>OY720027.1:10300922-10902434 GCA_963082485.1 Eudonia mercurella
TTCTATAGTCAATTCAACTTCACCGATTTTTAAACGAATGTTGATTGAATATCCCCCCCCCCCCAACACCACCACCACCACCCACCCACGTCCGATAATCGGTGACCGATTTTTAGTCAGCGAAAATGAAACGTTTGTAATTTTATGTTGCAACGCACAACGTTCTAGTCGGCGACAAAATCGGTAGATTTCTCGCCGACTTTTTCGACTTTCTTCGACAAATCTTTCGTGTCAAAAAGTCGATCGTGGGCGCCCCGCGCACGTCATTGGGTACTGTAGTGCCACGAATTTTTTTATGGACTTACGTCCGTGGTTTTACTATATCCATTAAGAGGACTTCTCTTTTGCTACGGGGCCCCGCGCTAGCTCAATCCGGCACTGGCTTATGACATGGACATTACTTACAAATTTACACACTTTAGTATAAAAAATTCATGTCTATCATGATTAGAGGCTAAATAAATTACTATGAAAAACCTCATGAAAACTCATAACTGTCGTGTTATAAAATGGAACGAACTGATTGTACCATGGAGGTAAACTTATCGAAGATTATAATTAAATTTCGGACTGCCTTTTACCACATTAATAAGCGTGTTCTTCTACTCGTACAAAGATACTACTGAGTTTAAATGTTCGCGTATTATTAGTGAAAAGTGCTATGAAGCCTCTTGGCCCAACCATTGGCAACTATTGGCTTTGATATTCGTTCCGTCACCTTTGTCACGTTCGTCTATCAATGCCTCTTTTACCGGCCGTTATTTTCCATATTATGAAATACTACAAACCTCCTAATGACTATTACAACTGAGCAATCATTTACATGGTTAAATAATTAATATATTAATGTATCCAAATCTGGCCAAACTAGGTAGTGCATATTCACGCCACAAACGAAATTTGCTCAACCAAAAACCATAAATTTTCATCTTCCAAGAATTCATTTTCCCCGTAATAGAGCGGCACACGTGAACGCAGCAGGGTGCGAATGCAACCATACAAGGGGATACAGGGACAAACGTACTATGGGAGAATTACGCGTATAATATTCGCAATATTGTTATTGGTGCGACGCGTCGTGCGACGCGCGCCGCGTCTCCTTGGGGACAGGGCCAGCAAGCGCAAACGCCGCTTTATTTATTATTCAAATTCATTACGACAGTTTTTTTTTTGTTGCATTCGTTATTTATCTATCACGCTGATTGTTTTGAGAATACACGCTGTGTTATTTCAGTTAGGCGAATGTGTTTGTTTAACTGTCAGAGGCAACTTTAATCGTGAAATACGTGAGTATTGATGCCAACTATTCTTTCGTCATTTAAAAAGACTATTTTAATATTAAAATGTTTTTTTTTTTTAATTTTTCATTGGTTACAAGATAAAATTTTACTAGAAAAAATCAGAACCAGCCTCAGGAAGCTCGAGTGGGAATCGAACTCACGACCTTTGGATAACCGGTCTAATGCTCTGACCGCTGAGCTACCGAAGCCCCGAGGATTAAAATGATGCTTGCAAATAACTTGTCAATAGTTATTTGCAACTCTGCATTTATATTGCATGAACTCTATCGAAACTTATTTTTTTAAGTAGGTACTCTCTCTTTTTTAAAGCTAAGCGTCTTTTTTACAGTTTACGCGAACACTACACATTGAAGTGAAACCACTTTTTCGGATCTACTTGACTCTACACGGAACTCCCTGTCGACCCTACAAAGGGTTCAAATAAAAACGTCAGGCTAAATTAAATTAATGTGTAAAATAAAGGCGATTAGATCCGTAAAGTGGGTTACTTTTAACGTCGTTTTCATTTAAATATTGTTTTATTAGTAAACCAATGACCCTACTTCACCTAATGTTAGAGTGAAAATCCAAACGCGGTAACCTTAGATTATATACACGTCTACATAATCTAAAGCGATCCGAAGCGAAATACTTACATTTTTTTTTAATCCGTTAACCAAATAGTTCAAACACTTTTGCGGCTTTTGTTGAATATTTTCTAGAACCAGCTATAAAACTAACCGTACTTATTAGTAACAGTCCAAAAACCTGTGACATTAAGTGCCTGCCGGTTGTGCGAATGTCTCCGAATGAAAAACAAGGCAACTCCGCGGTAAAATATGTGATCACTTAGCGACCTGCAATCAAGCAACGGCTGCCACTCTCACTGGCGACCAATTTACTTTTTGCTGCTAGCAACTTTTGTTTCGGGAAGATAAACAAACTCTTTGCAAATGATAGCCATTTTGTTGGTTCTACAACTGATTATCGACGCGTTCACGAGGTTTTTGCAAACAGTAAATGTGTGAAATAAACGCGGGTAGAACTGTAAATAAAATTTGATATAAATGAATATTATTAATGTAATAAGAGCACATGCACATTTTTATACGCCATAAGCATTAACTTACTTTTTTCAATAAAAACTTAAAACAAAATTTAACTTCAAAATGCTATTACACACTTAATGTATTTTTTGCTGATTTTAATTAAAACTTTAGTTGGCGTACCTACTCTGTCTAGGTGATACTTAGTGTTTATGTACATATATAGTCATTACTACACATTATTCGACACTGGCACATCGAGGAGCTCGATGGCGCAGTGGTTAACGCGCCTGGTCTGCGAATGCTGAGGTTAAGCAACTTTCGCAAAGGCCGGTCATCGGATCGGTGACCAAAAATTTATCATCTAGAGCTCGGAAGGCACGTTAAACAACCACCAATCTGCACTGGGCCCGCGTGGTGGTTTATGGCCCGTTCTCCCTATCCATCCATAGGGAAGGCTCGTGCCCTTGCAGTGGGGACGTATATGAGCTGGCGATGATGCGACACATTATTATTTTAAATATTGCAGTACCTGTAAAAAGTAACTAAGTTGTAAACACCAAATACTTTAGACCTCTATGTACACTTTAAATAAATACCTTTGACTATGACTTTGACTAAAATAACAAGTAAATAGACTAGTCACCACTATAACCAGAATCGTTTTGTGCGCGTAACCTTTTTGTTGCGTAGCTTTAAAATGCTATAATTCAATTAACCTTTTAATCGCGTTGTAATTTGAGCTGTTAAGTTAAAAGTAAAAATATTAAGCAACTTTATATTTTAAGAAAACTTTTAAAGTTAAACAGGGTTATTGGGAAAGTGGTGTATTTAGGAAAACCCCCTAATTTCCAAAGGTAAAAAATATGCATATATGTTATGTTATGCATATATGTTATTTTAATTTGATGACAAAAAGTCCTTAGCGACTTTCTTGCCATATTTTGAACTTTTCTTCTAAACGAAGTCGTAAGTGATACATCCTTATGTATCGCAGTATGTGCGCTAGGGTTTTAGTTTATATAAATACCAGCAAATTTTATCTTGCTGTAGGGCAAGGACCTTCCTTCATTCCACTTCTTTGTGTCCATCTATTGTCTGGTATTCGTGCAGCTCGTCCCTATCTTCGCCGCGGTCTACCGCACCGCCTACTTTCATTGGAGGGCCCAAACAATTGTTTTAGTGCATGTTTTTTAATTTATTTAACAAGTAAAGTAAATTAAGTAGCCTATATACCACCCCACTGCTGGGTTAAGGCCTTCATTGTTGAGATCAAGCCATCGCGACAATTTGTGGAATAAACACCGCAATTGCCAATTGCAGGTTGTTTATAACAAATCCAGGCTATGCATCCAAAACACGATTTGCCCAATCTAGGAATCGAACCCAGGAGGACCTTGGGTTATCGGGCCGATCGCTAGCCACTGGGCCAAAGCCGCCAGCCGCCACTGCCAATAAAATTATCGAAAAAAAAAACTTTTATCTATGACTATCTACCACATTTTATGGTGCCACAAACGACGCAAGAAACATTAAAGAGTTCGTTAATTAAAAACAGTGGAGCACGCTGCAGCTGGCATGTGGTGCTCGCAAATCAAGTTAGCGAGCCGGTGCGGCACGGCGCGGTGCCGGTGGGGGGAACGCACTCGGCCCATAACCGACGCATTATCGGATTAGGGGAGCGTGCGGGCCGCGCTGCAACTCTTGATTCCTTGCTTGATTTACTGTGTCAAGGTTGTAATGACTTGACATGTTTTTATTTTTATTTTTATCACGTTTTTTTTTTTTAATCGAATTGAATATTTCGGAAAACACTTTTCACCGCCCATTTCTTAGCTTTTTTTGTCCAGTTCAACACATGGTTGCCTGCCTGCCTACTTTTTAGCGATGAGGCCGCCATTTGTACTTCTTCTTGTATTGTCCTCTCTAAGTCTTTTGTATGGTGTACAATAAAGTGTATTTTCATTTAATTTCATCGATGGCGGCGGTAATAGCTGCGGTAGCGCACCATCATCTCAGCCAAAAGACGTTTACTGCTGGACAAAAGCCTCCCCCAAGGATCTCCACAACGACCAGTTTTGTGCTGCTCGCATTTAACGGCTTACCAGACCTTTACCAGATAATCGGTTCACCTTGTTCGAGGCCTGCCCACACTGCTCTTTTTGTAACAACCATACTTGTATAAAACTTACAAACAAAATGTAACGCTATAAACGCATACACCCTTATTGTATAGATAAGTTAGTTTAAAGAATTTCAGACATTTTTATACTAGTAATTTAATAATAAAAATTATTTACTTATTATTATTAAAATTAATTATTTACCTCTTAGATGGACAGTGAAAACAAATTAAACTAGTGTTTCCCATTTTTTTAACTTGTATGAGAGCCGAAATAGCAGCGAGCTACTCGAACCACGATTATCCAAAAAGATAGGCTTACACGGAAAATTGTGAATATAGTGTGAATAACGCCTACACAATTTCAAACCCAGTAGTCCCATTGGTCGCTTTTTAATGGCATATTATTTTAAGGCGAAGGGTAAGGCACACTAGCGCCACCAATTGATAATTTGACAATTACTAACTGACCGGATTTTTTTTTAAACATTGAACATATTAAACACACAACCGTCCGACAACAGGAAAGCATCCATAGTATTTATTTAATAATTGTGCACTACTTTTTGTTGCGTGGTTTATTCACAAAACGGGCTTTCGCATTTATTCACAAACAATGGCCACTGTTGGTGTTAGCAAATGAATACAAAAACTAACCTAAAAGTAGTGCACAATTATTAAATAATAGATGTTTGCCTAGTGTCGGAAGGTCCGCAATGTTTGAAAAAAAATCCAGTGTAGCAGTTATCAAATTAAATCCATTAGCGGCGCTAGTGTGCCTTACCCTTCGCCTTAAAATCCCAGATCAACATGGGTTGACATCTGCTATAGGTAATAAAATGATAATTTTGACAACACATTACTTTCAGGATTGTTACATAAGGATAATTCAAATTGGTCATTATCCTGACGTTAATATAAATATTGTATAAAATAATGTGTAAAATAAAACGTGAGAAAATTCGTAAACAGTGATTCATTTTAATATGTATAGGAGTGGCATCATTGTTCGACTCTCATGTTCAAACTAAGTGTTCAAACTAATTAAATTAAGTGTTTAACTTTTTTACATAGCATGTGGTATTTACCTATAATTGTTTGATGCATATAGATGTAAGCCGTAGCATTAACCTTTGTTTCATGATATAATGTATTCAAATGTTGGTAAATCTTAATAAATAAAAATATTTAAAAAAAACTACAGTGTCGAACTTGTAACTTTACTGGATGACTGCTAAGATAGATAGATAGATAAAACATTTATTTGAAAAAGCACAGAAACACATATATACAATAATTTTATGTTTGTGAGATAATATTAGTAAGTATTTTAGAAATTAAGAAAAGGAAGGATCTGTCTCCTAGAATACAGGTCTTCCTAACCTAGGAGGCAGAGAGAGTAGGTGAAAATTGGGGTTTCCAGATCAGAGATCTGGAAACCTCCAATTTTCACCATTTTTTATATTTTTATAATGTTTCACTATTCATCTAATCAATAACCGAATATGAACTTTAAAAAGTACCTTATAATACACTCGTATGGTACCGAATTGTTGATCTTTCGATATATTCATTTTTAATAAACCACTGTTATATTCGTCGATTCGACGGATGCAAATGTTTGCAATCGAATACTATGTCATTCAGCATGTTGTTGCAGTGTCGCCGAAGGCGGAATGATACTCACTATCAAATGACGCTTAATATAGGTACTTAGAAAGATGAGATTACGTCATTGTTTTGGAATTCAATATAATTATTCCTACTAATCTTTCCATATAAAAATAACAACGTTGTTTAAGAGAATAAATAAAAATGCGACTAAATCTAGGTTCTTTTAACACGTTTTTATTAGGTTGCTTTTTATCAGTAGAAATGACCACTTAATTCGTTGTAACTTAGCCGATATTTTTTTTCACTTATCACATGTAGTGTTAAGACATTTGTGCATAAACGTTTCAGAACTAATGTTCTGTTTGTTAAATGCATTCATACAATTTCATAAATCCCTAATTAGTAGAGCCTAATATTTATTTTATTCCAATACTTAGAGGTGCCGATGTTTGTGTGAGTAAATAAAAGAATATGTACCATATTATAGTATAACATTTATTAAGAAATATTTACATTGTCTGTAACTTTAGTAATAAGTTCCTTAATCGATTTATAAATATATAATACAGAAAAATATCCGAACTCAAGCATTGGTTTCTAAAGCCCTCGAAATCTTTTAACACCCAATATTTCGATTTTGGAAGAGAAGAAGAGATCTGAGAAGTTAAAAAATATCATTTTCTCTGCACCACTTGTCCAAACAGAATACATTTTTTAAAGCACATATATTGTTATGATGTACACAGCTAATAATATCTGAAGCACATGAATATTTATCATACAATGTAACTAAACTAGGACAGTTTCTATCTTCTAAATTATATACTCTATTGTTATTAAACATATCTTTAATCCATAAAACTTTTTCATGACCTTTAGTTAATATACATTTATTGTTTAAAAAGTCGCTTATATTGTTCTTATAGTTAAAGTATGGCGTATATCCTTCATTCCAATAAATTCCTCTATTTTTCTCTATCCAGGCTACTTGTAGGCGTTCTTTTTTCGATAATTCATAAAATGGGTATGGTGGTTTTATTAACAGAACAATTATGCGCCTATTCCACAGGATCGCTATTTCCTTTGGAATAAATTGGTTATATTCGTCCTTGAACCCTTGTACATCCACGATCACATTCATGATAGTTTTCTTACAATGTTGCTTAGAGGTTTGTATTCGAAAAGCCGATCATTTATTATCAGACAATAAGCAGTTGTATTATCTGGTATCTGTTCTGAACATTCAATTTCTATCCGAACATCAACAGGTCCAGTTTTAAGAGAATCGTTTTGCCTTGAGCAATCAATTACGAACAATGGAGCTTTTTCCTTAAACTGAACCAAGTTAAGTAACGGATCGACAGCAGCGCTGTAATACGACTGACGAAAGTTAGCGTACATTTCATATAATATACTGTATTTACCTTCATCAAATTTCAGATTAAGTGAGTCATATGGAAAATATTGTGAGTTTAAAAATAACTTAAGGTTGGTAACTTTACAATGATCAAACATCGATGAACTTTTAGCACTATCATTTTTTCTATTGGTTTGTAAGCCGAAAATTACATATCTTGGTTTTTCTAACTGAGAAGCAGTTTTGACTGACCATGAATGCTTAGTAGTTTTTGGTAATAATGGATATTCGTATAGGTCCCAATTTCTAAATGCCAACTGTATAGGACGATTTTTTTCTAAATGTTTGAGTAACATCAATTTATTGCGATCAGCAACTTTTATATGAGGGTCACGCCATTGAAGTTTTTGAATTTCTATTGCTATATTATCATTTTTATCTAAAATTACACAGTTTAAAACAGAACTACTTCTATGTAATATAAGTTCATGTCTACAATTTATAATTATTCTGTTATAATCTTCAGCAAATCCCAATATTTTACTTAATGGGATAACACCACTAAAATGACCATCTTTCAGTTTTGTACCGTTTAAATTCCATCCCCAAACTGCTGCTGCTTTATTTTCGCCTTCATTCATAGAGATAAACGATTTAATCGTCGTAGTAATTCCAGCATTTTTGATGCGATCTATTTCAACACCGTTTAATTCATACCGTATATCTTGAAACAAATATGAGAGTGGGTTGTTGATAAAACTTATTTCTTTTTTCACTGCTGGGTCTTTAGAAATCACGTGCGCGAAGCCTTCTATGTAGATAGAACTGCCTGAAGGTAGTACATATGTATCTTGTTGGTGAATAGGTATTCTAATTTCATCATTGTCTTTAAAGCTGTTACTATATGGATTGTAACTATGAATTTCATAGCTCTCAATCGAATTATCATGATTTGGTAGATCTGTGATTTGCAACATTTTGTAATTTAAATCCAAGATCTTTTAAAAATATTTTATTTTCTTTAGTTATTTTTTTTGTTTTTACAACACTGAGACGTCTGACTCCTTTCAACATAGAATGCGAAATATCACGTTTGTCTTTTGTAGTGAGATTTTTATTAAAAATTATCATGATTTTTTATTTAATAAAAATATTAAGATACTATGTACCAATCATCGGTTTAGTATAAACAATTCTTATCTAGCTTCTAGCACAGACAGTTAAAGAATGTGCATATAGTACTGGTTGTTATCGTATTTATATGTATTATAACTTGAACAAAGTAAATACTAAATCATTACTTAATTCTAAATGTTTACATATTTCTGCTCCAAAAAGACTTTAAAAATTTTAAACATAAATGTCCACAGTTGTATAAATGATTTTTTTGTAAATTATCATAGTTATAATGTATATTTGGTCCTAAATATTTTATCAATTCTTTTGGTGGTTTTAAGTTACCGTAACTGTCAAAATATTCTACGTTATCATTTAATTTTCCATAGGCTACCCAATGAGTTCCAGCGTTTTTAGAAGTGTCGAGATTTATGACACCGCATTCTGCCGGGTAAGGTTTACGTGGTAATTGGTCTCTCATAAATACACCTCGAAAAAAGGGAATATTATATGAATGTTCCATAATATCAATATTCGTTAAAGCTCTTTTGGGCAGCCTAGAATTTAGTTTTTTTTCTTGGTAACGTAAATTCCTAGTCCCTCTTTGTAGGGCTTCAGATGTAATCCTTTGCCAATGCATACTGCTTCTATCTGCTTATTATGCCTTTCCATTTCTGTCAATTGTTTTTTGGCTGTTTTATATGCGTTTACGGCCTTTGCGATTCCGGCAACACCCCCCACCAAACTACCAGCAGCAGATAAGCCGGCAAAAATCGGTATTAACGGAAGAAATCCACCAGTTTTAGGTACAGGTATAATTCTCGGTAAGTTAATAGATGAGTCTGATGCTAATTCTTGCGCTGTTGCATATGCTAATTCCATTAAAGCCTTTTTACATTTAGGTTTAATGTTCTTTATATGTTTTTTGGTACGTGAAACAACGTTCTTAAAGGTTTTCTTCAAGCTTGTCCCTGAAGACGATACATCACGTTTATTGTTATTATTAGTATATGTATCTTTGTACTTTGTTTCTTTATCACAAAACTTACCAAATCGATTTTTTTTCATTTTATTAAAATTTAAAATGATAATATTTGTTTTGCAATGGTCTATATCGTTTTAAGAACTGATTACGAATGAAAAAAGAATAATGAGCAATGACTTAAATACATACATAATTTAGTGTTGGAAACTAAAAAATATATTTGATTTATAATATATTTGATTTGTTAATCCAACTGTTCTCGCTTGTCGGGAGACCTAGCCATTTAACATATGAGTGATTCTTGGAACCCTAAATTTTCGATGTCTTTAGGTTTATTTTTGTAACTAACTGACAAATCAGTCTGCAATTAATTTTATAACATACTTTAGACTATTGTCTATCTTGCACAAGTTAATTTTTTTAAATAATATTTATATAAATATTTCAAACAATTTTTAAAAGTAGTTCTTCTGACTAATATGGTGTGTCCGTAACCCAGTTTCTTGAACATTAGTAACAATAACATTATTTCATATTGAGAAATTGATGTAAATTATAATTATTACGAAAGAATATTAGTTGTTTCTTTACACAAAAAAAAATGGTACTAATATTTACGATTGTTTATTTATAAATAAAAAAATAGTGAGTGTCCGGCACAAAAGTCTGATTCATATTCACGCGCTTCACTCGAACGTACCCGGCTAAATACGAAACATCAGGCGACCCCTCCCCGCGCTGGCGGTAGCCAGTGGCTCGGCTGACGTGGTCGCGACGAGACGTGTGGCTGGTTCGTGTCGTCGCGGAGATAAAAAGGTAAATATCTGATTCATATAGCCTTGGTACACCTGTGTTTCTGATTAGTATGTTCGTTTTTATAATTAAGGTAAATGGTTTTCAAACTTGAATCTGCGGGAAATATAATGCCATTGGGGAACAGAAACCTATGTATAAATAACAATCTTTAATTGCATACGTGTGATGATTTATCGATGTTAATGGGTAAAATTCTGATTGATATGTGTCTGATTCATATGGTAAAAATACCATATTAATCAGAATGTCACACATATTGTTAATGAAACGTTACATTGGCGGCACGTTACGTACCTGTTACCTGTAACAAGTCATTTCGTATGAACCTAATGTTATTTACGTGTCTCAAAATAGTAGCTGTAAATTTCGCAGCAGTCCTAATAACGTCAAAGGGGTTTCATATCTATCGACGACTAAATTTTCGAAAATTAGACTATGCCTGAAATTAAAACTAATATATTGGTATTAAACTCCGTTCGTCTAGGTAATGAAATAAAGGTAAACAATAAAAAAAACTTCATTTAAATGAGAGTTTAAAAATAATATTAATTAACTAAATAACATAAATAAAAAAATAACGAGTGGTTAATGAAACTAACTACCTACTTACTTAACTATTAGTTTTAGCGGTAGTTTATAGGCTCAAACTACTGCTTAGACGAAAAGGGTAATATATTAACTTTTAAGACCGTTATAACGTAACGTGATAAGTCGTGGGTTCAATTCCCGCTCAGAAATTTTTTCTTACAATTTTTACCCACCTTTTATATGTAGTGAAATATATATTATACATAATTTGGTTAAAACGTCAGGTCAATAATAAGGTATAAATTTCATAATATTGAAATTTCAGTCATGTGTCAAACAGTGTATTATTTGTATACATACCTACTGTAGTGGCAAATGCCTGCATGTTGTCAAAATTGGGACAGACAATTTATTTAAAGGCATTTTTACGTATAATTATTAATAAATTTGTAATCTTCGTTTTTATATTACAGTACACAAAAATGCCACCAGTACTATCTAAGGAAGAAAAAAGAGAGAAGAAGAAAATTGCAGAACGTATTAGGATGGAAAACATACGGAAAGATCCAGACAAGTATGCTTTATGGCGAGTGAAAATGCGAGAATCCTATTTAAAAAGAAAGAGAGAAGGTAAGATTATTTCAGTTAGCAATTTAACGCCTAGAGAACAAAAAATCCAAAGAAAAAAGAGTAGAGAAAGCTCAAAAAGATCGTACGACAAAAAGAAATTAAAAGAACAGGCAGAAGAAGAAATTATTGATGTAATTAGCAATGAAAATATTATCATGAACGACCCTTTGAGTTTGACTCCAAAGAGAACAGAAGAAATCTCAAGTCCATCTAGGCCGATAAAATCGCCTTCACCGCCAACACCAGCATCAGTCCCGATAAGATCTCTCAGGGTGCGTTCTCCAAAGAATTATAAATCGGTTTCGCGAAAGTCCAGAGTGCTTTCTACAAACACTACAGTATTCAATTTATCAAGGTCATCTACGATGCGTTCCTCAATATCTCCTGAACCAGATTCAGCGATTTCTTTAAAAATACGGGCCCCAATATCTCCAAAATCTGATTCAACAAGATGTCTTCAGGTACATAGTCCAACAAGTTCCATATCTGACGCACCCAGATCACTCAGTCCACAAAACAATACCTCAATAACTGATATACCTACTCGCTTTGAAAACGCAAAACGTGTACAAACTGCACAACAAAAAATATCTGCGAAGAAGAAATCTCCCTGGAAGCATCTCTTACGCAAATTTAAATACAGGTACCACACAGAGCTACGAATCAAAGACCGACAAATTCAAGACCTTAAAAGAATGAATGAAAACTATAAAAAGACGTTACAGCGATGGCAGATATTTAGAAAGTTCAAAAATGCACACAACCAACATGAACAAAAAATACAGGAGATAGACGTGTCTGAAAATAAGAAATTACACCTTGAGTCGATTAGTAGTAAAATTAAAGAAGACATTATTATTTTTTTAGAAGAAGATGAAAATAGCAGGATTTGTCCAGGAAAGAACGAATTTGTATCAAAAGGAAAAATAAAAAAACAGAAACGATATCTCACAGACTCTTTAAAAAATTTACACAAAAAGTACATTGCGACTTCTCAATACAAGATAAGCTATAGCAGTTTTTGTAAGCTTCGACCATTTTGGATTCGCATACCAACCGTGAATATTCGAGACACTTGCTTATGTAAGGTTCATGAGAACATGGAACTGGTGGTAACAGCTTTACGAAAAAATTATCTTATAGAAGAGAAATCCACTACCCAGATCCTACAATCTTTGTGTTGCGATAGCAGAAATGTTGATTGTTTGTCCAGAAATTGTGTACTGTGCAAAAATAAAAAAAGTACTTTTAAGGAATTTGATAACTCTAAAGAGACTCACTACTGGACTTGGAAAAAGGTAAAAAAAACTTACTTCAAAGATAGCCAAGAAAAATCTACTCTTCAAACAATTAAAGAAAAAGTCGTAACGTATCCCAGAAACATCATTGAACAGTTTCATAAACTATTAGAACCTTACATGCGCCACTGTGGAAATATTACAGGACAATATAATCATCACATAAAACAGTTAAAAGAAAATTTAACTACAGAAGAATGCATTGTACATAGTGACTTCAGTGAAAACTACAACACGAAGTATGCATCCGAGATCCAGTCTTTCCATTTCGGCAGTTCCAGACAGCAAATCACTTTAGATACCTCTGTCATTTATTACCTTAAAAATGGAAAATTATGTAAACAGTCATTTTGTACATTAAGTGAGTGTTTGCGTCATGATGCAGCCGCAATTTGGGAGCATTTAATGCCAATTCTTCGATTTCTGGAAAGTGAAGCTTCAAGTGTTACGACATTTCACTTTATATCTGACTCCCCATCAGCTCAGTACCGTAATCGAAAAATGTTTTTTATTATGGCAAAAATGCACTGGTATTTCCCGAGTTTACGCGTATTGATTTGGAATTACTCGGAGACAGGTCACGGGAAAGGGGCTCCCGATGGCGTAGGGGGTGTTTTGAAAAGAACCGCTGACCAGATAGTTGCCAGAGGAAATGACATTCCGAATATCGATTCTCTAGTCCGGCATCTTAAAGAACATTGTCCAGGTGTTATTTTAGAAGTTATTAACGAATCAGGAATATTAGAGAAAGATATGTTAATACCATCTCACTTGAAAGAATTCCGGGGTACCATGAACATACATCAAGTAGTATGGAGTGCCAGTCAATCAGATACTTTAGCAATGAGGAAACTTAGTTGCAGCTTCGATACTTGTTTACAAGAAGCTATTGCATGTCCTCATGGCCAACATATTGGTTTTTATAATATCGGAGAAAATGATAATCAACAGTCAAGTGGATACGTTAAGCCAGCAAACAAAAAGAAACCGGTGATACAGAAAACTACTCGTAGTTCCTTAATCAAACGAAGCAAACCATCTGCTGGTAAAAGGCAAGTAGAAAATGAGACACAGGATCTCGATCTTTCTAAAGATGACAGTTTTTGGGTAGAAACTTCATCTATTGATGAAAAAATTTTAACACCCAATTTTGCTAGATCTCTATTAGAAACCCTTTATCAAAAAAATACTGTTAAAGATAGAGATTCCGACGATGAGGACATACTCACCTTCAAAAAACCGCGACTGACAGTTAATAAACTAAAACAGCCAGATGTAATTGACGAAACCATATATTCTCCTTGCTCATCCAGGGTATTGACCCCTCATACTCAGGAAAGTGCTATTAATGAGACTGATTCTGACGATGAAGAAATTTTTTTTTTAGAAAGCCTCGATAAACATGTTTAAAGATATCATTGACGAAGAATATTTATTTATTTTTTATCTATATTCAATTTTACTTTTTGCCATAATTTTGGTTATTGTTAAAAGTTTAAACGTACTGATAATATTTATGTAGACTTTTAGTTTTTTTTAGAGATTTTATGAAACGAGATACTTACACAAAAAATATAATGATAATTAATATTGTCAAGTATCATAATTATAATTATCATGCTGTGATTGACTAGATTTAAGCTTTTATAAGACAAAAATAAAAATACATCTAATAATTCATAATAAAAATACTTATGATAATAAGATATTGTCAAGTGCCATATCATGCGGTTTTTAACTAGGTTTAGTTTATATGAAACAAGACGTACAACGTTCATTAAAAAGTAATTAATATTGTGATGATTGATATTGTCAAGTGCCATATCATGCTGTGATTGACTAGATTTAGGTATTATGATAAGCATCATGTGCATTTACTGTGATTTTAATAAATAATTGACTGATTTTTCTAACTAGAATTTCATTTCTATCCCTAATTCTGATTCATATGTCACAGATTCTGATTCATATGGCCCCAACAATTTTAAAGTTAATTAACTCGGAAACCATTTGATCAAAAAGTGTGCCTTTTTCAGACATTGTATCTTAGGTTACCATCTTTCGTAAAAATATGTTTTATAAGCTTAAATGTGAAAAAAAAATTGGGTCATATGAATCAGACAAAGAACGCAATTTCTAAGAAACACTCATATACAAAGTTTCCTTTTCTTTTTAAAACTCTTTCAACTAAATAAACATCATGATGTTTGGTTTTTTGAAGTTCCTGTGGATAAAATGCTCCAAGTATCGGTCGACATTTAGAATCTTCTAATAAATAGGTTATAGGGTTAGTTTCTTGTACTTTATTAATCTTGAATATTTCTGTGGACCAATTAGGTGTATAACCCTTATCAAAACAAGCTTTGTGTTTGCTTATTCTCACATAATCGCCGACTTGAAACTTTTTTTTTTTTTTTATTTCTTTAGAATGAGCCAGTTTTATGTACCTTTTCATTACTCTTGCTTTATTATTATGACAAATCGTTGCCGGAGGCTGACCGACAGTTCTATGCATGGTGTTATTGTACTCATTTATTTTTTTATTGAGTACTCCATTATTCCATTTGTAATTCCCATTGATATAAAATTCTTTATACAATTTACTCTTTAAAGTTCTGATGAATCTTTCAACAATGGAAGCTTTTTTAGTGGAGTATGAAGAGTAATGATTAATATTAAACTTATTCATAATTTTTTTGAATTGGTCATTATAAAATTCTTTTCCAAGATCGGTTTGCAGATTTTTTGGAATACGTCCGGTTTTTAGTATTGTTTTGAAAGCTTGACATACATGATCTTTATTCTTTTGCTTTAGTCCAATAGCCCACGAAAATTTTGTGAAACAATCAATAACTGCCAATATGTATTTATTACCGTTATTAACTTTTGACATTGATTGCATATCTATTAAATCTGCTTGCCAAAGATCGTCTATATCTTTAAGTAGTACACTTCTTCTTGGATAATTAGTTCTAGCATTTTTACAGATTTCATTTACAACATCTGCTTTGCTCATAATGCTTATTTAATTTTCCTGCGAGATCTTTGATATCAACACTTTTTTCAAGTTTTTGTATTCTGTTTGTTAAAGTTACAATTAACTTATTAACATTCACAATTTCTTTTAAAATATTAACTTTAAATTGATCTATGTAGTCTTTGTCGAAGCTAGAGCAGGATATGAATTCACTCGACGATGCCACAATCTTATCCTCTAGATTTATGTGTTTAATTTGCTTTTGAGTAGCTTTAAACTCACTATTGAGTTTATCAACATTCATGATCTATGTTCCTTATGTTACTAATCACTAATAAGCGGTGCTAAGCTTTTTATTCTTTTATAATGCCAGCTTCTGTTAGTTCTTCAATTATAGATAAAATTTCGTTATCATGATTAGTATTACCAGCATTTTTTGACGCAATCAATAGTTTAAGCCTTTCTATCAGTTCGTTGGGATCGTCCCAGAAAATATAATCTGTATTACTTTTATATTTCTTATATTTTGGTATGTGACTACCACCACTCTTTGTTTTATTCGAATTTTTGTTTTCAACCATATTTTGCTGAGAAAACAATGGTTTGATGATTTGTCGATATTTTAAACCTTTGTCACCCTTCATTTGACCGTTCGGATCAAAGTTTCTTTTATGAGCATTTGTGTAATGAAGTATATCTTTATAGGTTATTTTATCTTTTTCATTAACAATTTTGAGATTAGGTTTGTTGCGCATAAGAAGTTCCTTTAAGCCCGGTGTTAATTCATAATGTTTATTACCAACGCTCACAACATAATTTCTATTTGTCAGCGAAGCATTACTGGTAGAAGAAAATGATACTTTAGAGTTGCCTATCATCAATTTTTTGTTTTCACTGCGTACCCCAAACGGTACATTTATATTATTATCATGAATGCCAATTACTTCATCCCTTTCTAGCGACTTGAGCGTATTGTTTAAATTTTTATAAGGACTTCTGTCATCGTCAGTATAATCGTAGTATTCAGAGCTTTCATTTGAATCTACCCGTGCGTTCTTACTAAAGTCTTCATAATCTAAAGAAGAGTTTTGATCATCATCTTTATCACGATTACTCATATCAATAGACACATTTAGGGAGGGCTTATATTTGTCATTAGCTTTTATCATTGTCTCCAAATTATCTGTGATTGGTTTAAATACCTTTCTAAATTTCAAATTAGCAGCATCTTCATCATTTTGAATTTCCTTTATTTTATTTTTTATATTATCTACAGATTTTATCAGTTGTTTTTTAATTTCCGTGTCCATTATTTGAAACTATACCCAACCGCTTTTTGCTAATTTTCAAACACTAATAACTTATTTTCAAGAATATATATTATTATATACGTAGTTATTCTATAAATAAATGTAGGTATCAAGGCCTTGTCTATATCTTCCTTTATTAAGAGCACAATCTTTATTTATGGTTAAAAAGCTAAATCGATCTTGCCATATCATCATGCAAAGCTTTTTAAATTCCAGCCAGCCAAAATCTGTAGTTACATGTTCATTATAGATGTGTTTTAAATTAATATCATCTTGTTTGAATATAATCAGGAGATTGACATTATCACGTATTAATTGTTTAGGTATTTTGGTATAGGTTTGTGACAGATAAAAACAATCGATCTGTCTATGCCTGCCCATAGCAAAATAATTACGAATATTTATCTGATTTTCACATGCGACATCATCAAAAATCATTATTGAATTTTTCAAAGCATCTTTAGGCGAAATCACATCTTTGTTTTCATTAAAAACAAATAACTTCGCGTGAGGAACGTGTTTTATAACTTGGCGTAAGAAACAATATTTCGGTTGAAAAGCTGTTTTTGAGTACAGATAAATGTGTTTAAATTTAAGACCGTTTTCATGTAACAGTAAATTTAGCATTACATTAGTTTTCCCGCAATTCGAAGGACCACATATTACACATCGGATCGTGTCAGGCAAGAGTATACTATGTTTAGCTTTGTGTGCAATATTTTCTATTTTTATGTTGTTCACTTCTAAAGTGTCAGATTGTTTAATGAACTTCATTGTAAATGAGACTAAAATATGCTACATGCCTTTATATAGGTGGGCATGGGCAGGTAGTTCAGCATTGGTATATAAAAAATTAACAACTTATGCATCATTATATAATTTATTAAAATTAGAGTACAATATTTTATTAACAACTTATAAATAAGGAATAATACATATAATATTTAGGGTTATGGTTTCACAAAAAAAAATAAACATAGTGTAATATTATTGATCTTCACAATTTCATGGTACTTACTTATATTACTATTTAATGATATCGTAATACAAATTTACTTAGACACTATAACTATGTGTATATTAAGAAATTAAACTTTTAAAACAATGTTTTACAGTGACCCCAAGGTAACGTTTCTGTTTGGTTTGGAAGTATCTGTCTCTTATCATCACTTTTATTCAATGCTACTTTCCGAATTTCTTGAGAGTATAGTACATGTTTGCTGGATTTAATTATGTTCATTTTACATTTAAAATTTGTTTCACTTGTTAAAGCTTTGTTGTAATGAGATAACTTTAAACGACTAGTTACAGCTTTAGATATTCCTTTTGCTTTTGTAATGTGAGTTTTTAAACTGTTTATACAATAAAGCTTCGCTCTCAGACCTACAAATTCACATATAACATCACCTCCAAGTTCATCTTTAAACAGACCTGGAATTTTAGCATTTACTCTCGTGATGTTATAGCAATTGTTATCCTCGAAATTACTGGTATCGAATTTTGCAACGTCACTTTTTATGTCTTCATAAAAATCCTCAGTGTTTATGAAATACAAAAGGCTATCTGTGTCTGTATAACATAATCTTGCCCGATTTTTATATTTATTTTTAATGAAATTGTAATGAAACTTGTATAAATGTGTTTTTGCATATTCTAGAACTGTAAATCCTATATAGATAGGTCTGTCTAAGACAATTTTTTCAGGACTCAATTGCAGAGCAACAAAGTTTTCAGAAAAAATAGCAATACTTTTTAGATTTGGCTTGGCAATCAACTTTTCCGCGCCGAGGTGCTTGTTTGTTGTGTTATTAACATCGTCCCACATAGTCACTAATTTAACATTGACTTGTTTGCGTCTATTTTCAATCGTTTTTCCAAATATAGCATTATTAAGAAGTTTAAAAAAATCTTTTTCAAATGCAGACGTTGAAGCTTGCCGTAACCTTGTATTCAAGTCAATATATTTTTGTAAAAAAAATTCTTGTCTAAAAGTTAGGACACGGTGAATTTTTTTTAATATAAGTCCATTTTGTAAACATTCTTTCAAGTGGACGTAGTGAATAACATAGTTGAATTTGTCATATAAATTAGCAATTAATTTAGATGTTTTTCCACCAGGAGGTATGAACTTCTCCGCAGCAAATGGTAAATCACTATGCATATTATGTAAATTCTCGGGATAAGCCAAATCTACTTCTAAAATGTATCCATATTCAGAATCATCAGATATCGTAACTATATTTATGGTGTTAATTTCATCGATTGTCAGAAAGCGGAATTCTGAAATTGGCATTTTCATTGTCATCGCATAACCGTATAAATTATTACAGTCAAGGTAAACTAAATAAGTTGATTTTTGTGAAGCATCATAGTCCGGTAAATATTTATTATTGGCTTTAGCGCGACGTAGAGAACATTGTGCCAAGCCCCCACGAATTCCTTTTTCCAATAATTCATACATTTGTAAATCATTTATTAATTCTAATTTAACGTCTGTATACAGTAACATCGCATCCCAGCTTAAGCTAGGTGCTGTAATATAGTAGGCTGGATCGAGTTGATAATGATGCAAACAAGTCTGTCTAAATTTTTCAAATACATCAGAAAGAAGTAACACGTCGGTCTTTAAATATAAATCTGTATATTCTCCAAGCGTTTTAATATTAAATGAGTGCCAAATATTTTGAGCATGGGTATACTCATCATTGCTAATATGTTCGCATTTCAAACTATTGTAAAAACAATGTTTAGGTGGAAGTCGAGTCTCATTATATTTTGAGTTCGCATTAATATAATCATAGGGATAAATTCCTTTTTGTCTTAGTAGCTTCAACTGATTATAATTAATATATGGAAATTCTTTTGATAAGTTAACAAAGTCAATTTCAGTCAAATTCTCGGCTAATACATTTAAACTTGAATTAAGGAATTGAAAAGAATCTATAAACTTAACTTGAATAGGCCTTGGAGTATTCCTTGTTTGAAATATTTTCGTGAAAGACATATATTTTTCTTTGGTTTTTGGTATTATTTTAAAAGCTCCTTTATACTTCGCTAATTCTTTAATAAATAGGTGAGAGTCATAACCAGCTAAGTTATGAAAAATAACGGGGACAAACGGACATACTCGATACATTAAATTACAATGAGAGTGAGCTGCGCCTCGGTACTGAGATGTAATATGATCGTGATCCATTACTTTGTCATCAAAGAGCAAATGGTTACAGATGTGACATTTTGTAGCATTTTTGTAATCATTTTCTTGTTCTATTGTTAAAGACGTCATTGGCATTTTATTTGATAACATACTGTAAATGTTTTCTAAATCATCAATCAATTTTTTTATAAATACTTCTACACAATCAGGTCCTCTATATGTAACATACTTATTTAAGTCCTGATCATGCGAACAGCAAATATAGTAACCAAAACATGAAGGTTCGTGAACCTTATATGTTCGAGTGTTTTCAGTTTTACTTACGCTGCAATCTAGCAAAATACTTTCGAAGTCTGCATAAATAACGAAATTAATTTTTTGTTTTCTTTCAAAGTTTTTAAACTGAAGAATACTATTTTTTTTCAGGCAACACTGTCAATACATTAGGACACGTAGTATGCTCACAAAATTTTTTTTCACTCGTGAATACTTGTAAGCATGTCTCACACAGATACATTTTACCTTTATGTTTACTTATTTGACGTCTGACTAATCTCAATAGATTTTTTATTAAGCAATAATGACCACAACCTTTTCGTTCAAAGTATAGTAAATTCACATGGTGTTTTTTTCTTAAACTTGTCACGTATAAAGGACCAGTGATCTGTTAAATAAAAGATGTTTTTAATAAAAATACATTTCTGCAATAAATATAAGATGTCAAAGAACATAGAAAGAAAAGACACTTGACGTTGTCAAATAAAATAAAATAAACATTTCTTTTTAAGAAGTTTCATTAACATACGGAGTATCTATGTTCATTGACATCTTATTCTAATTGCAGAAATGTATTTTTATTAAAAACATCTTTTATTTAACATATTGGTCCATGTTTTTATCATCTAGTCCATATATGTTAACACTTATATTAGGATTAATCTTTTCGAACATTTTAATATCATAATTCGATGGTGGAAACGATAGACCATCTATATTAAACAGTGTTGTAAAATATGGGTATGAATCTGTTCTGCAAACATTAGATTTTGCTGGATATAATGCTGCTGCAATACTCCATAAAAAGCAATAGTTATCATTGTTTTGTACATTTAAGCAACTCCTCGTTTTTTTATATCATATGGTAAATCAATGTAAGAACCCCCTTTCAAAGGGGAATATTTATTAATATTAACTTCTAGGTGGCTTATAGAAAAACAAGACCAGCCAGATTCACGGTGCTGGAATTCCGACAGTTTTCTCTCAAATATATTTATTGTTTTCAAATATAATTCATTTATATCAGTACTATTATATATGATTTCGTATTTTGTGTTGAAAGACTTAAGCTCTTGCTCACCAGATCGTGATAGAATAAAGTAAGCAAAGAGCTCAAAGTTTAACTTAACACAATTATGTTTAATCAGACAATCATTAATTAACTTTAATACTTGATGCTGATTATCCATTAGGAAATCCTCAGGTGTAAGGTATTCCATCGATGGATTCAGTTTGTAAGTTATTATTCTGTTTTTAAAAGCCGTAGCTATAATATCAATATTTTCATAATCAGTTTTTAATATGCAATTAGATTTGTGTAAATTCGTTCTCAAATGATACAGATATTCATTTTTTGGTATTTCAGTGTGACAATTTTCACAAATAATTATATCATTGTAATTTGTTCTTTCTGGTATCGGTGAAACTGTAAGAAAAGAAAAATAAGAAATATGAAATTGTTATAAAACTTCTTTAATATATAAGTAAAATTATATCAATGATAACATGATTTATTTAAATGTCTAGCGTAAGTTTAACCTATGTTACTTTTGTCTTCTAATCTGTAAGTATCGGTATTGATTGAATACAATAGGTAAGATAGTTTTCAATAAGGTAAATTATAATTAAGTAGTAAGTTTGAATATATCATTGTAATAGTGATTAAATATCCTAGTAGTAACGTATATTGAAATAGAATAATAAAGTATGTTATTAAGTGTATCGTTATATTTTTATAATATGTAGTTATAGTATAGTTATATTATAGTAATACCTATCTATCTATTTATTTTTTACCATAAAGCACTATTATAGTTACTAACAAATGTCTGGGGGCAATTCATAAATTCTTTTCTGGTTGCCATAATAAAATTAGCTAGGTGTTGCCATGCATCCGTGTTATCATACGTTTGATTTTTGACGGTCACTATAGCTTGCCGCCACCTATGTATCGGCTGAACTTTATCAATTTCATCGCACCGGTATATTTTCAAATCTATATAGTGCGATCCGGGCTTACGATCGAATGTTTGACGTGACTGACCGTTTGCAAGGCGTCGTGTTAGATAAGAAGTTAACGGGGCTGGTGCTTTACCGGTAATAGGGATATCTCCCTTCCCCTCGTCTTCACTGTCAGTTCCGAAGAGATCGTACGCCGTCGTGGGCTTCTTTGGAGGAATCGGCTTGAAATATGGTTTCTTCGAAGCTGATGACCGCGACGGTGGCAGCGGCGCCGGACTCGCTCTCGACGACGAACAAGATGCCCGAGCCGGCGCCGGCTCTGTGCGTGGAGATGGCGCCTGCTTGTTTTTCTTGGCTTTTTTCAGAGGTGGTGGTGGTTGAACCTCGTCGTCGGATGGAAAGAGGGTCTCTGCGTTTTCTTGAGACCTAAAAAGAAACAATAATTAAGTTGGCATTGTAACTTTAACAATAAAATATTCTTAATATAATATTAAGCCTCCATTATTTTTTATTGATAACGTGAACATTGTAGATAATTCATTGTTATATAATGATATGTTCTAATAATTACATTTCATAATCTGTCGCCTACAATTGTCATAAAGAGGCCCTTCAATACCATTTAATGAAAAATCCTTAGATATGAATACGATCTTATATAATTATGAATGATATACTACTTACATGTTTCCTTAGTGGTGAACAGAGGTTAATATTTTGTTGTTGATGTTTATTCCGTGCTCCTGGAAGCTGAATTAAGGTCCCTGATTTTCTCTCGCGTTTAAATAGCATGAAATCCACGTGAGTTTTTCCATATAAGTAACGTACGCGTGATCCTAAAATCCTGAATCAGGACTTATCCATAAAAGAATGCCTAGCAATAGTAAACAAAAACTTCAAATCTCAACCTTAAATACTCATAACTAAATCATATATTTATTTAGGCAGTGATCAAATAGCACCCGTTCCGGCATACTACTAAAATACTACACATATAATTATTGTTCAGTAAACATATCAAAGAAATTGTAACAAACAGAAAATATATGTAAATTATTTTATTAGTAGATTATAATGTACAATCGACACCACCTCAAATGCAACACCAAACAATACTAACTATCCTTACTAATATTATAAATGCGAAAGTCCGTTTGTTTGTTTGTTACGACATGAAGCGATCATCGTGAAATTTGCATGTGAACGCAGGCAAGGATCTTTCATCCGAAAAAAAAAAAAAAAAAAAAAAAAATTTTTTCCCAAGGGATAGCAAAAAAAAACTTTCCACGTAGACGAAGTCGCGGGCGGTTGCTAGTTGATAATAATACCAGAAAAAGTTAAACCATGCTATAAAGCAAACTTCATACACAGTGAGACCTACTTAAATTGGTACTTAAACTTTGTCCCGATATTCGTGGCTTTTACGGTTCTAAGTATAAGTTGCGTTCTATCTCACGGAATCCATCGTCGACACTCTTATCTCCTTGCTATACAGTTGAAACTCGTTTAATTCATCGGTCTTCGTAAGATAAAACAACATCCAACATCATTGCGGCAGCCGGCGCGCGGCGGCGGCGCCGCGCCGCTACCTACCGCATTCAATAATAGTGTCATATGAGTCGCGTTTACTTTTATGGTATTGATATAAACACATAATAATTGCATCAATTTTGAACTCTATGATCGAATATTAATTTAATATATAAAGGGATTTTCAAAAGAAAATAATATTAGTTATTTTTTATAAGCGACGCTGTTCATAATATTTCTAAATGTCGGTGAGTGTTTTTAATTTATAATAACAAAAATAATAATATAAAAATTAAATACTTGTTTATATTTAAATATATATATATATATAGTTTACTTACTATTAAATAAAACTGTAATTTTGATAAAATATATAGAAGTATTTCAGTTTCAATCAATATATCTTACGAAAACTACTCGTAGATACTATTTAAATTAACTTCCTTATTACAGTGTTAATATACTATTAAGTACCTACCTATTTATTTTTCAGGACTCCGAAAACGAGCTGTTTAACTTTGTTCCTATGAACACCGTGCACCAGCCGAGAACTGAAAAACGATTAAATCTCGAGCCTCCCAGCAAGAAGCTGAAAAATAACTCTTCCGTCTTTACCTATGCAAAAAAACGAACGTGTGGTGGTGGAAAAGTAATAAGAATAGAAATATATGATGTTGATCATTTTTCTAATAGCACAGATTCACTGTGCAAATGTGATGCAGAAATTTGTGTCCAACATATAGTGAAAAATGTATACGTGGACGATATTTATAAATCGATTAAGGAACTTATTACTAAAGTTACAGACAATGTAAATATTTCTTAATAAATGTTATACTATAATATGGTACATATTCTTTTATTTACTCACACAAACATCGACACCTCTAAGTATTGGAATAAAATAAATATTAGGCTCTACTAATTAGGGATTTATGAAATTGTATGAATGCATTTAACAAACAGAACATTAGTTCTGAAACGTTTATGCACAAATGTCTTAACACTACATGTGATAAGTGAAAAAAAATATCGGCTAAGTTACAACGAATTAAGTGGTCATTTCTACTGATAAAAAGCAACCTAATAAAAACGTGTTAAAAGAACCTAGATTTAGTCGCATTTTTATTTATTCTCTTAAACAACGTTGTTATTTTTATATGGAAAGATTAGTAGGAATAATTATATTGAATTCCAAAACAATGACGTAATCTCATCTTTCTAAGTACCTATATTAAGCGTCATTTGATAGTGAGTATCATTCCGCCTTCGGCGACACTGCAACAACATGCTGAATGACATAGTATTCGATTGCAAACATTTGCATCCGTCGAATCGACGAATATAACAGTGGTTTATTAAAAATGAATATATCGAAAGATCAACAATTCGGTACCATACGAGTGTATTATAAGGTACTTTTTAAAGTTCATATTCGGTTATTGATTAGATGAATAGTGAAACATTATAAAAATATAAAAAATGGTGAAAATTGGAGGTTTCCAGATCTCTGATCTGGAAACCCCAATTTTCACCTACTAGAGAGATACTTCAACTTTAAGCTGTTTTTTTTTTTTCCTTTGTAACTTTATACTGTAACTGTTTATGTGATGTTGTTGTTGAACAATAAATTATTATTATTATTATTATTATTATTATTAATAATACAATGGATAAAAACATTTTTTTTTTCAAATAAGCCCACATTATGTCTGTGTGCTGCAGCAATGCAGATGCAAATGCTAAGAAGCAGATGGTCTGTATTCAATTGTTTCTTAAGTCAAACAGTCAGTTGCTGACCCCTATTTCTAAAGAAAAGAGGAAAAAAGGGTCGGACATTGGTTCTTGTTAAGGGTAAGGCCACACAGCAGGTGCTTCGCTTGGAGCTACGCTAGGTGTCAAGCTAGGCCCCTAGATATATACTGGCCACACAGAACGCTGTGTGTTTCGAGAAAACAAATCATTTTGATTCTGCTTGTGGAAAGGTGTACACGATGGCTTTTTCAAAGATAACAAAGAAACTACTTCTTTAGGAGAATTCGAATTTAAAATTTGATATACATCAGACTCGATCATGTTGGATACTCGATATAAACATTTTGAGAACTACGGAAGGAGAATTTAGTATATTATATAAGAAGTTGCGTAAATACTACAATATTACTCCAACGTTTTTATTTAAATCAGAAGCAGGGTTCCATAGAGCCTCTTTTTTATAAACGGCAGCAATAAAAACGCTTCTCCATGATGGAAGACACCTGGTGGCAAGATCAAGTTAACCAACGCGTTCGTTCGCTACCATACACGCCAAATGACTATCTAGGCGACCAGCGTGGCGCTTAGTGCGTGGTGGGGCCACTCAAATTCAAATGTATGTAAAAAAAAAACGGGCGGGCTGGTTAGAACCATGATAGGAAGAGCACCTGACCCGGAATGTCAGAAGGGTGCAGGTTCAAATCCTGCTCGTGAAAATTTTTTCAACATTTGTGTTTTTGTAATTTGTTCGCAACAAAATTTGCGTTAAAACTTATTTAAACATTCAAATGTGTGTGTTTGTTCACTAAGATAGTTATCTTAGCGAATATCTTACCTCTAGGCGCCTGGCGAAGCTCTTTGCTGTGTGGCCGCGGCCTTAACTGGCCACTATCCTAGTGTTCGCGTAAACTTAAGAAAACAATATTTCGCAACATTTTCGGAGCAACGTAAGATTCCGAGGCGACCTTTTGACTTTTTCCGCACAGGCGACGGCGGGGCGGGTGGCGAGGGCGGGCGGCGCGGGGAGCGGGGCGGGCTGCCGCTGCACCTGCGCCTGTGATTGATGAGAACAGCCATCACCATGATTGCTACAGCCGCCATTAGAGTCCTACCTACAGTCATGCGATACGTGCGATAATTAGAAAAGTTGAGCAACTTACCCTAATTGTTATTGTTCTGTAAAATCTAGCTTGTTACTCGTAAGTCAATTATTTCATGGTTAGTTTTCGTTTAATGGGACTTTTGAATCAATCTAATAGTTTCAATGAAGAATATTGATCACGGTTGTAACTAGTTAGCAACATGCAAATTGGGCTCCTTACGATTGTAACGTAGATTTACATGCCATGCAGAATCTATATATTCATACGTGAAGTAAAAACTTTGTACCCGTTTTTACGAAAATTGCGCGGACGGAGGAGTATGAAATTTCGCACACTTATAGTTTATATAGAGAAGGTTATCCGAATGTTAATATTTTTTTAAATTATACATAAACAATACATTAAATCAACAAAAACAACATTACACATACTACCATGTATTTGACACATGTATTGTTTGTCTTTAATGCGGCCGACATATGTCAATGCCAATCCAAACTCACACTCTATCGTTTTTAATTTTTCATTGCTTAGGTTACAATCCGGGCAGCCTTAATAAAATTACGGTCGAATTTCGACCACAAGGCGACCACTAGTTTATATAATAGTTACAGTAGTTACAGTTACAGTTAGTTATATACTAGTTTATATATCAATAAATTGCCTAGTGATATAAAAATACTGACATTGTATAAATTTAAATCAAAATTATTTCAATTTTTAATGAACAAAATGTATTATACAATTAACGACTTTTTAAATGATAATATTTGACATGCTATATTTTAATTGTATTATCGTTAACCATGATTTTATTATAATTTTTTAGTAATTTAAGTAATGTAATAGAATGAATAATAATTTGTAATAGATTAAATATAATTTTGAATATTTGCACATCATATATGATAAAATATGCTGGTTAACATTTAATTCTAAGAACATTTTTGTACCATATTTGATTGATTGATTGATTGATTGATATAAAGTTTTAACTGCCTCTGTGGTCTAGTGGTTAAGACCACTGGTCTCAGACCCAGAGGGCCCAGGTACGATTCTAACAGCTACATATTTGTACTCAGTTTGGTTGGTAGTACGGCTTGTTTTAAGTCTGCCAGGCTAGCTACCACTTTCATCCTTCAAGCAAGGAATAATCATTTGACTTTGATTATTCCTCAAATATTTTTTATTCAAACAAACTTTAGAAAAGTGCTTTTGAATCGTCCAAACATTTTTTAACCTACTACCCCTTCAGCACGTTTATTTTTTAGCTGTGGAGAAGAATGGGCGCAAGAAACTCTACAGTTCTAATATAAGTAACGACATTTACAAAATTATATGCCGTTACCAACAACGTTATACAAGTTTAAAATAACTTAACAATACTTTAAATTAGAAATACCTGTTGGAGTGATTGGAGCATTTTAAACCCATGCTGTTTTGTCTTCAATGTAATCAGATACTTTACAATAAGCTTATTTTATCATAATCATCAGCAGAGATCAATATCACACTTGATTTAAAGGTAACCACGAACGACCGTATTAATTTTAATATTACATACGTTACGTATGTCTAGCACGGAAAGCTTTGCCTCAATTCTGCTATTTATAATCGCGTATCAGTGGCCTGTGTTTCTGACATTTTTCTCGTAGTCCAAATGTTAAATCAGTTTGCTGACTTACCTATAATCTTAGACATTTTAAAATATCAAAATAGAGCCCTCGGTTTCGATTATCGATATTTTTAATAGCAGAATTTATGCCTAGGGTTCGATTGCGTTGGCGGATATATTATAGTGTCCAACGTCAAATCTGACTTTGAACAGAATACTCCTAGCTAAAGTGCTCTAAAAGCGAAGCGAATTTCTCTGATCAAAAGACAACATTCGAAATCTATATAAGAAACTATATCATAACTATATACAGAGGAAAATCCATCGCGACTGGCGAAGGTAAAGAGCAGACCGCGTGTTTGCGAGCCGTCCCGATAACACTTTATGTTAGCTCGGCTTGGTGAAGGGGAAACGCGGGGGTGTGGCCACAAACTGTTGATGACTTTTCGTACACAAGAATCTAAAGCAAATATTAAAGGGATATAAATGTATACCTATATTTAAAAATTATAAAAGTAAAATTATCCATACTAGGGTTCAACGTACGCATCTGATAAAGTGTTACCCATTATCATTATTTAATTGATTGAAAAAAAAAATTGTTGTGGGCGAAATCTACCGCAAATTGGAGAGGACTCATGCGTGGAGCTCGATGGCGCAGGGTTAACGCGACCGGTCTGCGAGTGCTGAGGTTAAGCAACTTTCGCAAAGGCCGGTCATCGGATGGGTGACCAAAAATTTATAATCTCGAGCTCCTCCGTGCTTCGGAAGGCACGTCAAGCCGTTGGCCCGGCTGAATGCAGCCGGGCCAACGGCTTGACGTGCCGCTAATGTGCTGCTAATGAGCAGTCGCTAACAACCACCAATCCGCACTGGGCCCGCGTGGTGGTTTATGGCCCGTTCTCCCATCCATTCATAGGGAAGGCTCGTGCTCCAAAGGTGGGGATATACAATGAGCATCAGCTCATTGTATATCCCCACCTCATTCAGCCTTCATCAGCATCAGCTGATGAAGGCTGAAAACGACATCGCGGCCGACCTAAACGGAGATGGCGGGACAAGTTGAACTCATTGTTGAAGGATTGGTCCCAGAAAGCTACAGACCGAGCATGTTAGAAAAAGGGAAGGGCCTTTGCCCTGCAGTGGGACGATATACATAGGCTAAAAATTAAAATAATAATAATAATAATTGATAACAATAAATGCCTATACAAAATATAACTGCAGTGCTAGAAATCGGGAAAACTAAAAGTCCTTGATTACTTTCCACAGTAATTTGTTACTACACAACATTTTTGTGTAAGCTGAAGCTGAAGACCGCTGTTTTATGGAGAGCTCAAACTTTGACTTCGGGGCAAACTAAAATTCTTTACAATTTTCCACGACAATTAATTAGGTACTACTTTATCAAAGTACATAACATTATTGTGGAAGCCATGCATTAGAACCGTGTTACATAAGATCGCTGTGTAACTGCGGAACGCCAAAAAGCCTGTGCGCCAGGGGCGTCGGAGCAAACACGCCGTCTCCGGGGAGCCCCTCATTAGTTGTCCAAACACGCCGCCGCGGCCACTTTGACAAGCGGCGCGGCAGGACCTCGCAGCCTTCCCCTCCGCCGGGCAACTGTAAAGAGCTATCGGGCTTGTAAACACGTGGTCTCGTGTTTGCGCTCACGGACTTGCGATCTTTGCTCCCATAGCTCACTGGAAATAAACATTAGTAAGTACGTTACCTTCGTTTAGTAGATTATGTTGTGTATTGGTTGCGGCGATTGTTTACGAATCCTGAAATGAACGGTTGTATTTTGAAAGGATGCTGTAGGTTGTAGGTATTGCCTAAGTAATGATGATATAAAGAAGTAATGTAGAGCTTTCCAATAGTTATATTGATTTTATTGAAACAAAAAAAAAATTGACAAAATGCGACTGCCTCAAGGACCACCTGAGAACCCTGCAAACTGGGCGACACAGCCTACCGAGACATTGGTTTCCCTGACGAATCATCAATACTTTAGTTCAAAATCGCAAACTTTTAAATCAAGTCGGAAGAAAAAGTGCTGCTTGGCTGCTTTATAATAATAATAATAATAATTCATTTATTTATTTAGACAACAAAGATCCATTTTTGTTAGTAACAATTTGACTTATAAATAGGTTAGTAAAGTATTTTTAACATTTAAAATAACATCAAAATTAAAATTACAACGCACTAGATAATTATACTATATATTATTATACTCCCCATGTACTGTACTACAGTGGTTTAGGTACTCGCAGTCAAACCTACTTGCAAACACTCTTAGTATACCAAACGGTTAAGTATCATGAAAATAATTATTACAAAATTACAAAAATATCAGCCGTAAAATGATGAAAAAAGAAGTCAGCGAGACAGTATACCTACCTATCTTTTATCATCATCATCATCATCAGCTCATTTTATGTCCCCACTACTGGGGCACGAGCCTTCCCTATGGATGGATAGGGAGAAAGGGCCATAAACCACCACGCCGGCCCAGTGCGGATTGGTGGTTGTTAACGACTGCTAATGCAGCCGGGACCAACGGCTTAACGTGGCTTCCGGAGCACGGAGAAGCTCGAGATGATAATTTTTTGGTCACCCATCCGATGACCGGCCTTTGCGAAAGTTGCTCAACGTCAGCACTAGCAGACCTGGCGCGTTAACCACTGCGCCATCGAGCTCCTCTATCGAGCTATCTTTTATAGTAAAGTCACAATAACGTTATTTATCACACTAATATTATATAGAGATATAATTATATAAATTTGGAATTGGGATGTAATCACCAAAACTTCTGATCCGATTCCAAAAATTATTTTAAAAAATTAAATGTTTATTTATATGAAAATGATATTGTGGCTAAAATATAAAAGCTAGGTATATCGTGACTTTATTTTAGATCTACCGATGATTGATATTTTTTTGGTATACGGCGTTTAAAATTGGTAAATACCGTACTAAACTCTTAAATATTCAGGCTCGCATATAATAGAGAGGATCAGCCCCACTGCAATTCTGTTGGCATTGACCGATAAACCGGATTGCCTTATTTAGATGCACCGGGATACTGCCCACGTAAATGTTATACAAAAAGAAACACAAACTGTAAAACTAACATAGACAATGAGTTTTATTGTTTTAACACAATTAATGGGCTACGCCTGAATTGAAAATTTATTATTATTATTATAATCGCAATCGCAATTAAAACGGTAAAATATTTTCACAACAAAATGCTTGCATGGTTACGATGTGGTTACGGAAAGCAGTCGACGTACTTTTCTCTACTCTGTGCAACAGTTGAGGTTTGCTCTACAACTTATGACATCTTTTAATAAATCAAGGCACTGGATACTTCGTGTTTCTCGAACGTGACAACAAAAAGCACAAAGACAGCTTTTAAAGCAGCGTCAACTTAACATAAGTTTCATAAAATAAGCAATAGATGGCGTTGGTGATTGTATAGCGTGCGGCGGCGTGCAGAAGAAACGAAAGCTTTGACAAAAGTACGAGCGACCCTTGAAACAAGCTTTCAAATATAAACAAAAAATTCACGAAAGTGGCGATAGATGGCGTAATAACTATGGTTGTTGAAGTAATGTACAGTACAGACCGAAAGCTTTTTTCATATCTAATAATTTAAAACTTGCGGAGATTTTTGTGCTTTGCCCAGCAGTGGGGGACAGTGAGTGTTAATAATAATAATAATAATCATTAAAAGGAATCACTTTAATTAATAAAAATAGAAAAGATTTAAACTCTTAGCCTAATTACCCGACTGCAAAGGAAGGGTTATGTTTTTCGCGCCTATCTTGTATGTAATTTTTTATTACCTCATATCTCCAGAACCGCTAAACGGATTTACATAATTGAGGTATCGTTAAATTTGTCTTAGCTGCCCAAGTGTTCTTAGATAGGTGACGTAAAAAAACCAAACATGGTGGCTGTGCCACGCCATTGGAGTTGGTGAAAAACATTTTTTTTACATACTTCATTATGGGTATCAAGTTAGAGAGCTCAAAACAAGGATTTCAAAAAGGTATATCATGAAATTTGTCTAACTAAAAAGACAAATAAAATAAAAAATAAAAAAAAAAAACAAAAAACCCGCCTGCGTAAAAAATGATTAGTAACTAAATAGAAAATAAACTGAAAAGGCCGGAACAAGATAAAAATTCAATTTATGCAACATCATACATGACATGCAGTCGGAGGCATAAAAAATTTAAGTCAACAAGTCAAATCATTCTCGCTTTGTGCGTGCTTCTGACTGTGTGTTATGTATTATGTATGATGTTGCATAAATTGAATTTCATCTTGTTCCGGCCTTTTCAGTTCATTTGCTATGTAGTTACTTATTATTTTTTACGCAGGCGGGTTTGTTGTTTTTTTTTTATTTTAATTTTTTTCACCTTGTTTATTTTGATAGTTTAAAGTTGTTTACTTTGATGACTCTATCAACTAGTTAATTTTAACACTGTATGTTCGTTGATAACTCTATCCCTCAAATTATTTAGTAGTTTTCCCGTTTTATCCGACATGTGAAGTTGTAGCCTGTTAGTAGCTATCTTTTCTATTTTTAGTGCGAAATGTTGTGGTTTTTACAATACCATACAACCACATAAGATCTCTCAGTTCCAAACATCGAATGATAGAGTTGATCAGATATTTTAGTTTAAAAATAATCAGTATGTAAATAGTGCGACTAAAACTTTTTTTTTCCTGGGGACATTTTAGAAAGATTTCTTTTGACTATTTGACTAACTATTTTTTTGCCATCTCGTGAGCCATGAAAACACACTTTACACTTCGATCTCTCCTATAGCATCGACACACAAGACCTTATAGCTATGTCGCAGCTTTTTCGATGGAAAAAGTATCGAATGAAGAAACATTTTCTATGTTAAAAAGTCTAAGATCCTTCACGCTTTCTCTCGCTATTATCGGAACCAATCGGATCTCGAGTACCTAGACAAAAAATCTCCAGAGCTTCCGTCTTAACCAGGCACACTGTAATTAGGCCGTAATCATAAATTTATTATGACTATGTTACATACGATCGACAATCATTGTCTTTATAAAAAGAGTGATTGTCCGATAAAGTGATATATAATCGCTCAACCTTCACACACCGGTTTTAAAAACAATGAATTGGTAGGAAATGTCGTTCGTAATTTCTGTACTTAGCGACAAATGTTGTTTCTCTATCTCTAGGTACAATAAACTGCACAATGAGTATATAATAATTGAAGAGACATGTTATTTATAACATTGAAATATTTTAAAATAATTCAAAATCATATCACCAGTCTTATTTACCGACTAGAGCCTTTCTAGTTAGCCTTCCAAATATTTGGTCTGAGGTTCTATATTTGCTATTTTAAAAATGTAAGATCCTTTAAAATGGCCGTCATATATAACTTATCTATGTACTTGTGCCCAAATACACGTAAAATTTTCGCATTAGGCTGTTTCTGATTGCTTATTAGACGCATAGCAAGTTTGTTACTGGCTCAGTGAAATAAAAAAAACAAATTATGATACTGCAAAAAATATGAAAACTATTTTTTTTTATATCAATACGAATACAACACTAAAAAAAGTCCTGTGAGTTATAGATAAACTGACAGATAATATAACCGACTTTTTATAACTCTAGGATTGTTAAAAAAAACCAGTGAAATAAGGGTTGTTTTTATATTTTTATATTTCATATCAAAACTGTACATAATTTTCACTTTACAAAAAACTGACTACACAGTTATTAATGTCTAGCTACATCTTAACAGTTCATACATATGTTATATAGCTCATTTTTATTGAAAAAATACTAATCAGTTGTACAAATAAAATAAGTTCTTTCCAATCGAATTAATTAACACTAAGCTTCAAACTTTTTAGTTGGATCAGCGTGTAAACATACACATATACAGCGTGTAGACAGTGTTTCGTAGATTTTTTATTAGGTATGGTATGGTAGAGATGTAGAGATAGAGTCGTCAGTCGTCGAGTCGAGTAGACATAGATTCAGAATCTTCTATTCTTCAAACTGAAGAACATTGAAATTAGTTTGATCATTTTATACGTCAGTGTTAAACATTGTAATATTAAAATTTAGTTTCTAAATTAAACTACATATTTGTCCTATTGAAATCTATACTATATCTGAAGAGTTTGTTTGTCTGTTTGGTTGAACGCGCTAATCTCAGGAACTACTGGTTCGAATTGAAAAATTATTTTTGTGTTGAATAGTCCAATTATTGAGGAAGGCTATAGACTATATTACATCACGCTATGACTAATAGGAGTGGAACAGCAATGAAAAATGTTGCAAAAACGGGAAATATCGCGGGTGAAACCGCGGGGCACAGCTAGTTACATATATATTTAGAAAATTTATAGGTGCCGAGAAACAAATATAAAGAAGTCTTACATGTAAAGAACTTTTGTATGTACTATATTGTTAGTGGTTAACTTATCAGACCCGTGACAATTGAAATGTACCTCCATATCATGTTTCATTAAGTGATAATAAAACACTGCCTAACACTTTAATTAAAACTAAACATATCAAAACCGGAATGCTCCCTCCGAGCCGTAACAATGTGTGGTTACGCGCTGATCAACTACAAGTGCACTAATTAAAGAAGCTTACACACTCGTGAAAGTTACGTCTCCTAAGAGAGCCGAGAGAGAAACTGGAAAGCTCGCTTTTAATTTATTCTAATTAGTTTAATTAACATCGCGTAACGCCCGTCGCGGCTCGCTACTTCGCCTTACACAATATTTTACGATTACAACAATAATTAATTTATTTCTCTCTTAATTTTGACGTTACCATTAACGTGGCATTTTCCTGTCCTATTTACATTTATATTATTGTCTTAATAATGAGTATTTTGTAGTACTATGTTACAACCACAAATTATCTACACACAATGTAGGTTGCAATCTATTTATTTAACTAGACTTTACATTTACATACCTACAACAATAAAGATACCTAACTCGTTAAAGTCTGTAGTGGTACGTCAAATTTTTTTAAAAAATGTGTTAATTACCTCGATGTAATTAAACTGTAAAGTCTAATTAAATAAAGAGGAATATTGAACTTAATCTAAATTCCGTTTACATAAAACTATCTTAAAAACATCAATCGTTTGGTCGAAAACAGGAATGTGTAAAACATCTGACTAGAATTTACTAAAACTTAACGTAGTCCTAAATAAATATAATAATTAACATTCATCAACACTTTTTCATTTGGAATTAGTAAACACTGAACATTTCCTCTTCAATTAACTACAAAGTGAGATCTTACAAAGTATTTTCTATCTAGTGTGCCACTCGAAACATACTCAAAAAACAAAATAATATAAAAGGTACAGAATACGGAGTGCAAAGTATAATCACCATTCGATCATGTTATCCCATGCTGACCTGGGACTTGAAAATAATGTATACCTATGTTGCCTAACTTCCCTTCCTTGATTGTGAACCGACTAAGGGCTCCAAGAAGCTTGCACTGCAGTCTATTGGCTAGCAACCTATCACCGATGTTATCTATTCCAAGAGCCCTACTTTAATTATGCTAGGCCTCGAGGTCACTAACGGCAAGTATACTCAAAATGGGTAATTTTGATCTGTGTCTACCCCTTTTTGGGAGAAGGACCTGAGAGTATGTTTGTATCATGTTATCGAGAATCGAGAACTTGTTTGACATTGACTAAGCGCCTCCTAATGATAAACGTCACCGAATTCATTGCCGTTTTAATTCTCGTTTTCATTAACTTGATTTAATGGTGAATTAAACTCTCACACATGCACATGAGTGCTACTCATTTGTCGTTGTTGAGGCTGCCACAAGTCAAACGAAAACTCTATAAATAAAACTCAATGGCATTCAAATCTATCAAACATGTTAGAACTTTTGATTCAAAGAATTTTAATACTTCACTTAATTACATTTGTGCATGTGCTTTCAGTCTTAATTAACATTTTGGAATCATCAGAGATCAATTTAATCTAAAACATTCACAAACTATTTTACATCATCAACAAACTTAATAAATAAATCATAAATCTACTCCATATCAATATTTTACATAAATAATTTGAGATCAATGGACAATTTCTTCTACGTTATATTTCAGAAAGTACAATCGGCGCACGTCGTCGCATGGGTTTATTTTTTCTTGATCCTCTGCATCTTGTATGTATACCCAGGTGTACGATACAAAAAAAGTAGCAACAATGAATTGCGTTTTGATTCATCTTTTCATCAATACCAGTGAGATCGATTGACTTAACGTTTGCTTAGTCTGATCTTCATGACAAAAGAGAAAGGAAAAAAACACAATCGCACACGTGCGTTTTAAAACTAGAGCTGAAAATTAAAAATGTATGTCTTGTACATCAGTGGGAGTGTCGGGCAGTTGTGTCTGTTCGGGAGTGGTTTGTTTGTGAGGCTGTGTATGCCGGCTCCTGGGTTCCTGGGGCTGCGTCTCTCGCGCGAGCACGCTCTCCACGTGTCGGGCGACTAGCTCGGCGGCGGCGGCCGGCGCCCGCGTCAGCGCGCACAAGTCGTTGATGGACATGCGCACGCGCAGACCCCGTGCGGCTGCGGTGATGCAAGCCACCGCAACTAGAGACGGTGGTACTAAGAGGAACTCTGTTTCTGTGGACAAAAGAGAAAATAGTTTAATCAATTATTATAAAAGATTAATACAAGATATTAGGTACAAATGCTTGAAATTTATAACCATGCCCACGTGGTTGCCTAATTGCTATCCTCTTCTTGGTAAATTAAATATCAAAATAAAGATTTCATATTACAACTCGGTTTGTTTACTATTAGGAGTGCGTGTTTTTTAATACGTAGTTCGCCCAGTCCCGCAAGGACGCGACGCAGGTAGGATACATCTGTTGCGAGATAATTATATTGCGGACAGGTGTCTCGGCCACCTTGCGGCTAAGCGTCATTGGTGCATCCTTCGCGATCACGTTTTGAGAGCATGATATAATAAGTTAAAAATAAAAGGCATTCTGGTCAGCATCCACACACATTCGCCTAAAGTTACCTCGTGACAGTCTAAAGATTACACGCGGTCTACGGCGAGGCTCTCAAAAAAACAGCGCGTTACATTTTGCACAATACGCAACGCCTATTGTTGCTGAGGCGCACAAGGAAGGAGAACGGAACAGCTGCCAGATTTGTGCATTCCGTCCCCGTCTGCATCTTTGTGCTCCTGCCCCGGGACAATAACGGCGGAATAATGGTAATTTACATCTTAAGTCGTCTAACTAAGGGCGCAGCTGCGATTTCGCCACGAAGGGACTCTATTGTTTGACACGAAAGTAAGATTTCGATAAATTGGTCTAATCAATACCCTCCGATTTGGTATTGCCGTTTTATTTTGCACTACTCTAACCTTGATATTTCACCGATTTCTGGTTGCCTAGTGCGATTTTAATTTGACATTCAATCACATGATGAAAATAAGGATTATGGCATTATTATAATTTTCATCGTTTGTCACCAGGACGCGCTGCTCAAGATTTAATTATCTTAATTAAGGGTGCGCCGACCAAAAAAAGCCAAAAGTGTGGTGACGGTTAAGTTGATATATGCTGAAAAAACTATCGTATTACATAAACAAAATATATATTTAGTATGAAAGGGAACGTGTTTCACCGACCCATAAATTTATAACACACTATAGTTTTTTCTACAATATCATTTAAAGTCGGGCAAAAATCATGAAAACGAGTGGCGGCGTTTAGTTGATATCTTATAGTTTATCTTAATTATTATACCTCTAATTATGTCTAAACAATCACCAATTAACTTAACTACAAATCATCCGTCGCACATTTTCGATTTATCGAGCGGTTTTTTAAATTATTATTTTTCAAATTAACACGTTAAATTCCCCATACAAAATTAGTATGGCCGCGCGGCATCAAATAAATATGGACGAAGACATTTCAAATAAAATATACGACACTTGTCACTTACGGACGGCGCACCCTTAATGGCTTCGCGTTTAGCATCAAGCCGATATCAGGTATTTGTAATAAGTAGTAAAAGTAAAATTGTACGGTAGATAGAAATTATAACAACATGTGTTATAACGAAAAGAACTCGGTTGAAACTCCCATACAAATATTTGTTTTCCTAAACGTGATCGAATGTCACATCAAACTTGCATTGGGCATCCTGTTAGTAGAAATCACTTAAGACGTCAATTCAATAATCAACTTTAAGAAATAGTTTCATATAACAATTATTTATATTTATACCAAGGTGCATAACAGCAAATGTATTGAAGCGAAACAGCTCGGTGTAATTGAAAGGCGACGCGGCGTTGGGTGTAGAGGTAGGCCAAGACGCGGCAGATGCGGCGACACCTGGCGCGACCCTTCCGCCCGCGCCTTAGGTCACTGCCCACCTACACCCTTCTTGCACGATAGCGCCCTACCAACGCCCTACGTACGTACACTTTTGCCAAGAAAAAACAATATCGCAACACGCGACTGCGTTATAATTCTAATCAGAAAAACTAGCCAGCCATTAATTAACGTACTAAGGAGCTTCAAGCCTTTCTTATGAACGTGGGTCAATGAAACGACAAGATAGGGTGAGCTTTAACGCCGCAAAAAGCGCTACTTAATCGTTACAGTGCACATAGACATAAGTACTGGCGCAACAGCCGCTCTCGCGATAGGGCTGGGCTAATTATAAAATCAAAAACGATAGCGGGTGGGTTATCGGGCGTGATCTCGGCGCGAGCAGCGGACCGTCGCGATCCGTTGCGCGACAGGTTGCGAGGCAGTTAGACGGCCGGCCGTCGACGACGACATCTGCTGAGGCGCACGACAAGGGGCCGCTGCAAAGACGCCCCCGCGTCTTACCCGCACCCTTAATTACAACGAATCTAATGACGCTCGCACAACAGCCATCGGGGACCGTTAAGTTCCGTTTGGGAAACCTGTCCTACCCCAATAGTTAACACTACTCGTAATACAAATACAGTTAAAGTGCAAGGGTTGCAAATACTTAATGTCTAATTGTGCGAAACTAGTTGCAATACAAAATTATGTCTATTCACTTTTTATGTCTTATTTAAAAAACGAGTTTAAAAGGCGTAGTTTATGGCTCTAATATTAAGTTCATGCAACTATTTAAAACGAGGTAGTGATTTTATTAAACTTGACTTTTTATAATCATCGTTTTCAATTTCTTTGTTATTGAGTATTTTTATGATCACAATAACCCGTTGCCAAGGGGGCTGTCATAAAGATAACAAAGATCAACATAATGACACCGGAAAAAAGTGGTTCTCAGATCTCGAGACAGATCGGAAGCTCGGAAGAGCGGAAACGATCACGCGAAATCGGAGCGTCTCGAGGTAGAGGCCCGAGGAGTTGGCAGCGAGTGAGACGGGGGGCCAGGTGCGCGCCGCGACGACGGCATTGTCGGGGCGCCTTTGTCAGGACAGGCCGGGAGAGCACAAAGGCCGCGGGACGTCTTCGCGCATTGTCGCCAGTCAGCTGTCGCGGCCCCTACGCGACGCGGTCGAGCCCTCACATGATTTCTTGAATTATTTCGGGCCATCAGCTGCGATAAATCACTACTAACCGCTCCTAACGTTATTTTCTTGTATCATTCACGAACAACTAATCAAGTTTTGATAAAATAATAATATCGAAAGCTCGATAGTTCGTTGAGATCTTTTCTAAGCAAAATTGTCGCATTACCGATTAAATAAAGTACCAACATTGTAATTTAATATCGAATGCGATACTGTATAATTAAAATGTACAACACTCTATGTAAAGGAGTTTAGATAAAGGACCCTTAGTTTAAGATGACGGAAGTTTTGGGGTCAAGTCGTGTTATTAACCCTTTCACACCTCGAGTAATGCACGATCAGTTACCAGCAATTATTGTTTCCGGCGCGGGCGCAAACTTGCCACTGAATTCGACTCTAAGTTAACTAACCATTTTACTCAAGTTATTAATGTTATTCATTGCGTCACTATAGGTATCAAAATAAAGTTTAGCTCATTATCGCGCCATATAACGGTAAAGCATACTCGTAGATGTGAGATCAAAATATATACGATACATTAACTTGATTTAATGTATACCTACTTCACATGTAAGGTAGCGATGAAATAACGAATTATTTAATTAAATATTTATAAAATACAGTGAAAAAATTAAATGCCTACCCGATCCAGTCAGAAATCGGACCTTGGTCTTCCGCAATCCGGGCGGCTGCACTGACCATTATGCTGCCGGGAAGGCTGACGTAAGCACTGAATTTTTTCACTGGTTTTTAATTTTTGAATGCTTTTAGCGGCAGAGTGCCATCTATCCAACGGTTATTGCAACCGATGGTTATGCAGATTCATCTTTACAGATGAAATACCATAAATTTGATAACACAACGAAGTGTTCGTAATCAAAAAGCAGTGAAAAAATTCAGTGCTTACGTCAGCCTTCCTGGTAGCATAATGGGCAGTGCAGCCGCCCGGATTGCGGAAGACCCAGGTTCGATTCCTGGCTGGGACGGGTAGGCATTTAATTTTTTCACTGTATTTTATTAATATTTAATTCAGTTTCAGTGCAGCCATTAGCACTTTAAAAAAAGTAAAAGGAATTATTTAATGTAATAAATAATTATTCTATACACATTCCACTGCTGGTAAGGGTGTATCGGAAGATCGGGCTTTTTCAGAAATCATAATTTTGTAATTGAAAATAACGCTCCGGTTCATGAATTACATATATTTCTTTACACAACGTTTAACTCAAACATTGTTATTAGACTTTATTGAAACGGATACAAAATTACGTGATTAGTGGCCAATAAAAGATACTATCAGTATTCCGTGGACCGATGATGGACCAGAGCGAGGGTAACAACTGACAGCGATAAATAACTCTTATCGGGATTCGATGGAGCATACGGGCGCTGCTGAGCCACATCTCGTTAATGGGTTCGGAGCACAACAGCTAACGTTCAAGACAAAATATGACATAAATACTTCATCGTCATGAAAGTTTCGTTTACACGTGCACCATACGTGCACTATACGAAAAAGTGTTAAAAAATCTCATGAGCGGTATTTGCACGTACACTATGTACTACGTACACCGTGGTTGTATCCGATCCGTGCAAATCTTGTCAACACTATCTACTTACTTAAGCCAAAGTAAATACAATATTTAGAGTAGAATAAAGTCCACTACTTCTTCTATTTTATTATTTAAAGGTTATTTTTATGTATTTTTGTTGTGCACTATGTGTAACTTTATCGTCGTACTTACATGGCTCATAAAAAAACAAAAAAATAAAATACTATTTCATTTTATAAAAGGATTAAAAGAAAAAGCATCAAATGTGTACCTGTAAGTAGGGTAGTGGCGCCAGTGTTCGACAGGAGCCAGTAATCGACAGCTTTTTCCTTTAATCGTTAAAAATAGGGGTCCGCAACTAATTTTAGTCTTAAGCAACAATTAAATACAGACCATCTGCTTCCTAGCTGTCATTCCGTAAAAATTCAATGAATATTATTTTACAAGCTTTTATTTAACTTACAATGTATGTATATTGTATCTTGCAACCCAATTTTGAAGCAGATATCTTCAACCGATTGAGCTGAAATGTTGTATACATGTTCAGTTCGGGTGACAATGCATGGTTAATTGTGTGATGTCATTCTAAATCCAAGATGGCGACACACCCAAGATGGCGGAGTAATTATTTTGAGAAATAATAAATTGATCCACAAAAAAATAGTAGGCTAGCACCTAAAATGCTAAGTTAGCATCTAAATAGTTGGTAAATAGGTGCTAACTTTGTATTTTTAAGTGCTAACTTAGTATTTTTGTGGGTTAGGTTAGGTTAGTTTGGTGATCGATTAAATACAACCCAATTATGTTTAATACATTCCTACAATATGGGTATCAAATAAAAGGACTTGCTGAGAATAACTCTAAAAATAAAGTGACGTCACTCTAAATCCAATATGGCAAACTTCTAAAGCTTGAAACTCATTTTTGAAGCAGATATCTTCAACCGATTGAGCTGGAATTTTGTATACACGTTCAGTTTGGATGACAATGCATGGTTAACTGTGTGTCATTCTAAATCCTACAGCTTGCTGAGAATAACTCGAAAAAAAATTGAAAGTAAAAAACCTTTTAAAAAAACAAGCTTTTAATTAAATGCGCTAAAAATAAAAATATAAACTTTTACTTTAAAACCTTTACTATCAACTTATAACGTCATTACACAAAAAAGTAGTTAGTAAAAGTTTTTTTCAAGTAAAAGTTTATTTTCATCTTTTTAGCGCATTTAAATAAAAACTTGTTTTTTAAAAAGGTTTTTTACTTTTTTTGGCGATGAATGTTGTCTGGAACACTGGGCTTAAGTGTCGAACATATTGGTGCCGTTACCCTAACTGTTTATAAAAAAACGGGATTTGTTGCACACTTCAGTACATTTTTTCGGTTTCGACTCAGGTAAGCAACCCTTGGTGACCGCGAGGTTCGGGGTTGGTCAACGGCAATTACCACATTACGACTGTACTGGGTGTGAGCGTTGAATACGTAATGATAGACCAATTAGTATTACAAATTTAGTACTGAAATTCCGTAATACTAGACTTAATTGAATATTATTTCAACTTCAGTATGCAACATGCAGATCATTGCGTATGCAACTGTACCGAAATATCGAATACTCATTGATTATAAACATGGTAAGATCCCGTCAAAAATTACTCCAATAAATCTAGGATATTACTCAAATTAATCCAGAAAATCTTGGATATCTTTACCTAGCAATTTGCTTACATCCCGTTTATTATTTTGACAACAACGAACTGAAAAAGTTTCAAAAACTGAGAACCGTTTGAAAATAAATTTAGTTTTCTTTAAATAAACTGCCTAAATAAAGCTGACATAAGAGTTTTCAGTTTTCAGTCTTCTATTTTCTATGGCGCTTTCACAATTTTGGTTCCACCACTTCCTTCGTCTTTTGGGCTTTAGATTTCCAAGTATTTTAGTACCAATGTCCTTAATAGAATGTTTCAAGCTATCCCACCCGGAATCTATGTTGTCGTCCAATTGCAACTCGTTAAATCTATTTCTTAGCTCTTACTGTAATTTTGTTCTAACTTTGTTCTTCAAGTTTTCGACATCTATTCGTTCCTCTGTGTTTTTGTTGACCCTCTTTGTGATTTTAATTTTACATCTAATTTTAATGCCCAAAAGGTTGTGATCGCTGTCACAATCGGCTCCTCTAAAAGTTCTTACATCTTCAATGACACTTTTGTGACGGTCATCTACAATCACGTGATCTATTTGATTTACTGTGTGTTTATCTGGTGAGCGCCAGGTGCGTTTGTGAGGAAACATCGTACTCTCGATGACCAGAGATTTAGAAGACGCGAAGCTGACTAGTCTAACGCCATTATTATTGGTTTGGTCATGTTTGCTATGTCTTCCGATTGTAGGTAAATATATTTCCTCACATCCAACTTTTGCGTTAAGGTCTCCTAGAACAATTTTAATATCTTAGTTTGGTAACTGGTCGAAGACTAATGTTGTTGTAGAAATCGTCTTTGCTATCATCTTCTGCCAACTGTGTTGGCGCGTACACATTGACCAGTGAGATGATCGCGAATTAACCTCTGATGAGGAGAACGCAAATTCTATCTGACACAGCATCAAAACGAATCACACTTCCGAGAAACTTTTTTGTCACTATGAAACCGGTGCCATATGTGTGGTGACCAGCGTCACTCCGACATCGTAAGCATGTGCTAAAGCTACGTATAAAGTTTTTTTTTGTTAATTTAACGCAAATTAATAGGTACCTAACTAAACTAAACAGATACTGCTATTTCGCACATTAAGACATGTCGACGTTTGGATCATGACCTCTGTGAGACTTTAAATACGCCAGACCAGTATCCGAATTACCCTATTGCCTGAATCAATTTGAAATGTCACTACAAAAATATATTAAATATTGATTTAAGTAAGCTTTAGAACCACATAAAATTTTATTTTTACGACTAAGGCGTCCGACCAATAAGGGGAAGCCCGATACAGCCGTATTAACTGTAAATCCACACACGTGCCCACACTCTATTATCCTTGTTAACTCGGTTCGCCGAGATTTACGTTTACTATCGAACTGGTTTAGATTTTTTTAAGTGAAATTTTAAAATGTATGGGTATAACTTTACATTGTGTGCATGAGGCCTTTGTCCAGCAGTGGACGTGTTTTGGCTGAGATGATGATGTGCATGAATGTTAAAATGAAATTTTATATCACTAAACTTGTATCTTGCATTGAAAGGTAACATAAAACCGGAGAAAGACTAGTGTTTTCTTGTGGCTTCTTCTCTGTACAAGGTCTTAGTCAGGGTTTGCGAAGCCATAGCTTAGATTTAGAAGACAGTTTGTTGTAGGTTAACTTTAAATAAATATATTTTTTATTTGATTGTTATTCCTATAGGTTCAATTTAAAGATTGTTAAAACAGAAAGTTTAAAACATACCTACAAACTAAAGTATATTAAGTACATACTTTCGTGATTACAACGTGAGTGTTGTGTAATTGTACATTATAAATGTTAGGGTCAGTGGCTGAGGGGTGCACAGGCGCAAGGTGTGCGCGTTATCAGTGCGCGGCATGTGCGCGCCGATACACGCGATCGCCACCCCTGCGCCCGCGCGCCCATACATCGGACCACGAACCGTTCAATCCAAACAATGGGAGCACCAAATCACCCATTTAAACAACACACTGTGTTTTTGGAACATACCATTAAATGAATTAGCGAGAAAAGTTAATTGACACTCGCACATTTATCGATTAGTGATGATAAGTGTACGAGGAAGCCGGACCCACATGCCACTCCAATGTCGTAGCTGATAATGAGGACATGAAACCTTTTTTACCGGTGACAGACGAAAATGTTTTTTGGAGACGAATTCGGGAGTCCGTGTTTCGATACGGGATAGACAAGCTCCTCAGACTTATCGACATAGTAACTTAGTCACAGTTGGATAGCAAGACAAAACCTAATTGTTTAGTGACTTTTCTAATAAAAGTTTTGTATTATGTTAGAATCAATACTAGTCGAAGTCCAGTCTACTGATTCTGAAACTTCTTGCCGTTGCAGTAAAAAGTTTTACATGTTTAAACAAAACACAAGAAATAAGATAGAGACACAGAGAAAGTATGCATTTCTCACACCACTTCCTTTCCAGCAAATGAACTTGCATACACAGTGACTTTTGGTGAGGTGAGCTTTGCTGTATTATACGAAGTCAATTTACACACTACTCAATCCCTTATTCGATTCTAACTTAAGTTCACTACACAGATTGATTATCATCAGAATCTGTATAAAAAATAACTTACCGGTGTAACAGATGGATGTGAGAGTGAGCGCGTGCGTGCGGACCAGAGGGTTAGTCCGGCCCCACGCCACCCGCGCCAGGAACGGCTCCACAAAGTCGAAAGCAGTCGCGATCGACAACTGCCAATTTAGCCGCTGAAGGAGCATAACCTCCCATTGCTACAACAAAAGAAAGCAACGTTATTACCATAAATATAAAAATCTATTCACAAAAACTTGTATGCAAGACAACCTTTGCAAATTCAACTTCCCAAAGAAAGGGCGCGACCCCGTGTGAACTAGTATTTTTTTAAAGAAGATCGCACTCGCATTGATTACTTTTAATTTACATAGCAATTACTACCCTCTTTCTAAATGTTCAAGAAAGGACAAATACCCATTCTCAACAGTTGAATCGTAACCGTCATACTCGGTGGATCAGGCGGAAACCGCAAAAAGTAGCGAATCACGTTACAAAAGAAAATAGTGATGCCTTAAAGGGAGTGAGCCATGGGACCGATGTCTAAATTTTCGCGCAGGGGACGCTTGACATATCAAAATAATGAGGGTCGAGACACGGGCTAGTTTACTTTAAGCTCTTCTTAAAACAGTGTATGCATTCACTCTTCTCTGTACGTTATCGACACAGCCTCTAACTGATAAACAATGGGGAACGTCATTATCTAATTAGGTGTCTGTTAAAAACAATTCACTGTTGTCGAAGGTCACTAAACTTCTGTGATAAACAAATTAATTATACGATACTCTGTCCTTTACACTGAAAGACGATTGACTGTCAACTCGTAGTAGAGACAATGTCAATGTACTACTGAAGTTGTATAAACAAAGAGTATTAAGGTCACGGGAACGAGTTTCTCCACCACCATATGACGTCATTAGGTATGCGTAGTGTAAGGCCTATCATGATCGTAGCACGAATTAATTGCAAGGAGCTGTGTGTCACGATGCCATATGCGCTCGAAGCAATGGGCATTCCCACGATCGACATTCGAAATATTACGGTGCCGTCTGCATAATGCAAGGAAAGGTATCGAAACATCTTTCCAAGTGCAACTCAATGTGCTTTATGCAACTGTAATGTTCACCTGGAGGGGAAAGAGGCGTGAGAATCGGACGACATAAGTCATGCTCGTGGGTGCTACCTAATTGATCCAATCGCACCTGCGCACGCACAATAACCTATGACAATTTTGTTGACATTACCGCCACGTTGTGGGAATTTGTTCACACATTTTTATAATGTTCACGTTGACATCTGTATGTCAGTCAGCCGTCCTCCTTCGGGAAATTAGGTACCACGTTATCTATGTATCAGTACGTGCCCACATTTCCGTCGGAAGCACGAAAGAAACCGATTCAATACCTTCGTCACAGGCTGTGACTTACTCGAGGGCGACAATAAGTGCCTTTCCCCATAGATCGTGTTAAGGAAGATATAATTGCCGGAAGCGCATGCGACTTTAAGGAAACGGGTAATATAGAGGTAGGGAGGGTCTTGGGGTGAAGGAGTGACATTTGACACAGCAAATCGAGGTCTAGCCCAATCAAAACAATACTTATACTTATTGTGGTCATGGCCGGACGTAAGGTGTGTTAGGAACTGCTTGACCTTTAGTAAGGGTCGAGGAATTTATTATACTTTTATACGCACCGTCTAATGTCAACAATTTTATAGAGCACGCAATACACTTGAATTTAAATGCATCCTTTGGAAAAAATAGTAAAACTTTAATGATGATAGTTCTTTTATCGTGTATAGTGTGCACAGCGAAGTCTTTAAAATACAATATGACAGTGGTCAATAAAAACTCATAAAATAAGAAATATAACAAAAGACAGCTGTCACAATATTCGTCAATACAAACACTGTCTGCTTAATAAATAACCAGTTTCACCACCACCAAAATGGTGTATCCCAACCTATAATTATAATTAAATCGTGGTATGTAAAAAAGAAACAAAATCTTTAATTGTATCGGTTGAGTATCTGTACTATATGAAATAATAATTGTGATAATGGCCACAAAGAATATAAACAAAAGAAGATCATGACACTCTGATTTCGTGAGGGTGGGCGGAATTATCTTACACTATCTTTTGTTTATGAAATAGTCGGATAATGGCGTTAAAGAATATAAACAAAAGAAGATCATTAACGACTCTCTCTGACTTCGTAAGGCTGGACGGAGTTGTAATAGACTGTCTGTTGTTTATGAAATAGTAGTGACAATTTAAAGAATTTAAACAAAGGAGGATCCTTAACCTCATTGAAATTGAATTGAATTGTCATAGAGCATCTTTTGTTTATGAATTAGTTGTGATAATGGCCACAAAGAATATTAAAAAAGGTTGATCATGATAACGAACTCACTCTGACTTCGTGCGGGTGGACAGAGTTGTCGGTGTAGGCGCACAACAGGTCTACGGGCAGCGGGTGACACTGCCTGAACTTGGAAGCCAGCAGTAGCGCGGTGACGGCCAGCAGCTGCAGCTGTTGCCGCGAGATGGTGCGCTGTGCTAGGAACCGGTCCATGTAGCTCACGGCTAGGGGGAACACCTGCTCCTCACACTGCTGCTCCTCGCACACCTGTTGGCAATGATTATTTTTATTTTATTTTATTTATTGATCACCAACATAATGAACATCAACTAATTTTTGGTACAGTTTAGGAAAGCTTAATGTTAATGTTATGTTTAGAATGCAATCGTTGAAACTTGAATTTAAATAAAACTTTTGCGGTCTACAAGATTCGCAGTAGGTAAGTATTTCTGATTGTATATAAAACGCAATAATTTAAAAAATATTTTGAATGGAACTTTCTTATTCGATTTTAATGTCTACAAGATACTTAGCAAGCAATGTGAGTATTTCTATTATTTATATGAGACGCTTTCATAACAAATATTTTGATAACAAAAGCCGAAGTATGTTTACTGGTGTAGACAAAATTTAATTAAAACAAAAAAAAAATTAAGTAAATCTCAAAAAATATTGTGTTTGTCTTTATTGAATGAGCTTTTAAGTTATTTAAGAAAAATTTTTGAGCTTCACATATTTTGTTATCAATGTCCAATCAATTTGAAACTCTAAGTCGACATCATGTAGACTCACATTTAGCATTATTAACTCGCGCCACGCAACATTTTATTAATGTTTTTATTTGTTTTTTTATTATCACGTAATTTAAAAAAATACTGTTTTAAAGATGTGTCCTACAAAATATACATTACTTTGTCTGTAGGGTCATGTTTTATCAACTCAGATTTTAAACAAATCTTTAACATAAAGACACGACTTATGTAACCAAGTTTCAAAATTTATCAAACCATACCTTTCAACCTTTTCTTTGCTATACATTGTATAAAGTTTCAATTCAAAACGATTCTTATTTGTAACATAATAAAGTACATAAGACCCGTTCTAAGTTTTTTCCGTGAATAAACAGTGGTGCTTAATATAGGCATAATTTGCAAGGGTGAGGTTGCCACGATAAAACACGTTGAACTAACTATAACCAGCCAGTACGTTTGCATGGTTGCTAACTTTTTACCTGCTATACTACTTTCAGTTATTATGGTTCCCGTGCGCATTGAAGAGGTAAGCTCCGCAAAAAACTGAGCAAAAAACTATCCGTTGTGTCAGTTATAAGGGCTCGCAAAGTGCAGAGGTTTCGTTAAAAATGAATAAACATAATGAAGAGCGTTTCAATGTCGTCTTCCTTTGTAGTCGGGTAAAAATACCTTCTTGACAAAAATTCAAAAAATAGCAGATTATTTATTTAAAAAAAACGGGTTTTTCTTTAATTTTCTAATTTGAAATCCGATTCCGAAGTTAGTCCTATAGTAAATGTCGCTAGGATGATGGGTTTTTTCAGCCTCTTCGCGATGTTTCATACTTTTCCGAACAACCTGTATTTGAGGAGTACCCTCTTTATTATTTAATGTAAATTTTGCAATCAGATTGAACTCTTTCAACTAAGCTACCGAGAGCTGTCTCCAAGAATGTAAAAGGTCGTGAGTTCAACTTCCACCTGAGGCAAATCGTCTTTTTCAAGTGCTGTTTAACCTTGTTTTGTTTTAGTAATTATTGATTCATGTATGTTAATGGCTTTGATTACATAGTTTATGACAGGTAATGCTGTATATCAATAGAATCGTTTTAGCTCGTTTTTCAAGTTTAGAAACTAAAAAAAACACAATACACAAATCTCTTTGTAGGTACTCACCGACGACGTCGAAAAAACCTTCATAACCGTACCCACGTGTAGAAGAGAAAAAAACATCCTTTTGAAATATATCACACGTGATGGGACTCCGTGGAAGTGACGTAATACAAATAAAATGCAATAAAAAATAATTAATGTCTTTCGCCAAAATACCTACTTGCTCGTTGTCAGATCTACCTTTTTCAAACACAATTAGCAACATTTATATAGAATAGAATATAATATTTTAACAACGATATAGGTACCTAGGTACCTAGGTAAATATAATGGGGGTATTATCATTATCTCCTTTATTTATTTTCTTTCTTAAAACTAGATTTTTACAATATTTTAATATAAAAACAATAAAACATTATAAAAACCTAATCCTAGAGTACCACCAGCAGCGGGGCAGGGCCCAAGCTACCAGTGGTCAGGGCTGCAGAGTGAGGAACCTCCTGACAATACGTGCCGTGTCCAGGAGTTCTTCTGTATCTGACCCTTATTATTATCATTATTATTATTACCATTTATCGAGTTTCTTAAGGAAGCTTTTCTTGGGGCTAGATAATTGGTGTGAGTGTGGGAAACATTTATTTATTATTTATTTTATTTATTATGTTAACGTATGATTTTTTGTTATTAACAGATATCATCACAATCATTGTCGACTCTACTTAACTATGAATAAAGAAAAAAAAAACACAAATGTTGAAAAAAAATTTCACGAGCAGGATTTGAACCTGCACCCTTCCGACATTGCGGGTCAGGTGCTCTTCCAATTGAGCTATCGTGGTTCTAACCAGCCCGCCCAAATCATTCAACACTTTTTACTTTGAAAGCCAAAGGCGCCCATTCAATGTCAACAACTACCGTCACTAACAAATTTGTGTTAAAAATTATTTGAACATTTATGAATAAAGAACTTAGGCTATTGAATTTATATCGATAAATCTATAGACGGTAGTATGGTTCCTAGATATTATTATTAAGTTATAAATTATGTAAATATCCGAATCGAACAAAAGGATTTTGTTTTCATTCTTCGAATGCCGATAATCTGTATTTAATGATTTAATTGATTTATTGAATACTAATAAGGTAAACAAACAACTTTGTAAACAAGCTGCCAATTGACGTATCCAAGAAATTTATTTTTTGTTAGTGTAGGCTATAGCTAACTGTTAATGTAAATTTAAGGCAACTACGGTGAAATTATAGAATTAAGTATTAACATTTCAGCACTTATTATTTTGCTGTTTAAACCTAATGCCTATTGAAACATCAACGTAATTATAATACTGACTTACGTTTTTACTAATATTTAAGTTAGTTTGTTGTTTACCGTTATTAACATCATATCAATTGTACCTATTGCTTTAGATCTGTATCAAATATTTTCATATGATCTTATTAAATATATGTGGGTACCTAGTTAAAAAATATCTTTGTAAAGTCATACTTACTTCCAGCATCCACGTAGTGACTACCTTTCTCATGAATGGCTGAATGTCAATCTGCACGTTCTGGAAGTAGTCAGTATGCAGCGCATGCGCCCTCTCAAGTGCCAGCAGGTTCAGCAGCACCCGGGGGTCGCGGTCCAGCGCGCGGTCAGCCCCGGCTACGCACATTTCCGCCCTCCCGCTGCTCCGGTTGCCAGAGTTCTCAATGTTCTCTCCACAAGACAAATCCATTTTCGCAGAACACTAACACCACAGACTTTCAAAGTCCGACGACTCAGTCGGTAATCGAGATAAAAAATTAAAAAGTTCAAAACACCACTGTTTTTAAAGTTCGAACGATTCAATCGTCAGTCGAATGATTTCGTACAACCACACTGTTTACAAAGTCAAAAAGGTTTCCAAACTTTTTGAATTTCGAAGACGAGTCGAGCGGGGTCGTAAGAAGTTCGTTTGTTGTGTGTTTACAAAGCACGTTAGCAGGGAGCGCACGAGTCGCAGTGCCGCTGCGCGAGCGGCCAACAGCTAAGTGTCGGCATGCAATCAAGCTGTATCGGAACTCGGGCGCACCACTCTCCGCGCCCCTCACAAATTCCCTTGGACCCTTCGCTTATGTTTGGGGCCTATTCATAGTGCGGACCCATCGCGTATTTTAAATAATCTCAACCCCCCAAAAGACAAGAGCTTGGTAATAATAATAAAAATGTAATGGTAATTTATAATAAAAATGTATGGTAAAAAAGCTTCGATCAAAAAAGATAGCTGTTCAAAATCATGTATTTTCAGAAGAAAAAGCAATTGCTCTTCTATTCGGGAGGCATCCTTTATTGACAGAAATATCATACTAAAAAAAGTGTCTACTGCTTAAAATATGACCTGCAAAAAGCAAAAGCTAATCTCTTTCCGTATATGTAATTAAGTAAATGTATGTAAGTCTAAAAACAATAAATTTAAAAAAATACTGGTGGATGAGTTTATTATTATATCAAAAAAAAAAACCTATAAAATAAGATTTTTAAAAATGTGGCTAAAAGTGCATATAATCTTTGCATGTAATCTTTGATGCGAAATCTTTTCACAAGTTATCTAAACGGAAGCTCGGGAACATGATTTTCAGTGCATGTGACTGGTGCAGTTTTTTTCCTCCAATGTACTTAACCCAAACCCGTCTGATACCGTAAAGCCATTGTTTTACGCTATAGACACCGACCGACTTTGTTACCGGAGCTGTAGGTAGTTGAGTAGAGCATAAAAAACTTAATCACTTTGAAATATCCATACCTATGTGATCTTTCTTATCACAAAGCTTAACCAATCTATACTAATATTATAAAGAGGAAAGCTTTGTATTTTTGTACTACGTATGTATGTATTTTTGTACGTATGTAACTACTGGACCGATTTAAAAAAATCTTTCACCATTAGAATGCTACATTAGCGCTGAGTACCATAGGCTATATTTAAAAAAAAAAGAAATGCGGTACGAAATCCGTCCGGTCATATATATATATATATATATACATTGATACAAGTTTTGTTCAATTCAATTCAATTCAATTCAATTTTTTGTTACATTGATACAAGAAGTCCATAATAAAATAAATAACTTATCATTTTAATGTTATTTGTTTGGTTTACAGTTGCTAACGAGACAATATCGCAAATCGACAATAGTGCAAACCTAATTGATTTAGGATATTATTTATTGTATAGGTATTAGCAATTGGTGCTTAGAAGTAAAAGCTGATGGTGGAGCTGGTATTACTGTCTCCGCACTGTTCCTAACCTAGACTAGCAATGTGGTTGTGGCTGAAAATCAGCGTTTTGCTCCCGGGCAACTGTATCGCTGAGCTACGGCCTTTTTGCACTGCTGCAGCACACACACGCGTGTGTACGCATGCCACATAACGTAGGCTTATTTTGAAAAATACGTTTTGCCTATATGCATTGTTATTTTGTTTTATGTGTGCGTGTCTGTGGTACTTGAAATAAACTATCTTACTTGAAAAATTAAGTTACGTTACGTATGAAACCTAGATTAATTATAAATTCTTTTAAATCTTATCGTGTTAGACGTCAATATATATTTTTTGTCCAGAACAGGTTGTATAGATTTTTCAAGAGTTTTTTTGTGTATCTAATTATAATTCCCTCCTTACCTCGGTCTGGTTCTTGATAAGTTCGGGTTATTCGAGTTGACGGGGTGCTTGTTGAAAATAAAAATTACATATTACAATTTTTATAATTTATTTGCTCCCCGAGTGAAACGACAAAGCAATTATAAATAAAATGTGTAGAAAACGTAACAATACAATATAGAGGTCCTGTTTGTTCAGAGGGCGCGTGGCTGGTGAGGCACGGAGGAGGGCAGCTGCGCGAGCCGGCTGCGCACACGCCGGTTGACATTTTATTACAAATCCGAGCACACCTGATCTGAGACCAGTCATTATTGTAATTCCATTCTCTTTATAAACTCGCAGTTGCTATTATTTCTTGCGCGTGCCCCGTGATTCACTCACCCTCTTTAAATTTTAAGTAGCTTCTATTTAGTAACGTCACCTGCTTGTCGGAGAGTTTAAGCTTAATTGTCTTACTCGCAACCCGCTTTTTTTTCTTTATCGTGCTTGAATTTGGTGTTGTAGAATGGTAAGTAGCCGGCTACGGCTCTCCAGTCAGTGATGTAGACCATGCCTACGAAACTAGCTAAGCCGAATACTATACCAGTTGCGGTAAATGCGCTCAATTGCTCCACTTGCTTCTTGCCGAACAACATTTTCATGAACTATCTCATGAAAACGTATTTTAAAGAAAATTCCGAAAACTGTGGTGACTCAGTCTAGTCAATTACTCACTTATTCTTTTTTCTTGTGACACAATTTTTTCCACCACGAAGTACTTATTTAAAACGAAAAGTTCGTATACTATTTTATAAAACAAACAATCTAATTAATATCTTTGAAGTATGTAAGCTTTTGAAATGATTAGTTACTTACAAAATATAAAACCATAGAATAAATAATTACTAGGTCCACACACCCCTACCATGTAACTAGATTCGTAAACAATATTTTGCGATGATTAATTTAATCGGGTTTTAGTACTATAGAGTTAAGTTGACCATAAAGTTAAAAAACCTAAAATTTTGGTTAGGAAGTACCCAAGTATTTTTTTATACTAAGATTAAACTTTTTACCCACTTTAAGTATTAATCAGCCTTTAAAAGATCGTAAATGGTTCACAGCAAAAGTCACATAACAAAACAATTAATTAAAATATACCTACCTACCATATCATACCTATGTTTTAGTAGGCACGAGTATAATAGTTGCGTAATTTGAATATTAACTTAAAGAAATGTAACGAGCGAGCGTGCTCACCGCCGGAACCGAGCTCAACATTTGGTGGCCGTCTGGGACAGTCCCGGAGAATAGTTCCCGCGGTCATCCGCCCGATGACCAAGTGCCACATGCCATCATCGAATTACATCGCCACAACACAACCACTAATTATAAAGTTATCAATTTGTCAACCCGACCCAATCTTGCGCAATAAGCGAATTATGTATGGAAGCAGTATATTGCTCTATGAGTACGACTGTGGGAATGCAGTTTGTATGTAGATAAGTAAGATAAGATACCCTATACAGATTGTAGTATAAAATAATAAGCTTGACTTATAAACCAGGCAACTAGAGAGTAGAATTTCTACCCTGGAGGTCCCCTTACCTTCAGTCATACCTACTACACGTAAAAGTTTCAAGATAGTCGGTAAATATCTTCAAATGCATAATAGAAGAAGTTGGATAGACTACATATGTCCTATCTTTAAAAAAAACATTTTCTTAATATAATAATAATGAATTCTTTTTTATTAAGTATATAATTTCTTGCAGCAGTTTCAGACTATTGACTTAGTTTACTACTTAGTTTTTGATAATAGATTTAAACTTGATAACTTTTGCTATTTCTCGAAAACAACAGACAATGGAGCAGGATAACTGATACTTAGTAAGTTTATTTAGTACCTAGGTCACAGAGGAATTATTTTTACTTTTATTTTACTGTTCTTTTGATTAGTAAACGATAGGTACTGTCAGAAGTTTATAGCTGTATTGGCTGTATTGTGATTAGCACTTGTAGAGTTCATGTTCGATTCGGCTCGATACCCGCTATCAATCCGCCAATTTTAGAAAATAACTGCTCTTTTCTATCTGAGCATATCGTGTCATTTCAAACTGTTAAGCGCGAGTTTCGTTCACCATTCGATCAGGCTACTAAAGCTCGCACTAGGCACTTAGCATTCTGGGATTCGTTTCAGTCTTTTTTTTTCGGCCTTAGAAATAAAGACAGTGAGCTGTGAAATAAACTTTAACGTAACGTTAAAGTTTATTTCACAGCTCACTGTCAGGAAACAGGCAGTTACAACTGGGTGCCCTACCTAGGGTTTCATACTTTTTATGAGCCTACTGACGTAGGTATAGTCAGTCTTGGGCAAAAAGTAATCAGATTAATGATTAAGGATTACGACTATAATGTGTAATCTTCAATCACGATTACAGATTACAGAAATTAATCAAAAATGTAATCATATCGGTGATTAATGATTATAAACCTGTAATCGTAATCTTGATTACTTTTATGATTGATTAATAAAACCAACAGTCGGAACGTTAAAAAATAAAAGAACATATTGTATAGCAATAAATCATCTTTATTTTTTTATCAGTCTCGTACACTGTGCTTTTAGGAAAATTATTTTACGCTTCTACTGGATGCATGGTAACTTTTCTGGTACTCGCACATTCTGCACATCTTCCGATGCAGAGCTATTAGATAAAGATGAAAAAGAACTTGACGCCATTTCACATCCGGTAATTTTAAAAAAATACTCGATACTTTCAAACTTAAAAAAAATACTCGATCACGTACGATAAAAGAATTACGTTCGTCTCTTTGCGCTCGATTCGTTTGACTGATGCGCACTAGTGTTGTCGAACAATCGATAGTGTATCGATTATTAATCGATAGTGCAAATGGGGCCCAAAATAACTAAATAATCTATTTTTAATCGATAGTATCGATGGAATTGATTAAATCGATTTTTAATTTAGTTCAATATAATCAATTATAATCGATAGTAAATTTTGATACAATACTATCGATCTAATCGATAATATCGATATAATCGATTAATTTTGTCTATCGGATAAGATAGTATCGCTGTTAGTTTACAGTTTAAGTACATAACTATATGCTAACTTTTTTATTTTTATTTTCTTAATAAAAATAAATTAATATACAGGTTTTTATATAAATAGTATCAAAAGAATCTAGCACTTACCCTTTTTCTTGTTCATGATTTGGTTCGAGTGTTGTCGATTATTTTAAGTTCATAATTTATTTAATTATGATGGTATGGTACATACACTAACTTTACACTATAATTTCAATGCAGTTTTAAACATATATAAGTACCATTTAATTGTGCTTCTGTTCTGTAGATGATGTATCGTGTAGGAAGACATAAAATGAATGATAATTATATCTAAAAATAATTTGTAGATGCATCGATTTCAGCAATATAATCGATGTAATCGATAGTACTGTCTTAATTCAGGAATCGATTCAATCGATTAAATCGATATTATCGATAATATCGATTGTCCAGTCGATATTTAGATTATTTGGGGTGGCGATAATCGATTAATCGTTAATCGATTTTTCGGCAACACTAATGCGCACTTAACAAAATGGCGCGTGTGCACTTGTCGACTATCGACAATGCGGACGCGGCAATTGGCTACCTGGTGATCGTACAATACCCTGTCCTCCGCACCCTTACTGCGCGTCTTACGTAGTAGGTATAATTTGATAGTACAATAAAGCCAACCACTTAATTTCTAGATGCATACCTACAAATTGTGATAATTAAAGGCAAACATCATTAATTCCTAAACCAAAATTCATATAAACTTAGTTAAGAATTCATGTAATTTAGATTACTGACTACTGTAATCAAGATTACAGATTATAAGTTCAATCTTGATTAAAAGTAATCAAGACTACTTTAATCTGATTAAAAGTAATCATGATTACTTTCAATCAGATTATTAATCTAATTAAAAAAGTAGTTGATTACGCCCAACTCTGGGTATAGTATGGCTAAATGTTTGCTACTTTGTCTTTTATCTAAAATGCCTTTTTTAACTGCAGAAATTTTTGCGCGTACCTCTTCGTCCAGATGTACACATCACGGTGTATATTGTTAAGTGAGAGTCACCAGTCTCCTCTTGATTCCCCACGTCCGCGTCCTACCCAGTCCCGAGGAGCTCGACAGGGTGGACAGGTAGTTTCTTCCCTTCCCACCCGTACACAAACAACATGGATCAAAAATAACTGTTTAATAATAAAATTAAAACATAAATACTATTCTACTACTTAGTAAGTACAAAAGTTCATGCCACTTAGAGACAATAAATAAACAATTAAACCGTTCTATTTTTTATATTAGAATTAGTGCTCAGTAATAAGTAAGTAGTAGGTAAGTAATAACTATAAATATTTATATATTTATCAAAAAAAAATTTAACGCAAAAGCTCCGGAAATCAAGATTGTTGAGAAAAGTTCACTTCGTCTCCTTGGGTCTTCAATCTTTGAAAATTCCTTTCCCGTTTTTATTGAAGACAAAATACGAAATTTTAATGACGTTTCGGAAAGATTGCTCCAAATTAACATGCATTCGGCTATAACCTTAATTCGTTACTGTTGTTTTGGCCCTAAATTAATATATTTCCTTCGCTCTTCCCATTTATGGATGCACAGTCATCTTTTAGATAAATTGGACCGAATTATGCGGCATACATTAACTTCGATTTTAAATGTGGCCATGGACGACCGATCATGGGCACAAGCTACTTTTCCAATTAGCATGGGAGGCCTCAGCGTCCGCAAAATTTGCAGTATTAGTTTACCTGCTTTATTATCCTCGGTCCATGGCACCGAAAAATTAATCAGGAAAATTCTAGCCCCCACATTGATTAATTTTGATGTGCCGTGCTTCACCGAGGCTGTGGATGCCTGGAGACTCGCTTGCTTGCATTCAGATACACCCGTCAATCCATTTTCCCAGAGACGGTGGGATGAGCCGCTTTGCCTTTGCACATAATAGTACAGAATAATTTACTTGTCACGTCTGCTGCTACTGCGGAGCGTGTGCGCCTACTGGCTGTGGGCAAGTGGGAGTTGAGTGTTTGGCTTCATGCACTACCGTCGTCGAACTTAGGTACTTTGTTCGACGACACTATTTTCCGCTTCACTGCTTCCCTGCGTCTAGGAGCTCCATGTTGTTCTCCCCATCGCTGTCACTGTGGCGAAGTTGTCAACGGCCTCGGACACCACGGCCTGTTTTGCAGCCGTAGTGCGGGTCGCTTAGCCCGGCACGCGAACATTAATGACAACATCCGACGAGCTCTTGTCACCGTCGGCGTTCCAGCTGTATTAGAACCCAATGGCTTGACACGCGACCTGTAACCACGGACCCTGCAAAGGATTCGAAACGTCAGGATAAACATTAAAAAGTAATGTGTAAAATAAACGCGAGTAGATCCGTAAAAGTTGTTTCATTTAAATGTGTGGTGTTCGCGTAAACTTTAGAAAACAATAAGTTACTTTAGGTTATTACATAATATACAAAATTTTATTAACTATTTAGAATTAACTTGGTTATTTTATACATTTTAAACATTATAATAAACAAAACACAATGTTGAAAAAAATTCCAAGAGCAGGATTTGAACCTGCACCCTTCTGACATACCGGGTCAGGTGCTCCTCCAATTGAGCTATCGTGGTTCTAACCAGCCCGCCGAAATTATTCAACACTTTTTACTTTGAAAGCCAAAGGCGCCCATTCAATGTTAACACTACCGTCACTGACATCCGATCATAATATTTTTACAAATATTAAAGATCAGTTAAGAAGTAGGCAAGCAATTTATAAACTATTTTTAAATAATTTTTAACGCAAATTTTGTTGCGAACAAATTACAAAAACACAATGTTGAAAAAATTTCCACAAGCAGGATTTGAACCTGCACCCTTCTGACATACCGGGTCAGGTGCTCCTCCAATTGAGCTATCGTGGTTCTAACCAGCCCGCCGAAATCCGATCATAATATTTGTAAATATTTGTAAAAATATTATGATCGGATGTTGGTGACGGTAGTTGTTAACATTGAATGGGCGCCTTTGGCTTTTAAAGTAAAAAGTGTTGAATAATTTCGGCGGGCTGGTTAGTGTTAAAAGCCTGGTTATTTTTCTATCTAATAAAAGTTGCTATAAAACATTTGTTATTTTAAGGTGTTATATTCCTTCCTCTAACATGGACGTAAGTTCGATATCCTTAGCCTTTTAAAAAAAAACTTACTGTCAATGTCAATTATGTGCTCTAGCTTTAATGGGGTGTTGTTGTTTGCTTGCTGTGTATTTTTAATGCTCTTGAGCATTGTGTAAATAAAACTCCTTTGCGTAGTTTAGGGTTTAAAAGTAGGTTTTCCTTTGATCGCAAAATGACAACTGAGAAAGATCCATTAGTTAGCGAGAGATCTGGAACCGTCCGTGAAGTCGGAAACCATGCTATTTGGAGTTTGTCTTCTTGTAAACCAGGTTAATATTGTTTTCTAATCGGGTTAATATATGAACAAATCATCTTGCTATATATAATAGCAGTAATATTTGCAAATATTTGCAAAAGAATTTTACTCATATTACGTGCATATGCCCAGCAATGGGACAGTAAATAGGATATTTACTTTAATACTCACTATGTGCATGCTATAGTATTTTTCTTTTTTTACTCAGGATTTGGAATTGATCAGCTAAGAGATGATTGCATGGATACCTATTGGCAATCTGATGGTCAACTTCCGCATCTAGTAAACATACAGTTTCAAAGAAAAACCATGGTTTCACATATTTACATCTACACAGATTACAAATTAGACGAGAGTTATACGCCTAGCAGAATATCTATCCGCGCAGGAACTCATTTTAATGATCTCCAGGAAATAGAAGTTATAGAATTGATTGAACCAAGTGGTAAGCAAACTTAGCTCATTGGTAATGGAAAAACCAATTTCTATAATATTATGTAGTAAATATGTCAAATTATTTTTATTGAAAACACTGTTGCAGGCTGGGAGATGATACCAATCAAAGATATACACGACAGACCTATCAGGACTTACATGATTCAGATTGCAGTTCTTAGCAACCACCAGAATGGAAGAGATACCCATATGAGGCAAATCAAAGTTCATTCACCCTGTGAACCAACTTCATTTGATATAAACAAATTCAGAAATTTCTCAACTGTACAATTTCAACAATATGCTACTATCCGATAAATACTAACACAATAATCCAAATAAAACATATGTAATTAATTTATTATACAGGTTTATTATTTAAATAAGGTATATACAATATTTTACTCTTTTTTTAATCAGATTCTTCACTTGCTGCCTCAAGCCATTCAAAGAATTTGACAATGGAAACCTGTTCCACTAAAGAACTTTCATTTTCTTTTAGATCTTCATGCCATTCTAAAAGAGAATCCTCATCTACAACATCTGTTTCATACAGTAAATGGATAATTTGTCCTGCCTTGCCCTCGAGCCAAGCACATTTAAGGCAACTGTCCTGTAAACAAAAGAGCAATCAATACTAAAAAAACTATATTTATAACCCCTTTGACAAACCCAATGCTATATAACCAGTATATGTATGTTTCTGTCATAAGCAAATTATTTAAATATATAAGTAATGATTTCATGTAAGTTTTGGTTATATTGCACTAGTTTTCTTAGACAGGTAAAGTAAATGAAACACATACCTCAACTGCTTTCAAACAATCTCGTATAGATGTTTTTGATTTGATATAATTTGCTACCACTGGTTGGAAGTACTTCAAAATGTCTTTGATGGTGAGCAACACATTTTTTGCTTCTGTAAGTGCTGGAATGCTCAATAAAGCCCTCACAACAAAGAAATTTACTTCATTTAGTTGTATATTGTATGCATATCTGGATGAATTAATTTCCAGTATTAGGTAATCACATTTTAATTTCTCATCATAGCCTCTCGCCAAGCTGTCTATAACCTCTTGAAGAAACACTGAAATAATTATTTTTTAATTAATTAACAGCACATGGGGAGATTCCGCCTTTATGGCTCAATGCAGGTAGCGGCTTTTAACAACTACCATGTTATGACAACAACCATAACCGATGGCTTATTGTGCCTTCCAAAGCACAATGCGGCTTAAAATATTAGCATTGCAAAAGTTGTTCTAATTGCTAGACCCCAACCAGAAACGTGCAAGCCGCCATGCCATCGAGCTTTTAATATTAACTTACTATTGGTGTCATCTGGTACTGGTGAATCTGGAAGGGATGAAGCTACACTGCTATCAGTTGAGTAACATGAATCACTGTCACTCCATTGCTTATCCAAACCAATAAATTCATCATCTTCACTATTTACGGATTCATTCTCCCATTCGTTTTCAGAAGTTGATTTTGCTAACAATTTCTCTGAAAAAAAATTTTTAAGTCTATGTACTATTGATACTTTTACAAGTCAACGTATTGCCTTATTCAATCCCTATTAACAGTTTGTGAATGTCCCAAATGTTAAATAATAAAAATTTATATAACTGCCCCACTTTTTGGAAAATATATTTAGTGCAACTCTCACATACCTTTGTCAGTAACTGAACTTTCAATAATGCTACCCTTCAATTGACTTTCTGCAGCTATATTAACATTTGCTGCTATAATAGTTCCACATTCTAATACAGATTTTTCCCCAATTGTAGTATCATCATCAATATAACTGTTTTCGATTTTGCAATTATCTTTAATTGTGACATTATTCATTATGTGACTTCCTGTGATTACTACATTATTACCAATCTTACAATCTTTCCCGATCACTGACTTTGTTATAACTGTATTATCACTGATATGAGAATTAGCTCCTATAACCACATCTTCAATCAGAGAGCAAGATCTGAAATATTATGATTCAGTTAATATTAAAGATTATTGTATTTTCAGTAAGCAAATAACACATTATTCATAACACATTACCTGCTGAGTGTTGAATTATTGTCTCTGTAATTGTGGTTACCCATAAAAACATAATTGTTTTGATAAAATGTTCCTGTTTCTATAGATAACGGATAAGCCCAATTATGCATAACATCTAAGCTAAAAATATTAAAATAATAATAAAACCACACATTAAAATTTACTCATAATCACAATAAGTAAATAATATATAATTATTACCAAATAGTTTCATATGTTTTCCAATTTGTAACAGCAGCAGCATACTCATTATTTTTCAACAAAGTATAATATAAAGAGCTTGCTAAGATTTCTTCATTTATTAAAATTCCATGAACAAAATCATCTCTAGTTTGAAAGTCAAAGTTGTCAGAAAACAGTGGAGGCACTGATGGAGAACACAGTGCAATGTTTGCATCAGCTAAATTATGATGCAACTTTACTTCTGAATGATTCAATGTTAGCTCCTGAAATAAACAAAAAGTGCTTAAAAACAAAAGCATTATGATAAATAATATAATAAATAAAACTCTATTCAGATACATACTAATGGCAAACTTATAGATTTGTCAGCAGCTTTTGCTTTGTATTTATGATGCATTAATACTTTGTTAGTGTTTGCATCTGCTGCCAAAAATATTGGCTTTTCAGATCTTATCAAAGGATGAAGCCAAAAAACTTTCTTGTAGACTAATGTCATTGCAGCTCCTTTATCTTTCTTACATGTTTGTCTAGGAGCAAAGAATCAGAATTAGGAAATAAAGTTGATGTAGTTAAATAACATAAATGGTAATACAAATAATAATTTAATTACTTGTGTTGCTCCAATAGGGCAGTATAATTGATGTTAGCTATGCTATTTACTCCCATCAATATAAAGAATCCTCTGACAATGCCTGCAGCATCTATTTCTCTCATTACATCACCCATTGTACGACAAGTATCAGACATCAATACTTGAACATCCATAGTCAAACTCCATGGTACCTTTTCTTCTCTTCTCTGTCTATAACTCACATTTTCAACAAATTAGTTTCACAAAACTATTCTATATTTTTTACATCAACAAGCATATTATTATTGTATTCCAGATTGTAAGCAGTCAACATAGCCTGCCACGGCTTGTAATGTTATGAAAAAAAAAATGTTTACCTTAAGTGCTCCTTGATTTTAGGTCCATTTTCACAACAAAACAGGACAGTCTCGCCAACACCACCAAAAGCCAGACTTTCGAGCACATAATCTATCAGATATACCCCAGCGACTGAGAAAAAACCCTGACAAAATACAATATTATGTTGCGAGATTAATTTTACCATTACTCAAAATAAACTATCAGTTTGTACTTACAATAGGTTTATTTTTAGTTATGGGACTAAACTTTTTATTGAATATGTCCATTATAACAACAGCTTGGACCACATTTTCTTTGTCAATCTCCATTCTACCGGATTATCGTTGTTTGTGTCTAGTTTTTAACAAATCTTTAATTTATTCGTTTTTGAGGTTATATTAAATTTTTTTATGCTTGTTGCTTGACTGCGTACACAAGGGTTTTTGCCACATGTCAATGTCAATGTCATAATAGTTATTTGTGCAACAAGAGAGCAAAGTCGTTTTTTGCTGCGAGTGCTGATTTTGAATCCTGAGCAAGCGAAGGATTCAAAGATTGAATCACGAGCGTAGCGAGTGATTCTAAAGTTGAATCCTGAGTGTGGCGAGGGATTTAAAGGCACGAGATGCAAAAAACTTTGCTCTCGTGTAACACACATAATTTTTCACTTCAGCAGCGAGAACACTTTAGGAGATAAAATATATTACGTAACATTATTGAAACTAGAAATAAATATTTACAGGTTAAATATCAGTTTTATTTGCAGTAAATACTTATTTTCGTTTAAATACAGCAATAAGTTAAACATTCAATAAATTACATTAAAAGACAATTATTTTTTTGCAAAATTTCTTTAGTTAGTACGAGATTCCGAATGTGTTTGTTTTTGAGAATTGGAACTTCGAAAGGGCTGGTCTTTGTCTCTCTCTTTCTAATGGCGGGAAAGAGATAGAGTGTGAATGTTTCAAATTGTATGATTAACCCAAGGCTGAATAAAATATTCGCGGCTTTCAAAATAAATTAAAAAGTTACTTTGTCTCACTCAGTGAGCAAAATCGCATTTTGCTCACTGGTTTCAGGCAGCAAAACCTACATGTTTGAGCTACTGAAGTGAAAAATATATTGCAATGCTGGCTTTACACAAATCTACCATTCAATCGTAGGTTTTTTTTCTGGCTAATCATAGCGAGAGCCATCTTACAAGAAATTGAATTGAATTTGTTGATATTGTTTGTTCACTTTGTGAGTGGTTTGGTTTGTGGTTCAATCGAGCTCGCGAAGGTTAGGACTGGAGTGCGATTAAGACAAACGATATCAAACACGAATGTTTAATGTTTTTAAATGAATGAGGGGTTGGACAACCGTGTGTGGGTGGAACCAGCATAACTATGCAGTCCGAGACACGCTTTTTACGCACACTGTGTTGTATGTATGGGTCGCGCCAAACTTCTAGTCCCCTCTGAAGTTGCTTCGTTGCGCAGCTGTACAGTCAGGCCCTACCGCTCGTCCCCGCCTTCGCCCTACTAACGCCTATTTTTTACTACTGCGACGCGAATCGCGCCAACTTCAGAGGGGACTAGAAGTTTGGCGCGACCTATAGGTACCATGAATTAAAAAGTGGAAACCAGAAACGAATAACATTGTTCGTCGCAGTGATTTAAATAAGTAAGCAGGGTGCCTAGTGCGAGTTTCTTTTGCCATTCGATCACGTTAACGTAAACGACAATTTGTGTGACAAAATGTTAACTCTTCTCGTACGTCGCCAGAAGGCGCTGCTTCAACGCCATACTAATTTTCGTTTTCGTAAACGTAATTGAATTAATACGGATAGTAAACAAAACTCACACTAGACAATCAGATCTTTACCTTAGCTATTCTGCGGCCGTGCGTGACGTGAGGTATATTAAAGGAACTAAACGTACGAGGTTTTTACTAATTGACAGATCGAGTTCTCATATCATAAAAACAAAGTTTTATGACCTGAGATTGAGTTAGTTATAGCAAAAAGTTTATTTAAATAACTAATTTGTTACACTAAGTGGCGCTTCCTCTAGGTATCCGATGATCGAATCGAGCTCAAAACTCAAAATTTTAAATTCTAAATTCATAATCTTTTATTCAGTTTAGGCTACAAGTAGCTCTTGTGAATGTCACTATGCCCTCGGTTCGTAAGTCTACTCTGGGCGGGAGATCTTTGAGTTGTACTGAGAAGAACCGGCAAGAAACTCAGCAAGAGTCCAGCTCTTTTCTCCCTTACAGCGTCAAAAATATTGGAAAATGTCCTGTCATAGCAGGACACTTTCCATTACAGTAAACACAAAAAATATAGAAGACAACCACAACATGTAAAAAAATACAAAACAAAAAAAAAATTAAGTACGTTAAAAAATTTACATCAGGTAAAAGTTTCAATTTCCACAATGTCATACAGTACCACTACAGTATTCTCGTAAAAGTCAAAAATTGTTTAAGAAAAACAAAGTCAAACTATAGTGAATAAATAATACCAAAAATGAGATAAGTATGCGAGAGCAGACCAGCCTTCACAGGCGGCACCCGCTCACGAGTATGACATATGAATCAGCCATCGCTTCGCTCAACCATATTTTAGGGAACGTAACGACCCGACGCACACGCCACCACCGAGGAGACAGTAAAGAGAGCATGACACACTCAAGATACTCTAAATAAAAACTTAGTGATCTGTTTAACGCAACGCTGTTTGTTATCTGTAGGACACTGCTGATAAAGGCTATCATATCACTATAAAAATAATTATATAAATTAATTTTATTATGATGATTGAAATAAACTATAATGTGTTTTTTATTATAACCAGGCTGTTTTATTACCTAAATATTCTTTGACTGGCTTTGGTTCTCTGTCGGATGTATTCGTTATAATCCTATCCTTCAGAGAAACTCCGAGCATAGCTCTTTCCATAGCTCGCTGAGCGACTTTAAACTGGTGGACCAGCCCTACCGTGAGTGTAGGTCACACATCTCACACATCCCACATCTCATCTCCGTAGGTCATGACAGGCAGGACGCACTGATTGAAAACTTTCATTTTCAAGCATTGCGGTATGGATGACGAGAAGACTCGACGTAGTTTTCCAAACGCTGCCCAGCCCAGCTGGATCCTCCTCTTGGCCTCCCTCTCAAAATTGTTTTTACCTAATTGCAGAATCTGTCCGAAGTAGGTATATTCGGAAACGATGTCAAGAAGGTGAACATGTACGACGACCGGTATTGGATCAATGTGGCCATTGATCATGACTTTGGTTTTATCCAAATTCATGCCAAGACCGATGCGTCGCGAGGCTGAAGCTAGGCCGTCCAGCATCCGGTTCAGCTCCTCTAGTGACTCCGCCATTAGAACTATGTCATCAGCGAATCGCAGGTGTGAGATGTTATTACCGTTTATGTTAATGCTTTCTCCTTCCAGTCCAGCGTCTTAAACATATCTTCCAACGCGCTTGTGAACAGTTTCGGGGATATGACATCCCCCTCTCACTCCTCTGCGCAATTGGATGGGTTTGGACTGCTGGCCCTGTTCTTGGACACTCATGGTGGCGGATTCGTAAAGACATTTCAACACCTCGATATAACGATAGTCCACTTGGCATCACTGTAAGGATTCCAGAATAGCCCAGGTTTGAACAGAGTCTTAGGCATTCTCATAGTCCACGAAAGCCAGACACTGGGGCTGATTATACTCTTCAGACTTCTGTATAATCTGCCTCAGTGTGAATGTGGTCTATGGTACCATATCTTCCGCGAAACCCGGCCTATTCCGGTGGCTGGAACTCGTCGAGTCTCCTGGCGAGACGATTCGTGACCACTCGTGAGAAAAGCTTATAGAAATGGCTCAGGAGCGAGATGGGTCTGTAATTTTTAAGAAGAGTTTTATCTCCCTTCTTAAAAAAACACCACCACCAAGCTCCCGCTCCACGCCTTTGGAGTTCTCCCACTGTGAAGGACGGCGTTGAAGAGCTTCTGCAATTCCTGTATAACAGGGACTCCTCCAGCTTTCAGAAGCTCTGATGTAATTCCGTCCTCACCGAGGGCTTTTCCATTTTTAAGCTGTCTCAGAGCTAACACGATCGCGTCTTGACTGATGTCTGGCAGTTCGTAGGTGTAGTGGCGTGTCAAGGTGACTCTGGAATCGTGGTCATCTCGTCGGAAACAAGGGGCATGTGCAGCGTATAATCAGCCATAAAAATCCTCTATTTCGGCGGAGATCTCGTGAAGTATCATCTGCAAATATTACAATGTCACAGAAGTTCTCTACAAAGAATGGCAAGTCATTTTAATATAAATCAAAAATAGAAAAGGACCAAGGATCGATCCGTGTGGAACTCCCATTTTTACATGAGAACCAGGTGATTTAGTACCATTTATATCGATAGTTTGTATTCTAGAGCTGAGATATGACTGTATTAAATTTGATGCAAAATTTTTGAGACCGTAATAATGTAGCTTCATCACCAGAGACCGGTGCTCAACGCAATTGAAAGCCTTGGACAAGTCGCAAAAAACTCCAAGAGCGTTTTGAGACTCCTCCCAGGCATCAAATAATGTTTTATTAGAGCAACACCTGCATCAGTAGTAGAACGACACTTAGTAAAGCCATAGGGTCGATCCCACTTTATCCATGGATATACAAAATTGATTTAGTGGTACAGTTTTTTTTTCTCATATGTCCCATTTTATCCACGGACGACAAAATTTTCTTCTGAACTTCATAAGATCAGGAAAGATTCCTTTATCGAGCTAAAACTGGCACTCGGCACTTAGGTCGCTGTATTTAACACCGCTGGTATTTAACACCGCTAGACTACAGAGACTACTTATTTTGGATCAAACCACGGACGGCATCTCATCAGTTTTACTGCCACCGAACGCCCTTAAGAATAGGTATTGTAGGGTAGTAGCACCAGTCTTTGATAGGAACCAATAATCGACATTTCTTCCTTTAATCATTAAAATACGGGTCAGCAACATTTTCAGTCTCTAGTTGCTAGATTGAATACAGACCACCTGCTTTCTAGCTGTCATCTCGTAAAATTCTATGTTTTTTTATGGCGACGTAAACTGTGTCGAGCACAGATGCCACCAACAGTTACGCACACCATTGTTGGGCAAATTTTCAAATTACTTAGTAAGCTTATATCTTCTGCAATTAATTAAATAACTACGTAGGTACCTATACGACACAAAATTCCTATGTTGACGCTTTTCAGTTGCCTTGGTGCTATTGATTGCCAGGGACTCAACAAAACGCAAAACCACAAAGACAAAGAACAAATTAAGTTTTTATATGTTTTATTAATAGCAAATTAGAGATGGATTACGATTTATCACGTATTGACTATACCATTTGTGGAATAACATATCCAGATACATTAAAAATATTACCTGGCTCATCACCAAGGACGCAACAAAAGGTACGTTTACAAATAGATAATTATTTCCGAGTGTATGAAATACTTTAAATAAATTACTTGAATTCACTTTTATTTTAGTTTGTTATCGGCGATAAAAATGGTGTGTTACAATGTTTGGGTATTAAAGATGAGGAGCCAGTTGTCCAATTTAAAACGTTACCGGGAAAACCAATAACTTCGGTACAACTCGCAACAACCTATGGTAATATTTATAAAGTATAATTAAGATAAGTTTTTCGCCAAACAAATTCCACCTCTCCGTTAAGACAAAAACTGTTAATGTTTTTAGAAAGTTCCTTTAAAGTCCTATATCGAGGAAAATAACTTTCCACTCGACAAGTTTGCTTATTTTTAAAGCCATACTTACTACTCGACAATAACAAATGTTGGTATATCAAAATCGAAATATCTCGCTCAAGAATAAAGAGTTTAATTTAACCATAACGGCAGAAAACATGCTTAGTTAATAAGTAGGTATTAAAATTAGTTAACCAAAACGAGAATTTGTATGGCAAAATATTAACTACTCTCGTATGCCGCCAGGGGGCGCTGCTTCCATGCCATACTAATTTTCGTTTTCGTAAACGTAATCGAATGAATACGGATAGTAAACAAAACTCACACTAGGTACCCAGATGTAATGTATTATTGCAGTTTTAGAATTTCATTGAATAATTTTGAAAGAACGAGATACCTTGTTGAAACTTATCACCTACATCGATTGGCAGATGCTATAAAATAATGTACTTTAAAACTACTACTAATAACCTAAGTACCTAGGCACTCTTTCCAATAAATAAATATTTTTGTAGGATCACAAACGGATAAAATATTTGCAGCTTCGGGGAACGAAGTAAAAGGTTACACACGAAAAGGCAAAGTGTTCCTCACGATTGAAACTTCGGTCTCAGACACAATAACATCTATGTATGTAAATATTAAGTACCCACCGCTTTGTATAACTATAATGAAATAAACAAGACCAAAATAAGTATAAACTACTAAGATATGCTTTCCTAAAATAAGCCACTAGTCACTTTGTTGAATAATAGAAAAAGGAGCACTTGTATTTGATATCATAACGTGAAAATAAGTCACCCGTTAAAAAATCGCCTCCTGGCTGAAATTTAAATACTCTAAGTTCAAATTATTTACTTTGTTTATTTATTTGTTGTAGGATAGCTCACAGCTTACATGTAAACACAACACAAATTATAACCATGAGCTATTTACAAACTAGGTACCACATATAAATGAAATTTTAAAAAAAAGTATCTAGTTTTGTTATTTAAAATACTTATTAGCTTTACTGTAATTATTATTAGTTTTTATGGTTCAAGGTCCGTTGTTGGAGGGGACCTGGTTCTCTGTAGCGGTCGAACAATCACATGCTACAGAGATTTAAGAGAAGTCAACTCTTATGTATGTGAAGACAGAGTGCTCGATATAGCAGCATTTGCAGCACCAAACGTTAGTGTCCACAGCTCATATTCTTATTGAAAATAGTAGTCGTAAAATAGTACAGTCGAATTAAAGTCTTACTTATATTATATTCACGCTCCTAATAAAATTACAAGCTTTTCATCTTATGTAGATGCTTTGAGAAAAAATCCTGTTAAGTAAGCAAATGCACCTTGATTCTGCTATTTCGAAACATCTATAATAGAGTCTCAGTGGCCTGAAGGGTTACCATGAGCTCACACAGCACTATTATTGCAGATGTGGAAACGCGACGCGTGTTTATCAGCTACTTTACACGCAATCCTTTTTACAATAAATTTCAATAATGTGTATAAGGCCCTTGATCTTAACATTTGAAGTTGAGAAAATGTTAAAAACAGATCATAGTTTTAAAATAGCAGAATCGAGGTCCTGGTAGCCTGCTGGGTCTGCTGGCTACACTGTACGTACAGTAAAGTAACGTACTGATTGTTCTCATTGTCGCAACTTTCACAGAGTACACGGATACGAATGCTTGCATTAGTCGCCAATAAAGGAGCAATCATCTTGGACAGTGGTCAATTAGTCGCACAGGCAACGATATCATCTGGACCGTCTCGCCTGGTCGTCCCACCGACCCAACATGCAACGGACATACAAGTTTTCTATGGATCTGTAGATGGCTGCATTGGTATCATTTCTTACGAGGAGTACGTACTGATAGCTTGTAAAAAGCTAGGTTTAGAGTTATTCCATAGGGGCGGTGGTATTTAAAATAATAAAACTCAAATTTTCAGTTCGGTGTTAACCAACAAGTGCTTGATGGAAGGTCGAGGTTTAGGTGCGGTGGTTTGCATGGGATGGTTTTTCGGAAACGGAGGCTCTCATCTCGCTGTGGGTCGCCATGATGGCTCAATACAGCTTTATCTTGTCGACATGGAGAATCTTTCTGAAAAGCCTCGCTTGAAGTACTCTTATGTCTGTATTTTGAACTTTAAGTCGATCTGTACATTGCATCTCTTTTTACTCTTGTGACTGATTATTATCATTTGTGTAGTTCTGCGGTGAACCAGTGACCTCTGTAGCTGGAGGTTGTATAGGCACTGAAGAAAATGAGTTATTGGCCAGTACATTTTCTGGAAGAATATTTGCGTTACGGTCAAGTCGTCATGTATCTGGCAATGCGTTGGCGAATATTCCACAAGACGCTCTCGCTTCAAGAAGATCAAAACTCGAGTTTGTATTTCTGACACAAACTAAGTTAGCACATATTTATATTCAATTCGGACAATCTTTTATGGAAATAAATTTTACAGAATTGAAGTAGCTCGGCTAGAAAAGCAAACGGCAAATGAACGCGAAAAATATCAAAGAAGCACGCGTTCACTACAAGCCAGCCTATCTGCACCACCTCTTCTAGACATACAATGCGAGGTACTTACTTTTATTACACGATGGGGAAACGCTTGGCGTGCATCTTACGTGATGGTAAAGTAACGATAAGCGTGCTTCACCCTTCGCACCGCAATGCTGCTAAGACTTAGAGGTATACCTTATGGCTAACCATACCATAAACATTACCGAGCAGAATATTATAACCCTGCTCGCCCTGCTGGGATCGAACCCGGGGCCGCTAGAACTGTGACAGACGAGTCTTACCACTAGACCACAGAAGCTGTTAATATTCCTTTTTTTAATTTATTTATTTATTTATTTATTTATTAGGTATACAAAACAGATAAAAATTAAAAAATAACAAAAAAGCATGATAAATTGTATAAGAGCTAAATTCCTATCTAAAACATGTGTGTACACATCACAATTAATAATAAGCGTCTATGTTAAAGTTTACCTAATCTAAAACTATATCTAATTAAAACTAATTATATACATAGAATGGTGAATAATAGAAATATAACAAACTGAAAACTTATTCTAGGTTAATATTGACAACGTTTGCCGAACCGAGAATTTCCCGGACATTGTTTTTAAATTCTTTTAACTGATTCTAATCATGTCATTATTTCAGAGTAATAAATTTAATAGTTTACACAATATTTTAGCTATCAGGAGCAACGCAAGATGGTTGGCAAGAAGCTAGGATCACATCCGCAGTTCCTCTGGACATGCTATTTATATACTGCAGTCGGAAACTAGACATGCAAACCGATAGTGCTGCTGTGCTTAGTGTATGTTCTTCACAGGTATGTAGGTATTGGTTATTTTTGAAAACGAATATTTCATACCGGAATTACCTGTAAACACACACTCTTTATAGGGAATGAATCAAGACCTTCTAGCAACAGTAAGATGCCAAGCAGGCACTCGGCGACTGTGGGTACGAATGCGGTACACCCTGAACTCAGCTACAAGGATATCGGAGTCAGTACGAGCTCTCGTTTACGCTTTACCAGCCGGGGCTCCAAGAGTAGCGCGACTACTTATTGTACGATTGCCTGTACTGCCATATTATTCACAACATGAAAGTCATGAAGTTGAAAATGAACTAAGGTACGGTACGGGATTACTAAGATTAAGAACTTGTGTTTCTTCGTTAAACAGAAGCTCATTCCACTTTATTTATGTGTGCCTTAGATCCTGGTCTCAAGTATGCGTATCGGGAAGTTTTTCAGTTGCCGAGATGACTTCCTGGCTAACTGCAGTGTTACCGGGAGATCTTCCAAGACCTTCGACTAATATCATTTTTGCCAGATCACACACTTTGCTGAAGAGTATTCTCATTTGCCAATATCAGTAAGTACAGTTAGCAAGTAGAAAATCAAGTGCCTACACATGGTATACTTTGCATTTGCTATTTACTACAGTTACCACCATAGACTATTTTACCACTCTATCGGGAGAACCCATTTTCAGCGACTCAGATAACCTGTACCAAGGTACTAGCTTCTATTAGACTGTCTCATACGCGCTGAAGAATTGAGTACGGTATAGAGGTGCCAGCTCCTAGTAAACATACGAGGTAGTTTGGCAATAAGCCCTAAGCTTAAACTGGACGACAATAGGCACACACATCAGAGGTGACGACAGCAGGCGGCTGCCTGCCGGCCTGCGCGAGTTGATTAGAATGCCTAGGTTCCTATGCCGATGCAATTTAAATTGTATTTAAAATAAAGGCATTGGCGATCAACAGCAAGTTCTGTTCAGTAAAGAGAAGGATTTCGATAAATATATTTCAAGTATATTATTATCATTTAATTAAGTAAACATAATGTAAGTATAATAGGTATTTACAATTATTATGTTAAAAAACCTAGTTGATCGCAAAGAGGTACATATTTATACCATTAAACAGGGCTTATTACAGTTACCAAATTCCCACTGTACGTAACATTATTTCTATAAAGGCTTAGTATAAAGGCAATTTGGTACCAGTAATGCAAGTAACGATATCTAAAAAAAATTCGCTACTTTTTTCGCTACCTACCTGCTTAATGCGCTAGCCAATCCACGTAGAGCGGCTGATACCAAGCATACCGGTATCTTTGTTTGACAGTTATCGATAACATTTTTTTAACGTTATTCAAAGCCCTGCCAATAAGAAAAGCAAAAGAAAAATTGACTTCTTGGCGGAAAAGTGAAGAGTCATGTCTGCGGTCTTGTTTTATTTTCTAAAATTTGTGTTATGTCGAATATTAATGTGAAATAATGGTGGATTATTAACCGTTAAGTGTTCGTGAGTGTGCATGGGTGTTGGCAAATGAAACAAAACAGTGCAACATCACTTTTCAAAATCTCTCAAGAAGTCCGCCCGAGGACTTAGTAAAGCTCCACATCTTTACTGAGATACTCGAGGGGTTGGGTATATCATTTCTCACTTCTCATTTCTATTATCATTCATCATCATTTTATATGATTATAATACTAATGAAATTAAGAAACTAAAGACATGGCAGCATGGTCTATGACCTTAGCCGGTTCCTCAGGGAACGAATGAAAGAAGAAGAAGAAGAAGCAAAAGAAAAATATTCATTCATGAATATGAAAAAATTATGGTAATTTAAAATGTTTTGCCATTACTCAAAATAACTAAATCAAACGCGTAGACCGCTGTACGCGAATTGGCTAAAGCGCATTAATTAGGTAACGAAAAAAGAAACGATACTTTACTAGATAACGTTACCTGCATTGTTGCTACCAATTTTTTACTTTTTAGAAATAACGTTACTAAACGATACTTATAGTATAGTATAGAAATAGGCGATTTGGATTTTTTTTTAATGTTAAAAACTTCGATCAAAAAAGGAGGCAAACAAGCAGGCGGGTCACCTATGGTCTGAGCCTGGTAGGCTACTCTTGACGCAAACTCAATCTTAATACAATTCCAATGCGATTAATATGTATCGATATTGGGATAAGTTTCGCAATTTCGGAACGCCCCATATCGATAATAATTTGTTAACTCAATTTCCACGCAATTTAATTCCAATGTAGCGCTATTATCGCTTTTAGAGTGCCATTTTAATTTTTTAGATTTGGGGATTGGAAATTGATTATTGCAATTGTGTTTCAAGAGTAACCCACCTGATGGAAAGTAAGAAAGTAATCACCGCCGCCCATGGACACCCGAAAAACCAAAGTAATCGCAGATGTGTTGCCGGCCTTGAGGAAGGAGTTGGATCTTGAGGTGGGAGTAGGAATTGGGAGGGGGGAGGGGTGAGAGATGGGCCTCCGGTATTTTCTCTCACAGGACGAAACAACAGCAACGAGTGCCATTGTTTCACGCCGATATTCTGTGAGAGGGTGGTATTACGCCGGGCGAGCCGGCCCATTTCGTGCTGCAACACAGCGTGGCTCTGCCACTCACAAAAACCTGAGTACCTGGACGAACAGTATGGAGAAAGGAAGATTAAAAGAGGTGGACCAACTTCGTGGCCAGCGGTCTTGAGACCCTTGATTCCTCTCGAGTTTTATTTGTGGGGTCATGTTACATAATTCGTTTTTGATAATACATTCATACATCGTAGCAGCTTTTGACTGTATTAAATCAGACACTATAAGTGACAGTGCAAACGGAATGCATAGTTACCAGACCTGTATTACTCTTGGTGGTAGTCTCTGGAACAGCATCTTCGTCACGGCCATCACATCCGGCTATAATCGATAATCTAAGTTATAGCTGGTTATTAAACTTTAATTAAAGGTATATTAAGTAATAATTACTATGTGCTACAGGCTATAATATATTTAGCTGGGGTATAGAATAAACTATTTTTTTGTTTTCAGACGTGGGAATGCGGTCTTCAAATCTGACAATATCACAACAATTGCTGTGATAAGAGACGTCATATCCAACTGTTCTGTAGCAAAAAGCATTCGAGTAGAGATAGCCTATGGTCAGATTTTTTTTCTTATAAAATTCTGTTACTGATAGAATAAACATACCCATAATACCAACTAAATTGACTAATTATCTTTGCTGTTTAGACATTCCGAGTGATTGCTGCTTTAAATCATTTATACGATTAGAAGCATATTTTGAAGCAGAATTCAAAAAATTCAAAAACATATCCTTGAGGAAAGCTATAAGGTAACTGTCACAAAATAAGGAGACCCACTTAAGGTAAGCTTCATTCAAACGTGCTCGAGCAACTCACACAGACAACCTCTCATGGCACGGAATTTTCTGTGGGTCTCCTTACTTGGGTGTTTAAGTGGTCTACAAAAATTCACTCACATTCATTCACGGAACAAGATTATTCATTTTTAAGAGGGATTCACCCTAAGAATCAATAACTATACTAAAAATCTGCATTGCTTTTATAGTATTACCTAAATTATCTGTTTTTTTGCAGTGCTCTTGACCTTGACGATAAAGCTATAAATGATGAAGATCCCATTATTTGCGAGGATTATCGACTTGTATGGAACTCTATAAACAATGATACTACAGAAACAAGTTTCCAGGAACTTGTGGGTAAGATAAATCTTCGCCTTATCAATTAAAAAGCTAAACAATATAAAACAGTTCTGGTAGGCTACTCTTGACGCAAACTCAATCTCAATACAATTCCAATGCGATTAATATGTATACGATATTGCGATAAGTTTCGCAATTTCGGAACGTCCCATCTCGATAATAATTTGTTCACTCAATTTCCACGCAATTTAAATCCAATGTAGCGCTATTATCGCTTTTAAAAGTGCCATTTGAACTTTTTAAATTTGTGATTGGAAATTGATTATTGCAATTGTGTTTCAAGAGTAACCCACCTGATGCTCAAGTTGAGTAATATGACCTAGTTGGTAAATCTTTATTACAGAAACTATAAAACAATGGTTTGCAGATTGGCATGAGCTGACACTACACATGAAAGATTATAGCAACAAAATAATAATTCTACAAAATGCTTTACAGAATTGTGAACTAAAGCAAGTTAAAGAGATTTTTGCTAATGAGCCAGTATCAGAAAGTTAAAAAAAATTATGTTGTTTTTTTATAATCACATGGAAAAAAACTATTATTAAATATAATATATTCTCAACTTGATGTATTTTCTATGATTTGTCATTAAAATAAAACAAATAATTAATTAGGTATACATAACCACTTTGTAATTCATTTCAATGAAAAAGGAAAAGATTTGGCAAGTTGCAAATCAAAATGATATAATGCATGTTTATCATCACCAAGTCTGTTTAAAATTGTTATAAATTGAGCTAGTTCATTGATGGAAAAAATTTGTTCCTCTAAACATTTTGAGCTGACAAAATCTGCACATTGGTGATCATGAGAGGCTTCTGCAGTACTGACAAGGCAACCCAATTGCTAAAAAAATTACATAAATTAAATTTCCTATCTAACAATATGGCAAAGCGCTCAACCTGGTTTCTGGAGGTAATGGATTCAATTCCTAGGTTGGACAGTGTGTTTCGGATTTTCAAATGTATAGCCTGGGTTTATGTTCACCAACCTACATTTGGCAAGCATGGAGAGTAAGTCAATATCCATCAAATGATGAAGGCCTTTGCTCAGCAATAATATTATAGACTATTACTTGCAACTTCTTCCGCATAGATTTGAGATTTAAAAAGAAACACTTTTTTAAAATAAAATATATCCTATGTTACCTGCAAAGAATGTAGCTTTCTACCCATGAAACAATTTTTGGAATAGGACCAGTAGTTCCAGAGATTAGCCCCGACATACAAACAAACAAAGTCACAAACGTTACCTCTTTATTAATAGTATAGATTAGTAAATACCACTTGGTAAATTACTATTTGTTAGTAAACAAGTTATAACAACTAAATTGTATCATTAAAAGAATGCTACAAATTACCTCAGTTACTTTCTTTTCCAGTTCGAGGGATTGAGTAAAAGCACTTAGCAGAGTTACTTCTTCGGGTTGAGATTTACAATTAAGGATTGGTTTTCCTCCCCGTGCCAACTGGTACTTAATAAACAGTTTCATATGTCCTAATTCTTCTTCATACATTTTCATAAAAAATCCCCCAGCGCCCATGTATGATATACTGGGATGCAAGAATTTGACAGCCAACTCTAGATATTTTTCAGCAGCTTGTTTTTCACTTTCTATTTGTTTATTTACAGCTGCTTCTAATTCAACACTGTAGTTGTGCTTACAAAAAGAACAATTCCTATTTCTCACATGAATGACAGGAAAATATGTATTTAGTAAAATATTATCTTTTTTCATAACAATTTTAACACATGAATTTAAAATATGTAAAAACATGTTTCAAGCTAATTAGGCCATTATTTTATTAATAAGTGTAATATGATAGAAAAAGTGAAACAGGAAAGGATTTAACTTATAGTTTAGTTATGTCAAATTAATTAGTTTTCTCTTTGGTTAATTTCTTGAAAACAACAAGTTGGCTAAGATACCTGTCAAAGTCAAAAAAAATTAATCAAAAACTTGAAAATGCAAAAACTGAGTTTTTGTATGACTTGTAAGAAGGAGTACTCATTTTTGAAGCCTCACAGCTAGACTATTCTTTTAACCCTCAAGACTTGCAAGTCAAAAAAAACTAAAACAGGCTTATTTGAGTTGAAGTCCTTTAACCTCAAGTCTTAAAACTAAGTTGCAAGTGTTATATATAAATGAATAAATTTCGTTTTAATCAGTTTTGTTTCTATAATAAATTAAGAGCATATGGAAATGTGCAAATAATGATTTTACATATGCTTTCAAATTGAATTTTAATAATATGGTCTATTCTCTTCAAGGCTTTTCATCAAGTCTTTCTTTTTATTTGAGAAGCTATCGCTGTACAGTTTTACGTCATCTGTTAGAGTGATTAAACTTATTTTGTAGGACAAACTTACACAAATTATTTATTGTGTTAACTAATTATTGAAACACTTGTCTTTATTATTTACATATATTAAAGTTAAATCAGCTAATTCTATCTAAGTACAATACATATAATGCAATCAAGTTATTTTTGGAAGGGGTAATAATCTAAACCCGAATTGTATTTAAACTTGTAGGTAAAACGATTAACTTGAGTTTTACCAATTTCTATCATTTTTTGGACATCTTTTCGGTAAGCAGGAGGTAATAGTTCTTCTTCTAGTGTACAGGATTGTTCATTGTCTGTCTGAACTTTAAATACGCGTTGACGTATGATATCAACATCCCGGCTATACTCTTCTTTTAAATCGACTACAGCTTGTGACGCTGTATCTACTTTAAATACGAAATAATTAGCTTCTCGGTGTACTAACCCATGAGCACTGGTTTTGTAAGGCATTGGCTTGAATCCCATATTCTCAATATTCATAATAATTCCTCCACGATCAAATATTGCATGAGATATTCGTTTGAGGCAAGTTTTGAGCTCAGTCTTCGGCATTGATCGTAACATAATAGCGAATTCGTAAGCTGGCATTCTGATAAACGTTGAACAAAAATCGTATTATTAGTAAATAAGTAATTTACGTGTAGAGGTTATTTCAACATTTTATAATCTTTAAAATAACTTACTTACGAGACCATAGACCACCATAATTTTTTCTTCCTTTTGTTGATAGCTTTGTGCGAATAGCACATTTAGCCAGTGTCAAAAAAAAAATTCTTACAGTAATACATAAATAAACAATATTTTCTTCCTTGATAAATGATAACAGAAAATGAGAAGTAAGAAATGATATATGACGTTGCAATGTTTTGTTTCATTTGCCAACACTCATGCACACTTACGAACACTTAACGGTTAATAATTCACCCTTAGATAAACGATTGACCAATCATTAATCTAAGAATTCACCATTATTTCACTTTCCTCCTCCTGACTGACGTATGCTCAATAGGCATATGCATAGGCCCTAAGAAAAGTACTCGATACTTTGAAGTATCAATACATTTGTCTCGTAACTTTTATGAGTACGATACTTTTCTTTCGATACTACTCATGAGTACAGTATCGATACTTTCTATTCGATACCGTGTCCCTAGAAATGACATCACTTTTCCGCCAAGAAGAGCACCACTATAGACTTTTTTTTCTTTTGTTGATGGCTTCGTGCGATTAGCACATTTAGCCAGTGTCAAAATCGGATTTAAACATAAAGTTATATACCAACAGAATAGATCAACAAACACGAGCTGTCAAACGAAACCGAAATAGGATGACATTTGTGTGTGTAAAAATGTTTATGAATGCGTGTCAGTGATGTATGTCATGTCGCTTTTTACATTAATGTCGATATCGATAATATTAATTAATAACAGTATTAGGAGAACTAAAATAGGATGGGATGGAGTTTTGCATGGCTGAAACTACGATTGTTGAAAAACTCAGAAGATATTTTAAATAATTTATTTAACATTTCTCATTGCCCTCGGAAAATAATTATTTTGTTTAAGAGCGTTTACGCCGCACACTAGCGCTGCCAATGAAAAAAGAAACATGTATAGTAATTAGAGATAGAAAATCAATTTATGCTCAACAAACTATTATTACTTCCTTCAAATAAACATCTGACATGTTATGGTTTAGTTAAATACAGCGTTTTTACAACGGACACGCTGCTGCTGGTGAGAAGAAGAAGTACAAAATAACAATATTTTGTACTTCTTGGCGGGAATGTGAAGAGTCATGTCTGCGGTTTTGTTTTTTTTTTTAAATTTGTGATATGTCGAAATATTATTGTGAAATAGTGAGTGTGCATGAGTGTTGGCAAATAAAACAAAACAGTGCAACGTCACTTTTCAAATTCTATCAAGAATTCCGCGTGAGGACTTAGTAAAGCCCCACTCATAACTGAGATATTCGAAGGGTTAGGTGGTATATTATTTGTCACTTCTTATTTCTATTATCATTCATCATCGTCATACTGGATGGAAATATTGTTTACTTATGTATTGCTTGTAAGAAAAATTACTTTGACACTGGCTAAATGTGTTAATCGCACAAAGCCATCAACAAAAAAAAAAAATTTTCCTGTATGATGATGATGAATGTTAAGGGAGTGTATCATTTGTTTCTTTTAATTTCTATTATCATTCATCATCATTGTACAGGAAGGAAATATTTTTATTTATGTATTATTTATAAGAAAAATTACTTTGACGCTGGCTAAATGCAATCGCACGAAGCCATCAACTAAAGGAAAAAAAGTGGCCCCTGGACTGGCAAATGGCAACAACGTAGTGTTAAATTCTCTTTGATGGCAACATTGTTTAAAATGGCTGCGGCGTGATGATGTTTCTGCAATCGTAATTATTTGCCGAAAATTGTAAAAGATCCAATGAAATATGGGGTCCCATGCAAAGTTTGTGTCTGAATATTGCAAAACTTGGGAAAAATCAGGAAAGGAACAGTTGTAAGTAATGAACGTCTGTTAGATGTTACTGGAAAGAATTCATAAAAGTACCTACGTTGTGTTTCATTACCACATGTTGATTTTCCTGGTGAAAATTGCCTCTTTTGATGAATTATTTGTCTTGTACAACTGTTTGATTTTGTAGTGTTATTAGCCCAGCGGATACAACACCGAACTTAAGTTCTCATGCACATCATATTCTGTTTAACTATTCACATATCAAGAGGTGTTTTAGCTGACTGTTGCATGTTGTGTAGAATTTAGCCAGCTACATTTATCGATTCACATTATTCGTTTTTACATAATGCAAGTAATTTCTTTGTAATTGCCTTAACAATGTTACCTTTATATTAATTTATTAGTCCAGAATCTAGGTCTATAAAAAAACTAACAATAAACCTACCCTGCTTGTGAAATGTGTGAGAGTGATAACAAATGTTTTGTCTACCTATATAACACTAATATCGACGTACCTATGCTATTTGTCACAATCATTGTATTTGGTTACAATCTACACAATCCTACTACACAATCACAAGCAACTGATCTATTTAAAAAAAAAATTAAAATTAATCTCTATAAATAAATCTCTTTCAGTATTAAATATGTGACACAAACTATTAAAGATGAAGATAAAAGTCCACTTTTTTCTAAATCTGGCAAGCTATCGGGTTTGTCTCAGAACTTGTATGATTTAATGCTATGTAGTCTACAAGGAAATCTTAAAAAAGATGCAGTACTTGCAGTTCTTAAGGATATTTGCGTAAGTTAATGTTAACTAATTTGATATCAATATTAAATCATGGATGGATAGGGAGAACGGGTCATAAACCACTGTGTGTGCTCAGCGCGGGTTGATGGTTGTTAACAACTGCTAATGCAGCCGAGACCAACTGCTTCATGTGCCCTCCGTAGCACGGAGAAGCTCGAGATGATACATGTTTAGTCACCCATCCAATGACCAGCCTTTGAGAAAGTTGCTTAACCTCAGCATTTGCAGACCGGGCGCGTTCACCACTGCGCCATCAAGGTCCTCATTCTCCCTATCCATCCATAGGGAAAGCTCTTGCCCTAGCAGTGGGGACAAAATGAGCTGATGATGATGATGATGATTAAATCACAATATATTTACTTTATTAAAAATAACATTAACACCTATTTACTGCCTATTTTCAAATATTAGACATAACATGTGACAATGTTTCAGATGTTGCATGCAGATATACCATCTATAGTTTTAGATGTGGTGTGTGTATTAGATGCTGAAACATGCACAGATGTTCAAAGTGAAGAACGCACAAATTTTTGTTATATTGTGAGAGAACTTGAGTCCTTTATGTCAGACAAGTTGTTGAAAGAGCGTTTAGAAATTGATACACTACAAGATGTTGGCACTTTAAAGAACAAAAACTTTTATACCAAATTTATTAAAATCAAGACTAAGTTGTAGTAAGTATTTTTTTTTACAACAGCATATATATATAAATATCTTTTTTTCTTCTAATAACTGAATATTTTCTTTTAGCTATAAACAACGTAAATTTAATTTGTTTAGGGAAGAAAGTGAAGGATATGCAAAGTTGATTGTTGAATTAAATCAAGAAATAAATGAAGATACAGAATGGAAAACCATATTAGAGATTATGCAATCTCTTATAGGATGCTTCAATTTAGATCCAAATAGAGTGTTAGATATCATTCTTGAAAGTTTTGAAGCACGTCCACATTTAGAGAAACTTTTTATACCTCTTATAAAGAATTACATGGGTGACCCTCATGTAATATCTGAAGTCCTAGGTTTCAAGCTGGGTAATTTGGAAGTTTTGGATACATACAAAGAACCAGCCCCTTTAATGACTGTCATAGCTTTACTTTTACAACACCAAGTTATTTCTTTAGATGACATCTATCCATGGGTATGTAATATTAATAATAAATTGTATATAATAGCTTTAAGTCTAACACACCTTTTTAATAATAATAGCAATTTTGTTGTAAATTGCATTGAACTTAGGGTATAGCAGTCAGGCTTCTTTGTCCCCACACATATTATTTTAAATATACTACTATATTTAAATCTAATCACAGTCTATCAACATCTTAGAGACTGCTCTGTCAACCCTTGCCTGCGAGATACCTATCTAGGGGATTCGGGCTGTGCATTGTGATCTCTTGCCAAAGCTGCTTAGGGCCACTTTTATCGGATGTGTTTGTGTTGGTGAGGCCAATGAGAGAATGGCAATCTTTTTGGTACTGGTTTGCTTTTAATTCTCACTTCACAAATTAAGCTGGCCAAGCGGCATGCTGCAAGTAATGTAAGTGCTCCTAATTTGGGTCCTAACGTGCGTTAACGCGGTTACACATTCCAGTAGTCAAGTTCTGTGCTGGAAGATCAGATCTATTGAACAAGCCTATTGCCAATCTGTCTCCCTGATAAAATCAACTCATATATCTAAAAGATAACCCTCGCTTATCAGCTTATCAGCAGGCGTCATCAGGACAGTTTTTAATACCGTCTACCACTGGTCAACTTATGTATCTCACACATGGGCACAAAGGAAATATTGTTGATGATTTGAGAGCTCACTCTGCAAAAATATTTTACTAATTAGCAATTCTAGCCGCAAAAAAATAAAGTTTAATTTACATTGCAGATTGCAAGACGGTTGCGACAGCTACAGAGTGTCTTTTTCTGTCGTATAGCTCTTATATCATGTCAGCCAGTTTAAACAGGCCTACCGATGCAATGGCAGTTCTTACCTTTTTTTGTTTAAAAATTTATGTATAAGTATGTTCATTGTGTGACTAAATTGTTGAATTGCATATAAATCTGGCCACGATCTGCTCCTGCTCCTTAAAATTATATTGATTCCCTTCATTCATTCATCATTGAAATATTATATTGATAATCAAAATTTTTGTAGTTACGTCCTGATGATGTGATTATGGCTAAAGAAGCTGAAAAAGAATTTAAAGCAGCCCAAGATTACATTCGCAAACTTAACATTGTCTCTACAAAAGGGCCTCAAGCCAATGGACCCACTGAATTTGTTGAAGAGAAGGCTGATCCTCAGGTAAATTAACTACATTGCGGTATGGCTGTATGGTGTGTGCTGAACAGTAATTTTGTTTAGTCTATTATAGTTTTAAATGGTTTAGAAGATTAAATAAATTCAAATTACCAATTTATGACATTAAATGAAAAAAGGCTTTAAATGATCCATTTTATGAAGTGTTATGTGTAAAATATTCATACACACATTAAAAATAAACTTTTATATCATTTATTTCAAAACAAGTGTCTTACCTGTGATATTGTGTCTGATTTGAAGGAATACTGGAGTAATCAAAAGCTGGTATTAGGTGAAGCGCTCTTGCGGGTAAACGCTTGGCGCGAGTTTGCGGCACTGTCTGCCCGTCTGCCCATAACCAACATGGCTCCCCGGCCAGCTATTGCACTCTGCAACATGTTGCATGCACTTGTTGAACCATTATATAGAACGTAAGTTGAAAATGTGTTTAAATTGTTAAAAGCTTGTATCTCATCATGTCTGCCCAAATAAGTCATTCTAAAGCATCCCAAATAAGTCATTCTAAAGGATATCATTATAAATTTGCCTGCTTGTTTGCAGACTATTAATATAAAAAAATACATATTTTGTGGAATAATTCCACAAAATATAAAATGATTTTACATTCATCTATAGCTTTGTGGGACTTGGTGAAACATCACACAATATGATTAATTATACAAATTTCTAATATTTTTACGTTTACAGGCATTGCCGTGTAGCTCCTAAAATCCTTGGAAATCCTATTCCACTTCTGACGTCGCCGCTTGCCCCGCAAGCTTGCAATACGTTTGAAGATATTAAAGAGACTGTTATTCCTGCTTTAATTCTACTAGGACCATCTCTTCACCATGATCCCATTTTAATGTACAAAGTAAGTGTACAGATTGTTTTGATTGATTGTTTGAAAAAAGACAATGTGTTGATTGATTTTGTTTGATTCTTTTAGCAAAAATAAACTTTTAAATCTTCTTATCTTTAAATAAGGATTTTAATCCTAAAATTATTTTCAATAATAAATGTACTTGTTCAAAAAATCCTAAGAAAGAAACTTAATAAAAAATATATTACAGATTATTCGTATTCTGAAAACATCGCGTTCTAAGGTAGAAGATCCTTTACACCACGAGGCACTCACTGTGCTTGACGCTGCTATATTACCAGCTCTTACTCTGATGGAAGGGAATTGTTGCATGGCAGAAGAAGTGTATACTCTTTTGAAACTTTACCCATATCAGTGCAGGTAAGATTTGTAAATTCGTATAATGACAACATATTTGTAAAAAACTACCTACTTAACAAAATCTATAACTAGTAACCAATAATAAACAAAATGAATTATTATTTGTTAATTATATTGAGAACTTACCTTAGTACCTTGTCAATGCTGTGCTGTCTGTGTCTAGGGCTGTGTTTACAAAGTTCACTATTTGTATTGTTAACATTTTAGATATTGCTTGTACTCACGTTGGAAGAATGAAGCTGGTGAAAGGATACCCTCATTGATGAGAGTACGAGGGAACTCCTTGCAAAGGATCAAACACATAATGAAGCGTGTGTCGAAAGAAAATATCAAACCACAAGGCCGTCATATTGGGAAACTGTCACATGCGGCGCCAGCGTTTCTCTTTGACTACATGCTTCTGCAGGTATTAAATAAATTAGGTTTTTACTCAAGATGCATGATGCATACTTAGCATGATGGTTAGTTAACTTTCTTCTAAACTAATATTGAAATGGCTGTTGGCTAACCTTTTAAAGCATTATTGTAGCCACTGCTACATTACTGCTTTTTTAAACTTTCATAGTGGACTTAAAATGGCATTGATTTAGCTAAACGTTTTTTGTTTTGTTTTGTGTTGTAACTGTCAACAATTTCGATCAATAATAATACTAGATTCTCAATAAGTAATCCAAATACAGTCTGAGAAATTAATATGGTTTAATTTCTTGACGTGATATATCACGCAATCTTCGTCATAGATCATACGAGTTGCCGTGATCCGGTGCTGCGTTCAACCGTGTTAGTTTACTTGCTTGCCCGCTACATTGGTATGAAATACCAAAATGTGATAATGCTCTTAAGATCTCACAGTAAGGCCCCAGTTTTGTTTCTAATTCAGATACAGACGTACGACAACTTGATCGGTCCCGTAGTGGAGTCCCTCAAGTACCTGACGTCGTTGTCGTTGGACGTGTTGGGGTACTGCCTGCTGGAGGCTTTGTGCGCGGGGCGGGGCTCCGTGGCGGGGGCGGCGCACCCTCCTTGGTTGCAAGCGTTGGCTGCGTTCGCGGGAGCTGCGTTCAAGAAGCACAATATAGAACTCACTGCTTTATTGCAGTTCGTTGCTAACAGACTTAAAGCGCAGCAGAGGTGAGTTGTCACTGAATTGATTTTGTATGTTTTTGCTCCTATACAATGATTTTTAATAAGCCAAGAATTCTTTTGGTTCCTCGGGCAAAATTTTGAGGCAGACTGGCGGCGTGTGGACAAGAAATGTTGATATAAAAATTCTTCCCAGCAATCTTGTTGTCAATCAACAATGTTGATCAGCTGCTGCTCAACAAATGTTTACCATGATTACGTAACTAACTTTACATTACTAAACTGGGCTAAATAGACTACTTTTTGGTTTCTTCTCTGATACATTAGTATCTATTGTTTTGTTGTGAAGAGGTCCTTAGTTAGCTAGTGTTTTTTGAAAAAACGGAAAAGCTGATAGAAACAGGATGGTTAAATAAATCTTTTTGTTTCAGCCAAGATTTGCTTATTCTCAAGGAAATAGTACAAAAAATGGCTGGTATTGAAGCTGCTGAGGAGATGACGTCAGAACAGTTGGATGCCATGGCGGGAGGTGAGCTACTGAAAGGAGAGGTAAGATTTAAGGCTCCAAATAAAATTGAAGCTTAGTAGTTTTTATAAAGTGCGTATTAATGAAATATAATTTTACATTTAACAGGCGGGATACTTTTCCCAAGTTCGCAATACAAGAAGATCATCAGCGAGGCTGAAAGAGGCCATTGTTGGGAATAACTTAGACATATCTTTATGTATATTATCAGCTCAGCAACGCCATTGCTGTGTGTGGAAAGGTATGTTTTCTCATTGATCGATGCTTATATGAAATAAATATAATTAAGTATATTATAAAAAAAATGTAATGAATGTAACTTCTTTAGAATGTAATTCATTATTATTAGCATTCAGCTAATGAATTGCTTTGTCATCAATCCTTAAGAATTCGGTCTCATCCATCCCTTCCCATCCAATGAGATACTGATTGTGTTTATCTTTTCGATGCAATTTTTATTTTCTAGAATATGAAGAGGAGAAGCCAACTAGCGGAGAACCCCCAGGGTCGCAACTCAAAGTGGTTGGCCGCTTAGGTGACCAGTGCCAAGACGCCTTGGTGCAACTTGGCACGTTCTTGGCGTCGTCGCATGCGCCTGATGAATACGCCGCGCGGTTACCACCTCTGCAGGTGAGAATTATAATCGATCTAATTTGAAGCTTATACTTTACTGGATTGAAAAACCATAGTTTAATTTTAAACATTTTTAAACTTTCTTTTAGTAGTCATATTTACAAGACAACTAAGACATGCTAACATATTAAAAAGAATCTTCAATTTAAGTTCAAATAAATAAAGTAATAGCTAATTTTCTGTTCCACTTCTGGGCAAAACCCTCCATTAATGAAATCAAGTCATCGCCACAAATTATAATATACTAGCTGACCGGCGGACTTCGTACCGCTTTGACAGTTAACGTTTCCATGACAATAAAACAAATCATTCGAGCTTAGGAATACCCGTACCCCATGATGGACCCCTATAGCAGCGCCGCCTGCCGGGTCCAATTGTAAATCTAAACCATTCTCGAATCCACTTAAACACACAAAGAAAATTTAATTCAAATCGGTCCAGCCGTTTAGAAGGAGTTCAATTTCGTACACACGCACAGAAAATTTATATAAAAGTTTCTAAAATAACATAATACGTTATTTATGAGACTTTTTGAAACTCTATGTCAAATTGTCATAGTCCACTTTCGAAAACGAATTCGCTTTTAAAGTTAGTTGAATTTATCTCCAGGAATTGCTACGAGATTATCACGTGGACGCCGACGTGGCGTTTTTCTTACATCGCCCAGTATTGACACAGAAGATAGCAGCTAAAGCGGAGGCTCTGCGTAAAGGCATCGATTCCAAATCGGATACTCTCGAGAAAAGCATTGAGAGATACACGTTGGCGTCACAGGAAACTCTGGAGCCGGTACTAGTGTCGGTAACACCGATGTTGCCCGCTAGAGTGTGGGAGGATATTTCACCTGAATTCTATGTGACCTTTTGGTGAGTGATACTTTGATTACACACTAACTAGCTACCAAGTGTTATATAATACAAATAAAGCTTTTATATTTTCGATTTAATTTGTTGGTTGAGCACGAGAAGAAGCCCCTTGAAATTTTTGAGTGTAGAAGACGTACATAAAAAAATAGGGGTAAATTTTATTTATTTGTTTGATAAACTCAATAAAAAACCTTAAAATAACAAAGGATTGCATATCGCAAAAAAAATGCCAACGCCCCTAAGGGAGACTTCTTCTTTATAAAGTAACAAACTACAAACCATAGCTTTCTGATAGTGTAATTATGTGTTTGCAAAACTAAGTAACAGCACATATAATAATAATTGTTATATTTTGGAAGGTCGCTATCAATGTACGACCTTCGCGTGCCAGTGGAGAGTTACGAAAGAGAGATAGAGCGTCTGAAGACGGCAGCGGCGACTGCTGCGAAGGACACGTCGCAGGGGACAAAGGGCAAGAAAGAACAGGAACGGTTCAACACTCTCATTGAGAAGCTACAGGTATGTCATGTTGCTGCTTTACTTGTTTGTAATATTTGTGTTTTTAGTAAACTTTTCTAGCAACCAAAACTAAATATTTGTTATTATCAATGCAATATTAATAAATATAAAATATTGGATGAAAATATGGGTTATTATGGATTTTTAGGAAACAGAACAAATACTTAGATAATGAATGAGATTAAATTATGATCCTTTATAGTTTTCATTCTACTCCTATGACATATAAAATACAGGTCCTTCCCGTCCTATTAAATATAAGTCTTTTAGTTATAGTCTATAAATATTGAAAGTTATCCTTGTTATAAATTAGATAGAATTTTAAGAAGAGACCTCTTCTTTCTGTCCAGCTTTTCGGATCTGGGTGGGAAGAGAAGTTGGAGGAGAGTATAGCAGTAACGGTCGCTAACCACTTTAGAGCGTCCGCTGCGTCAAGTGAGCGCACAACGCGGGCGCTCGCGCGGCGCGGCTGTCTCGCGTAAATTCATAGAGCGGCGCTGAGTGAAGCGGGTCGCCCGTCGTACATGGCGCGGGCAATTTACATGACAGAACACGCCCCGCGGACGCCCGCGCCGTGCGCCCGATTAACGCAGCGGACGCTCTAAAACGAACAAATCCTGTTACCACCGATAAAAAAAAACGAACCATTTCCAATTTTTTTCTTGTTAATACCGATTGCATTCATTGATCATTGCCGCCGCCAGCATGAGCACGTGTCCCGCGTATCAGCTCGCTTACAACGTGAGTGTGGCGGCTTGTTCCCCGCGGTAGGGTTTACGATGTCATGGCTGAGAATAATCTCAGATATAAAGTAATTTTTAACGTCATCATTATGATGAAGTTGTGATTAAAAAAATAAAAATGGGACCATTTGTATCTTTTTCGTTGTTAATACACGCTATAATATGGTGACCGAAGGAGGAGCGCCGCCGCCAGCACGAGCACGTGTCCCGCGTATCAGCCCGCCTGCAGCGCGAGTGCGGCGGCTGGTTCCCCGCGCGCGCCGCCAAGTCCGCCAAGAACGAGACGGTCACGCGGCTCATGCAGCTGTGCCTGTTCCCCCGCTGCGTGTTCACCGCCGCCGACGCCTTGTACTGCGCCGAGTTTGTGCATACGGTGCACTCGCTGAAAACGCCTAACTTCTCCACGCTGCTGTGCTACGATAGAGTGAGTTTTTATCTTATTACGTTTTGTATCTGTAATAGTTCTTCTATGTATATCCGGACGAATTTGACTTTTTTGGATTAGCCTTATGTTATGGCCAACCCACTAAAAACTTAGGGCACCCGTGTTTACCGCTAGGTAGGGATCCTAAAAAGTCTGAGGAGTCATTCACGACCCGCCACTGTGGTCCCTTTGGACACGTCTTTTACTAAGGCGCCTCACTCCCCGGGTGCGGAGGGACGACAGCCTGGTGATAGGATTCTGCTGGAATCCAGGATATACTGATGTGATGTGTACAGCAATTTAAATTAATGCTTTGTTTCGGTGTGATAGATACTAGATCCAGTAAAATATCGATGCATAGAAGTATAAGAACTAAAGCTTCTGAGTCGCCAACTCACGCTTGAAAGATACCCTTTTAGTGCCGCATGCGCCCATAGGCTGCGGTGACAGCTCCCCAGCGGACTGTATGCTAGTTAGCCGTCTCAATAATAAAAAAAACTATTTTATTTATTGTTTTGTAAAGTTTAAATGCCCAGGGAATCATGATCACGTGAAACCTATGTCAAAGTGTTTTACTTCTAAATAATTCTAATTAAAATGATTTGGTATAGTTGTTCTGCGACATCACGTACTCGGTGATGTCCTGTACCGAGGGAGAAGCGGCCCGCTACGGCACGTTCCTGTGCAAAGTGCTGGGCACGGCCATGCGCTGGCACGGGGACAAGGCGGCCTTCCACCGCGAGTGCGCGCACTACCCAGGCTTCGTCACCAAGTACCGCGTCTCCAACCAGTTCACGGAGGCCAACGATCACGTCGGCTACGAGAACTACAGGTGTGTACCACTGCTGATGAGTTTAATGTCTTGTGTAATGGCTCGCTATGAGCCAATATTTTCGTAGTTTATATTATGTGCAGCCAAGTCCTTTAATAACTCAACATGTTGTCATGGAGTTTCAGTTGGCAAAAAGTTACTTTGACGTGGTTCAAAAGGGCTTAAATATTATTTTCAAGAAAATATCCCTACCCTCCTTGTGCCTCATCAATTTAGAAGGTTTAGAAGAACTTGGTTGACCGTCAGCTTTGTGTTCACGTGTTGCTATTTAGGAGTTAGTCTGGCCCTTAATAACCATGTCGTCAATTTTATAGTTATAACTTCATTCACAACAATCTATTAGTGAAACACTCAATTCAAGTTTCCCAATCTCTTATAATATAAATTATCCTTTATACATTTGTATTAAAACTAGAAAAAAACCTTGAAATCAGATCTTATAAATTATGTTGAGTAGAATATCAACTAAATTTATAATAACAATTCGTAGGCACGTCTGCCACAAATGGCACTACAAGATAACGAAGGCGATGGTGGTGTGCCTGGACTCGGGCGACTACGTGCAGATCCGCAACGCGCTGATCGTGCTGATACGCGTGCTGCCACACTTCCCAGTCTTAGAGAAACTGGCGCAGATCATCGAAAGGAAAGTCGACAAGGTGTTTATAAACTTGCCTTATTAAAACGTGAAAGAAATTATCATCATCTCATCAGCTAAAACAATAAATAAATATATACAGAAATATGTAGTGTTAAATAGTGTAACTGATGTAAGCAGTTAAATGACCGTCTGTGGCTGTTGTTGCTGCGAGGCAGGTTCTTGTTCTTGTTTGGGGACAGTGGGCTCTTATTATTTTGCCCGGAATCCGACTGGTTGGCGATTACGCTTATACCTTCTTCTGATTGAAGTACAGTCCTTTTCAGGACACATCTTCTTGGTTATAATCGTTCGTTCCTATTGTTTTGCATTGCTACGTTTCAGCTTGAGAGTATTAGATCCCAAAAAAATACGGGGCTACGAAACTTCAGGCTTGGTTACCGTATTTGTATTGCAATGGTCCTAACCTGCAATGGCTACAGGCAACCTTCCGTCAGCGGGTAGAAAGTTCGTTTGCCGACGTAACATAAAAAATGTCATAAATAAAATTATCAAAACTATAACAAATGTTTCTATTCATAGGTAAAAGAAGAAGAGAAGACTCAAAGACCGGATTTGTATGTACTGGCCACAGGATACAGCGGTCAGTTACGTAACAAAGTTCCTAACATGATGAGGGAGAGTGATTTCCACCAGGTGAGTGTTTTTGTGTTTTCAATTTTACTAACAATGAAAACAATTGATTATTAAACTAGAATGTGCGGATTAAATTGAAATTCCAGTTATGTATACAAAACTGCCCCGGTATTTAAAATATTTTGTGCTAGATTTACTACTTCTCCAATATGTGTCCGATAGCTTATTTTAGTCGAATTGTATAACTGTGCCTTACAAATAAACAAAGAATAAGGTCCGAATTTTTAAAATTCCGTGTTCTGTTCCCGTCATGTTAACGTCATTTCAAAATAGAGTAAAAGAGACAAAACACGGAATAACTATTCGGACCTTATTCTTCGTTTGTTTGTAAGGCACTAATTGTATACTTCAAACTAAATAAGATAATTTTTTAAACATTCGCCGTCAATTAACATAACAGTACCTACCTATTAACAGGATTACCGCTTAGCAGTATACACCCGTGATCACGGCGTCGTATCTAACTTTGAGTCCGTTGAGATTGCCCAGGCAAGAAGCCTTATCGTGGCCCGTACCGTCCCCAAAGAAAGGGGATGAATAGCCCATAAAGTACCGTATATCTAACTTTTAAAGACAACAAAAAACATTGCAACGATCCCGTTAATAAATTAGAAATAGAGAATGAGAAATGTCTAAAGCATAGCCGATGTCGTAGGTGGGTGACAAACACAAGGTGGTGGGAGCCACGACCGCGGTGGCGCTGGCCGCGCCTAAAGAAGAGCCCTCTGTCCCCAAACAGGAACAAGAGTCTGCCTCGCCGCAACAGCCGCCAGGTAACATCTGCCGCATATAACGTTTACAATCATATATACATACACTATTCATCATCATCATCAGGAAGAAAGAAAACCTTAACACATTAAACATTTTTAAAACTAAGGTTGAATAAAATCGTTATTTTTGTATTTCCCATCAAATATGAGTTTCAACGACTGCTACCTTACGACAACAATTGGAAATCCGGGAGCAATGGCTTTACGTTGTTTTCGAAGCGCGGTGGAGCTTGTAATATTTTCATTTGGTAAGTCGTCCGTCGACCCAGCATTGCGAAAGCCGATACCGGAGGTCGCTGTCCGTAAGACCACTTTGCCGTCTAACAGGCACAAGTTTCCAGCTCCCCATAAAAACCTTATCAGGGGCAGTTTATTCAGTGCAAAATGTTATAGAGAGGACCTTCATCCTCGAAACAGGGTCATTTCTCTGCCTTTAAAAAGTTCCAGTGACTCATTCCGCATACTAATTGCTATCAAAATAAGAGTATGCATGTCACTACATATAATAATATCATCAAACTCTTTTTTAATATATAAATACTTATGTATTGGTTCTAGATGCTGAAAAACGTGAATCTCGTAGTACCGACAGACGTAAAGAGGAGGTGGAACGCGAAAAAGAAACAAAACGTGAATCAAGAGCGTAAGCATTCGTTCACAAATGCTGTTTTATTACTTTTGTTATATGTCTTGTGTTTCGGCATACTTTTATTGTGTCAACACTTTCAGGACTGTCAAGGAACGCACCAAGGATGAAGTCCGAAGTAAAGATAGATCGCCCAGAGAGCGTACTCACAGGGTAACTATTTTGTTTAGTTTTTTCAGTTTCTGCTTTTTTTTCTAGAAGCACTTAACTGTGTGTCACCTTTAATGTATTTCATAGTTAAAAGTAAATGGCAGAATAACGAGTATTTGACGATGTTTTGAGAGTAAGCTTACTTAAATAAAATTATTTTTATATTTACTTTATTTAGTTAGTAGTATGCATAGTTATGGATAATATTGGTATTGGTATTATTAGTAATGATTTCTTATTGCAGGAAGAACGTTATTTGGAGACGGTATCACCACCGCATGACCATCGTCACCCACCCGATGACATAGATCGAGGTAAGTTTTCAATCGGCGGCGATGAAGATAAAGCAATATCGGACAATGTTCTTAGCGGGCATTTAACCTTTTGAGCGCCAAGCAATTTTGACCGCGATGTGCCCCCAGCGCCACGCTACAAATATATAACGAATATATAGTAAAAATTAGTGATGAGGGCAATTGTTCCATCGATAAATTATATTTACGTGTTTTATATAGGTTTCAGATAAATTAAAATAATGAACTTCGAAATCTTCGTTTTCTTTCATAATCCCGGTAATAAGGAAATACAGAATGCAACGCAAATGTAAACAAAACAGATACATAACTAGGATCAGCATAATAAATTGTGTCAATGTATCTCTATCGTCATATGACGTCATTACATTGTCTTCCTAACAAGACCGTGGCGCCGGTAGCACGTTAAAATTCTGTTTTTATTAGGGATGTCCATTAGGGTTGAGCGCCAAATGTATGAAGAAAAGTAAATCTTATCATAACAATCTCGAATAACTAAAAAAGGCTGCATATAGGTATTATATTGACAAAAATATTTTTATTAACTTTTTTGGATATATTTTTTAGCCCTCTGCCTCAGCTCAAAGTTAGAACATTTTGTGGAAATTCGTAATTTTTGACATTTGTTTACGGTGAAATAAAGTAACAAAACGGTTTATTTTATATATTAACATTGTAATAAAACACTTTCTTCTTATTAAAAAGTATTAATATGAAAAAAATAAAGTTTTGTTCAAAAATATATATTTATAATTTGTTCATATTAGTTAACTCACATCAACACATCGGCACTGTAGTATCATATTATAGTTATAACATCAAATAATATTATTATTAATCTACTTTGTATCTAGAGCAAAATAAGATAGTTTTTTGTAACATATAAATAATCAATATTTTTTATTTCTTTTATTTAAACGTTAGTGTCTATGAATTCATTAAAATCTTATTATCGAATCACATCACTAGGCATCTTGCTATAAAGACCACAGCGTCTGGGGCACATAAAAAATTGTGGCCAGAATAATTTTGCTGTTTTTAAAATAAACAAAGGCCTCTATTGAAATAAAAATGTAAGTTTAGGGTTTTAGGTATTACGAACAAAGAAAAACAAACCAATTGTTTATGTATATTTATTAATAAACGTTCTAATTGGGCATCATTGTCTTCTATAAAAGACGTGGCGTGTGGAGCATGAAATTGTTTATCGTCTATACATGTCCGTGACGCTCAAAAGGTTAATCAAGCATGATACTTTATGATTATTTATATATAATTTTACGCAAATTTTGTTGCGAATACATTACAAATTGAAAAAAGGCAAAGTGTTGAAAAAAGCCCGCGATCGAACCCACACCCCATGACATGCCGGGTCAGGTGCACTACCAACTATGCTATCGTGGCTGATGATGACGTGTATGATAATTTACATAAGTACCAATAGAAAGTTGGTCACTTCCTTCTCTGTTGAAACATTAGTAACAAACGAAAGCTTTTTAAATACTTTATAATTATGCCCTAAATAGTTTTAAGATATTTATATTTCAATATTCCTCCAATAAAAATTACATATATATGTATTAGACTATATTCTCATATTAATAGCGAACGCGAACAAGCAACTTTTCTGTATCTAAAACAACTTTGTATTTGTTTCTAGACGTGAAGCGTCGTAAAGTCGAAACCAGCAGCAATGGCAAGGTGAGTATCATTGTGATAAATCGGCCTTGCATCGCGCTAGCACCGGACTGAGGCTAGGGCTGACCACACCGCGGCGTCTCCACTCACTCCACGCCCCACGGACTCCGCGCCAAGAGTATTTCAAAGTGACACGAACTATAAAGACTCAGTGTAAATTCGTTGTGTTAAATATCCAATAAATAATTAAATCATTCAAGAAAACAAATTTTATCTGCTGATGAAGATCCATTTTCTGCGATAATCGACATTTTTTGAAGATCTTGCCCAGACAAAGAGACTACATTGAATGACGTTATTGGCAACTGATACCGAAGATTAACTTGTACTTAAGGATCATGGAAATTTTAAATAAATAAAGTGCATCAGCTAATTGAAAACAGTGTGCATGTAATCTCAAAGGTTTTAAAATACTTTAATAACTGGTGAACAATAATTGAAACATCATTTACTATGAAAAGAGTTATTATTTACGACAATTATAATCTTTCATGAGTATGAGCACTAGTATGAACTCATTGAATATGAAGAAAAAGAATAACAATATTACTGAGTATGAGCACTAGTATGAACTCATTGAATATGAAGAAAAAGAATAACAATATTACTCAAAAAGATTTATTGACAAATTGAAGAAACTTCGAAACATTACTACGTTATTAAAACTAGCTACAAATAAAATGCACACGCACACATGCACATGAATAAATATGTGAAACAAAGAAAATTTTATGAAGAGGCATGAAAAATTCCGGGAAGTTGGAGAGGTACCAGAGTGAAGAGATGGCAACTTCAAGTCAACAAGTGAAGAACTAATTAAATAAATAATACTTCTATTCAATTTAAATGATATCTAAAAAGAAATCCAATGCGTGTCGTGAGTCTTAAGCCCATACAGCCCAGTCCAAAATGAACTGGTAAGATTTGTCGCTTTGTTTTATACAAAACAGGTCAAAAGGTTCAACAAATGATGTGTAATTCAAGGTTGGATAATGGAATGGATATTCGTATCTACAGATTAAGAGACAAATGAACCAAGATCATTATCAGACACCGAAGAACATATCGCATCACAATAGACAACCAAAAGCAAGTCTTAACTAAAAAGAAGAAAGTAATGAAGATAAATAGTAATAACCAGCACACACATGCATACTACAGAAGAAGAGAGACAAATATGTTTTCAAATCAAATCAAACAACGAAAAATAGTAGCAGTGAACTTTACGAAATTAATAAGAGCATTAGAAAAGATCTAACCACAGGCTTTAGAATTAAGCCAATAAGAAGATGTGGACTACTGCGGACACCTTGTATTGTCTTCATATGTTGCCCCTTTTGACTTGTACCTATTTGGTCATTGGTTGATTTTGTACATATTATGAACATAGTTTCGTACATAAATGAGCAATCAATATCGATTATTTTTATGACATTAATTTATTTTTTCTGCGTAAGCAGGGTAACAAAGAGATAGAGGAACGTTCACCTGAGAAAGAAAAGCGAAAGGCTAAGGTGAAAACAGATGAGCGTAAAGAGCGTAAGATGAGCCGCAAGAGGGTGAGTAACTGCTTAGTTGTTAAGTATTCCTATTCTCCGTCGCTGAGCTATTGACTAATTGAATTCATGTCCGGCAAATTCCGTACGATGCGTAAGTTTAACTAACATTGCTCGTTACCCACCTACATTAATTGAAAATTAGTAAACTATCAAATAATCATAACTCATTTCATTTACTGCATCAATCAAGATTTTGATATAACATTTTCTTTTCATTAGTCCTGAAATCATATTCATATACAGCCGAAATTAATAACCTATCTCTGGTAAGAGATGGGCCTATCTTAGTTTAGTTACCTAGCAACCGCTGTTATTTTCTGATAAATAACAGAAATAACTAAGCAACAAAGCTCTAGTAGGCCTATCTCTTACTGAGGATAGGTTATTAATTTCGGCTGTTAGACTAGATACGATTTTTAAATTTGAGTTTTTAACGTAGTTTTGTTAACAAAGTTTACTTATAGTAGTAGTAATTTAAATACTCACTATCCAGCGTAATTAAAATAAGATTCTTAATTTCAGGACCGAACTGAAGAAACTGCCATATTAGAACAGAAACGACGTCGTGATGAACAAAAAGGTAATATTTTCTTAAAATGTTTGTATTTCTTTCTCTTTTGATTGTAAAATGTAAACTGGTAAAATGGGGACTGTTTTAAGTATTGATAGTCCTATGCCATTTTTCATCTACACTTCGCGCACCAGACCACAATAGAGTTGGTCCTATTCCATCCTTAAAAACGTTATGCGTTTTCATAAGCAGTTCTTAACTGATGGGTAACCATGCTGTATTTTTAAAAGGTAATTGACCATGCTTAATCCCACTAACATTTTCTTACGCCATAAGGTTGTAGGATACTTCATGTTTGCTTGCTCCTGTGTTTTCAAGATTTTCGACAAAAGTTCTGACTTCTATTATTTTAAGATTTGAATAGTACTTAATTATTTATAATATCTTCTTTCAGTTGTTATAAAGATGGGAAGCCACCAAAATGGTTCTCAAGAAGACCACCACTACGAAAAGTACCACAAGAGGGTGAGTAGTTTCACTGTTTTGTTTATGGAATTGTTTCCTTTTTGGTTGTTCGAGATATCCAATTGACAAGGTGCATTTTTTTACAGGACAAATCGCCCTTCCGAGACCGTTCACATGAGGAACCACGTGATAAACAATATCCTTTTCAAAAGCTTTCATTCCACTCCACTAAATATTAATTCTAGTACAAAGTACCTTTTTTTATGTGGGCGATCTGTGTTTAATTATTATTATCTTTGTCTTATTTAAAAATATTTTTTTGTAAGATACGTCTTAAATGAACATTTAAATGTAATATCAAATTTGTTAAGAAGATGTAGTATTGGATTGGATTGGATGGACCTTGGATTGGTCAATTCACACAAGCACCACTTCTTACCTAACAAGAACTCTTTTTGTTGTGAAAAAGTTGTCTATTATTAAATTTCTTAACCATGCAATACTAGACGGTCGAACGAGTCAAAAATGAGAAGATGAACAAGAAAATTAACAGTGAAGAGCATGAAGAGACAATTTTAAATTGCATAAGAATATGACATGCAGGGATGACTTACAATAAAATTTTGAATGAAACCTTTTATTTCACTTAATTGTCTTATGTTGTGCAACAGTCTGCAATTTCTTACGAATAGTTTAAGTCTAGTCATGTACATCGCTACAGCGCAAATCTTGCAATAAGATACCTATCAATAATGAATAGTAACGGTTAGACTAAGCAAACGACAAAGAACAATGGGCGCTTTCAGTGCCCTTTTTGAAAATGTCTGCGCACGTACAAAACTTTGTTCAATGTGTAGAGGGCATCCATTCGAATAATATTCTATATCACAGCTAACCGTAACAATTCAAAGATATGAGCGATTTTATATAGCCTGTAAAATCAGTTATTTACTTAAGTTGCGGTTTCGAGTTAACTTTTAAAGAAATTATTGTTCGTGTAGCTAGAACTCTATTCATTATAAAGTTCCGTTCGTGCGCAAGAATTTTGAAAAAGACAACAAGCCCTCATTTTAAAGCGAAGCATCGGATTGCCATGATTTTGGCTCAAGAATAGTTGGGAGGACTCAAAAACGCATTTGGCTACTATCCCAGACAAATGTTGTTTTCGCGAGCGATACATGGCAAAACGTCTTACCGTACCTATATTACGTGTTGGAAGTCGCTATGATAGTTGTTGTTACTCAAATACAGGGTGCCTAGTGTAAGTTTTGTTTACCTACTATCCGTTTTCATTCAATTACGTTAACGAAAACGAAAATTAGTATGGCATTGAAGCAGCGCCTCCTGGCGGCATACGAAAGTAGTTAAAAATGTTGCCATACTAATTCTCGTTTCCGTTAACGTGATCGAATGGTGAATGAAACTCGCTTTAGGCACCCTGGTTGCAGGATATTTGCTTTTGGCTAAAAATTACCTTTACTACGGCACCGAATGTTCATATTATGCGTTGAAAACCTTAAGAGCCATTTTGGCTCTTTATGGGAACCTGGTAAGTTGAGTACAATCGCAGAAATCTTTCTCAAACTTCACTAGATTTACATAAGTTTTAACCGTATCTAGAGCACCTAGCTAGAAAACCGCATTAGAGTAGTACGATAATACAAGTTCTATTTGCCATTCATTCAAGTTGACAAAAACTATATACTACTATAGTATTGTTGTCGTATTGAAGCAGCGCCTCCTGAGTTCCAAGTGCGAATTTTATTTCCCATTCGATCATGTAGAAGTATAATAAATTCTCATTTTCGTTAACATGGTGTTCGATTCGTGAATAAAACTTGTATGCACCTTAGAGGGAATGTGTGATAATTGTAAGTAAGCACTTTCTACTTTTGTTATTTATAAAGAAGGTGAGAATAGTAGGAGCAATCCTCCTTATGTCTTTCAGGCGGTTTGTATATCCGCGCGCCTGATGGTCACTGGTGGTCACTGGTTCGTAGGTTATCTGGGTTGGTTTTTGCTTAGCCAGTTCTCATTAATCTTAAAGCATCAACGCTCAAAAACTCCTACCAAATTAAACTAGATAGATAGATAGATATATATAGACAACACTTTTATTGCAACACTATAAAACAAACATGAACAGAAAATAAATAATTTACTAAGTTACATTTTGGCGGTCTTATCGATTTCAAGCGATTTCATCCAGACAACCAGTCTGATGGAGAGAGCTAATAAACTAAGAGCAGAGGTGAAACTATTAAAACATACTAGAATAATCTGTATTTTATAAATGAAACAAAATAATAATAATGATAAATATATATTTAAATAAATCTATATAAACATAATTAGGTACGTACCTACTTAAAGACACCCTCTTGCAATCTGGGTCAGTTGCGCATCCAATAACGCTATCTTGGCTCTGTCCAAACCGTCGAAAGGGCAATGAGTAATTTGTAAGTAGGGTTGGTGCCTTTTTCAAAATTCTTGCGCACAAATGGGACATTTTTAAATGAATAGAGATATTCTAGACTTAAGACGAACATTAAATTGCTACGACAAGTTAGCTCAAAACCGTAACCTGTCGGACATATGAGCGAATATATACTGGATGCATTAAGTACTTATTTAACTGATTTTCCTGACTAAAAAGATAAAAATTTGACCCTTTAGTTTAATATTTATCATTACTTCAGAGAAGGTTCTTATGCTTGGCTATTGTAAAAATAAAGGTAATTAAAAAAAATGTGGTTCGTTTCCCTGACCGGAAATAGTTGAAAAGACAAGAAGAAGATACTTTTTAGAACAAGTATTCCTCTCCTCATCATCAGCTCATTTTATGTCCCCACTGCCACGAGCCTTCTTTTTCTTAAATTTGTTTTAAAATTAATAATGATTTAAGATTGTATCAAAATCGGTCTCGCCATTCCATTGAGGATTTTTCGCTATTTCTCATAGTTTCGGATCATACAACAACTTTTTGGATAAAATCGCTCATATCTTCTGTAATATAAAATATTATTCGTATCAATGCCCTCTACACTTAAAACAAAGTATTGTTCGTGCGCAGACATTTAAAAGAAAACCGCACAAAGCGCCCATTTATCCATAATCAACACTATCTACTCTTACTTTGTAAGCCTTATGGGCCGGATTGTCGGGTGCGGGTTCGAATCCCGCTCATGGAAATTTTTCCAACACTTTCAAATTTTAAATTATTATTGTTCTGCTCAAAGTTATATTTATCCATAATTTAATTTTAACTGAGTTGTGTATGGAGAGTACTTCTAAAGTCTTCTTACCTATTTAATAAGAAGTGTCCTATTTATTAGGTATGTACCTAAGTAACTTGTTTCGTTGACAGACTGATGAGAAAAGATAGACATTTTAATAGTCAAATTTTTAGATAGTGCAAGGTAGTGCGACTACAAAAACTTAAAAACTGTAATGTCATAATTCAGTAGGTAGGTAATTTTCAATTAGCCAAGTCCACTTTTTTACAATTGGAGAAACAATGACTTTAGTGTAAGTATTATTTATTTAAGATTCTCGGTAGAGACAACTGGTAGAATGTGTATAAAACCGATAATTTAAGAATGACCATTTCTGAAAATTACATCCTGAATTAGAAGTTTGCGTGAAATAAAGCTCAAACCCGTAGCAGTAACAAAATGTGTACCAAACAAAGAGATTTAATATAGTAGGTACTAATGTCTTTGGTACCAAACAATCAATCGACGAGATGCGCGCGTGTCCAGCTCCACTCGCAGCTAACTTCACAGCCGGCTAAAGGTTGTATCGCAAGTATACTTATAGTATAAAATTACTCCATATTCAACAATACCTTATAAATAATTAGCCTTTATGTGGTCCCGTTTTTCCAAAGTTTGACGGACTAAATTACAAGAACAATTTATAACCTATAAATATATGAGATCCGAAGATAAAACATTTCTACAGTATATATATCCAAGCAATAAATAAATAAATATATATGTCTTTGGCTAAAGCTATATAATAATATATTTATATAGCTTTAGCCAAAGACAAAAAGGAATATTCTATTGCTTACGGCAATTACTATCTTATCTAAATCATCACATCATCTATTTGGCTGGTTACCTACTGAAAACCAATAATGGATTCTTTAATAACATTTCTTGTATTGATTTTCAGTTATTTGATAAATCGTATAATTCATATATTTTTGTAAAAACTAATTAATAATTTAAAAAATGTATTTCTGAACGTTTCATACGATTTGACTCTAATCTGTCAACTTTAATAGACAACAACATAGATAGATACCATTTCTGAACGATCCAGGCATCCAGCTGACTGATTACGCACGCATGCACGCAAGCTGTTGTACGTTTGTTCTAGAAATTGTCTTGATTTAAAGAAATATTAACAATAGTACACAATTTAAGTGTTTTTCTTCATATTTGTAACTAAATGAGTGATCCATGTTAATCGAATAGGCTGATTATAATGGGTTCTAAACGTCTAGTAGTTTATAACAAAATTGTGATTTGATTTGGTCGGCCATTTTGTATTAAAAATCATTAGGTTATAAAGTTTTGTCACAGTTTCAAGGTAGGTACGTTTTGTTATAGTATTTTTAAAGTAAGTGTGTTAGCTTTGACTATGTAAGTTTAATATGTGCAAATAAATTTAATTCAAAATAAATGTGTAATAATAAGATAACTTCGAATTTTCTCGATGCTCCCTCGCCATTTTGTAATGTTTGTAAACAAATTAACGCACTATTATAGACATAGGTACTAATTATTCATGTTTGAACATGTCATTAATTGGTCAAAGCCAAAAAAATCGCACTGCTTTACTAGTAAATAGTAGTTAGTGCTAAATCATCATATAAAATTTACGTTGACCTGGCTTTTAATATTTTAGGCTTGTATACAATGAGATTGATGTCCATAGTACTGGCATAGTACTTCATAAAATATTTGAAATTTGTATATTTTGGTGATTTTATACAAAAATATGTGTTGCATCATATACATGCATTTAAATTAAAACATATTTTATGAATTTTGTCTCATTTGTTAATTTGATTGCTTCAATAACTATAGATTGACGAGCATTAAGATAACTTTCAAGAATACTTTTTGTGATAATTATATATCTTTTATTTGAATGCCTATGGTTTTCTATAAAAAGTGATGATAACCCTAAAATTAATCACTAGCCAGGCCACGCCACGCACGTATTTACCACGTTTGTTTTGAGTTGAATGGGAATTTTTAGGTTGTTTTTAGGTAAACTTTTATTGTAACATGGCAGGTATTTGATTGATATGGTTGTGAGTTAGCATTTTCTTTCAAAGTTTAGCTCAGGTAGATACTTGTTTACGTTATTTTATGAATTATCTCTTCCCATAGTTTATTTAGCGCAGTGGTTAACACGCCCGGTCTGCGAGTGCTGAGGTTAAGCAACAGGCCGGTCATCGGATGGGTGACCAAAAATGTATCATCTTGAGCTCCTCCGTGCTTCGAAAGGCACGTAAAGCCGTTGGTCCCGGCAGCATTAGTAGTAGTTAACAACCACCGCACCGCACTGGGCCCGCGTGGTGGTTTATGGCCCGATCTCCCTATCCCATCCATAGAGAAGGCTCGTGCCCCAGCAGTGGGGACATAAAATAAGCTGATGGTGATGATGATAATAGTTTATTTTGGTTGTTTTTTTTTAATAGACATTGAGACATTGGGTAGAGGCGTGTCATTATTTAATGGTATGATTCGGATTAGAGCTGCTTGCAAGTTGCAGCTGCAATCCAAAAACGTTTTATTATACATTCGTAATTTTTTTTAATATCCTTGGAAGCTTGAGTTCAAGAAGTCTAGAGTTTTTATAAACATATTTGGTAATTCTTGGGCTTGTTTTGTTACGGGATGTCAAAACATCAAAGATAAACACATTTTACAGTGAGCTCGAGAACTTTCGTAAATCTGTTAGTTGTTTAAGTAATAATATTGTAGAAAAGTACAAATTTTTAATATGAGTGAACTAGGTAGGTCTAGTTCACGACATCTGCAGTCGCTGTATTGAAACCGTTTCATTGTCGGGTGACTGTACCGAGAGTACATCATATCGATGGTACGTTACATCGACAGTACACCATATCAATGGTACGGTGCATTGACAGTAGATACACCTTATCGATGGTACGCTGTATCGACAGTACACCATATCAATGGTACGCTACATCGACAGTACACCATATCGATGGTACGCTGCATCAACAGTACACCATATCAATCAATGGTACGCTGCATCGAGAGTACACCGTGTCGATGACACGCTTCATCGACGGTACACCACACTGATGGTATGCTATATCGACAGTACACAATATCAATGGTACGCTATATCTATAGTACACCGTATCGATGGTACGCTGCGTTAACAGTACATAATATCAGTGGTACGCTACATTGACAGTACACCATATCATTGTGACGCTGCATCGACAGTACACCATATCAATGGTGCGCTGCATCGACAGTACACCATATCATTGTGACGCTGCATTGTCAGTACACCATATCATTAGTACGCTGCATCGACAGTTCACCATATCGATGATACGCTTCAGCGACAGTACACTATATCAATGGTACGCTGCATCGAGAGTACACCATTTCGATGGTTCGCTGCATCGACAGTACACCATATCAATGGTATGCTGCATTGACGGTAGGTACATCATACTGATGGTACGCTTCATCGCCAGTACACAATATCAATGGTACGCTTCATCGATAGTACACCGTATCGATGGTGTACTGCAAATGCAGCGTACCACCGCGCTGATATGATTTTCTGTCCATGCTGTGGAATCATCGATGTGGTGTACTGTCGCGACGTAGCATTGTGTGAGCAGTAGATGGGACGTTTTCGAAACAATTAGTTTATGTAGTGAATATCGATGTCGAGAACTTGACCCGAGCGAACTTTACATGTCTTCCTTCCTAACGAGGCCCCCCGAACTAGACTCATAAAACTAATGGCAATGCTTCAGTTACTCAATGTACCTTTCGAATTTATCAACAGGATTCATTGTACTTCAACCGTTTTGACAGAAATTACGATAAAATGCCTGATCTTCCCAGCTGGGCCCTCGGCTGTATATCGCTCGAAATACATAAAAATATACTGATCTAATGTACCTCCAATGTACCTCCCGATTTATGTATTAAATTCAAGGAATCTTTATTAGAACAGAAGAAATTCAGCTTGAAAGTTTATTATTATTAAGTTAGATCAGTAGGTATATTTTTTATGTATTTCGAGCGTTATACAGCCGAGGGCCCAGCTGGGAACCACCTGGGCATTTTATCGTAATTTCTGTCAAAACGGTTGAGGTACAATGAATTCTGTTGATAAATTCGAAAGGTGCATTGAGCTACTGAAGCATTGCCATTAGTTTTATAAGTCTAGCTCGGGGGGCTCTGCTAGGAAGGAAGACATGAACTTTACCAGCCGATCTGTATGGGCAGTAGGTATTCCCTTCCTGGCGAAGTTTTAAACTGGCTTGCTCTGTAACTCGGATAATTCGATATCATTGCATTTCAGTCAAAGGTTTGAAATAGGAAGATGTTTTTCTATAATATGTGATTAGCACTAAAGTGAATATTAGGATCAAATATTTTGTTAGAGAGAAACTGTAAAAATGTTTAAGTTAACATGTTAAGTTATAAACGTAACTTTTTATTTCAGGTCATAAGAATAAAATGGAGACTAAGGTATTCTTTTCGGAAATAACAAGAAGTCACAAAAACCAAAATAATGACCTGAATGATTTGTTAACGGTGATCCCAGCGAAACCTGTAAATGTACACGTATCCAAAAGCAATGACTGTGAATTTCAACCCCGTAATGATAAATATTATTTACCAAAGAAAAAGAGTAAACTTAAAGTGAGAACAGTTCGAGATATAAGAACAACTTTTGAAAAGGATATTCTTGTTAATTTACCGAATGACTTGGAAAGACAACAAAATATATTATTACGTAAAATACGAGATGGATTTTCAAGAGATAGTGAAACAAAAACTATAGCAAAAAATATACTCAAAAGAGGAGAACCTTTAAAGAGGACATCGTGGCAAATGTTAATGAATATGAACCTAGAAGGGCAAGTGCACCCTTTACAGTATGTCCGTTGGAATGGTAAGGTTATCAGAGTTAATGGGAGTAAAGGTGGCAAAAACAAGTTTCTTCAAAGTTTTGACTTAAAGAAACTTAAGAGGCCTATAAAATACAATGGACTAAAGAAGAATATATATCTTAAAAAGAGAGGCTTGTTGCAAAATTCTTTGTCTGTTAATTTTAAACCCGGCCCGTTGACAAGGAAGACGCAACTTGACAACTCATACCAAAAGTATAATGTAGGTAATATTGAATTAGTGAACTTACCAAAAGCTGGCTTGGAAGTTCAACCTACCTATGGCAGAGCTTTAGACTCTACTATTTCAAACTTAATCAATAATTTTAGAGATGTTGATGGCTTTATTTCTGAAAAGTGGGCAAAATTTGCTGTTTCGGTATTAGGTTCATCTAACGATTCAGGACTGTGTCAGTCAAACAACTCTCCTTTGACATTTGATTTAAGTTATAAATATGATCAACATAGAATACTTATGCGCCAAGATCAAGAGAGAGAAAGTGAGACTTCCAAAACTACCTCAGACTTGATAAATATTTCAGCAAGTGATGAGTCTGATATCATCCCAGAAGTACGAATTATGATGACTAATATTTTGAATGCGGTTGAAATAAGTTTAATTCAAGATAACATTTATTCCGGAGATGACGAACTTAGAGAAGAATCTCTAAATTCATCGATTTCTACCAGCAGCGTAAGAGATAAAAATAAGAAAAAGTATTGTGAGTTAGATAGACTTGATGTAACTGTTATAAGACTTTCAAATGATGTACCAAGTAGTAATCTGAGCGAATGCAGTAACTCTTATTGTACTTTAGGATGTGTTTGCAGTTCTTTGCAATGTGCGCTTAACATAAAAGGTCATTGTGGCCGTATTGAATGCATGTTTAAATGTAAATGTGACCTTTCAAAATATAAAGCAATTGATAATTTTAACAGCAATTGCCCAGAGTTATTACCAGGCTTGTTTAATTTAGAAAATGAGATAAATTACAAATTAGCAAAAGAAGAGAAAAAATTTCATCAAACGGTTGTAGTAACTGGTGACCAAAGTATACTTTTAAAACCGAAGAGAAGAAGTTGGAAATCTTCAAAAAAGTATGCAGATTTCTACAGTGACATGTGCTTAAGATCGAATTTAAAGATTCATCCAATGTTAAATGTTGTCGTACCGCAACTTAACTGTGAAAATATAGAACCGTGGTGCATGGTACACAATCTATACAGATGTTTTTGTAAAGGTAAATTTGTAGAAGCTGTAGCGAAGGAAAAAGCATTGAATGAAACTGATCAATGTATAATTGTACTGGATAAAGAAACTCCTGATTCTAAGACTTTAAATAATGAAAGACGGGCTATAATCGAAAATGCTTTCATCGAATCTGAAAACTGTCAAATACAACTGAACGATGAAATACCTGATTCTGAAACTTTCTCAGAGAGTCGCAGTGATAAATTAGGAAGAAGTTACAAAACTCGTTTGCGTAGAGCAGTGTACACTGATAAAGAAAAACATGAAATCAATTACCAAACTAACTCTCATTTGAACACAGATAATAGTACATGCGCTAGAATAAATCCGTATGAAGGTAGAAAGTATAGCATTGGGTATTATTTAAATGCAGGTTACAAAATTCAGGACATGGAAGTTAACGACATTAATTTACAAAAACGGTTACTTCATTTAATTTCTAAAAGTGTCAGTTCTGATAATGATAAATGTGAAAATAACGTATTACCTAAAGAGGAAAAGAAAAGAGAACTTAGAAGTAATAAATATAAAATTGAAAATAATGTAAAGCCTGAAATAAAAAATAAAAATGACACTGTGAGTCTTAAGGACATACCAAACGATATTAGTGATAACTCGTCTAGCTCTGATAGTGTTTGCGGGTCATATAATTTAAAAATGTTTGAAACTTCTACCGATAAACGTATTTTGAATAAACCAAAACTGGTCGCATGGCTAGAATCAAGCTATCAACAATACAAGAAACGAATGGCCGCTGGATTTTTAAAGACAGCCCTTGAACCACCTAGAAAAGGAAAAGTAGCTTTACACCCTTGGGATTTTATCCTAAGCAGATACAGCGAGCGGAAAAATCTTTTTTTAATCTCCAAGTATACACCATTTCGTATTTTCTTGGCTGTAGATAACAAAAATCCACTATTTCAAAATTGTATCAATATTGATGAAATTAGGTTCGCAGATTTACACAAGTATCCGATCACAGTAAAAAATTTAATCACAAATACCAGTGGTTTGAATGATAATTTTTGTATATTGTTTGGTTTATCTCACTGCTGGGAATTAATAGGTGCTGTTATGAAGATTAATGATTCGCAGGACAAAGATACTGACGATAACAATACAGACTCAGTCTCAGAACAAAGTTCATGTGATACACCCAGCTCAGTGAAACAGCTAAATGATTTTCCTAGTCCCGAAGAATCTGTCCAAGAAACAGAAAATCTTGCAAATTTGACCGACATTCATCCAGAATTAGCTCTTAATAATTCAGAGTCTTCAAAGTGGTTTGTTATGACAGTAGAAAATGATTTCACCGAAATACAATTTTATAAAAAAGGATTCTTTGTTAAATATGAAAGTATTGTCAAAGCTATAAATGTCGCTAGAGTATCAGGTAAAACTGTTAGGTTGTCATCTCAGAAATGCGCAGACAAAGTTGGTAGCCCTCAATTTGGCATATATGCAATACCTAATGCTAATGAGTACTGCGTGTGTATCGGTCCTTATGAGACTGATGAAAGTCTCGGAATAGAAACCATTAAGTGTGTTATGAGTAGTAGGAATCCGGAACGAACTAGAGGTGTCTGGATAACCACTAATAAAGTTGACAACTTAAAAGTAATTGATAATCCATTATCATTTATGCCATTACAAAATGCTGTTAATAATGAAATGTTGCCCATAGAAAATGATCCCAAAGAAATAAATAAAGATTCCAGTTCAGCACCATTGAATTTGCCAGACCAATCAAAGGTTGAAATAGTGCCTGAGAAAAAGAAGTTAATAATACCTATAAAAATACGTAAATTTGACAGGTTTTGTCGAATTGCACCTAAATCAGTAAAGTCGTCTTTAGAGGATATTCCCATTACTGAACTGAGCGAAACAGCAGGCACTTCAGCGACTCAATCTGAGCCTGTAACTGTAGACACAGATTCCTTGCTTGTGGCGGAGTCCACGGATAAACTGGTTTTATATGTTCAGTCGGATAAATCAAATAAAGCCAATACAGTTCTATCTACAAGTATTTCTTATATTGGAGACGACGCCCAAAGCCAGATTCAGCCTACTATCACTTCTGTTCCTTCTTCGTCCTTACTAATCTCTTCAAATGTCAACAAACAAAAAACAACAAAGCCAGTAGCAGAAGTGGCACCTCAGATTAAAATAGCTTCTGTGTATTCGGAATCTAGTGAAAGTCAGCCAGCAAAGAAAATACCAGAAAGATCAATGTTCGTTTTGAAACCGGAAGAGATTAATAAAAGACTAATGGAAAATAAAATATTTCCAACAATAGATAACCCGTCCGTCAGTTGCAATGCTGAAACCAATGATGCAATGGATATTGAACACTTTCTTGATACTTCAAAAATATGCAATGACCCAGAAGATGAAACTTATGTAATTTCTGACGATGAAGATGATTCGCCAATTAAAAATATATGGATCGGATGCTCTAATGTGGAACAGTTGGGCTGCATACGAGGAAGAATAAATGAAGAAGGCGAAGTAAGTTTTACATTCCCGGGCTTTAAAGAAACCAAATTTTACAAGAAAGAGATAGCATTGGAGAAAATAAATGAGTAAGTACATTCCAACGTCCAAAATGAAACCTAGCCAGATCGATTCATCGCCCCCGATAGATATGGTGTTTTTTGGAGTTGTTCCAAATGTTTCTATGCATTAAAAACAATTCCTTTTTTTATTGCTAACCTTGATTTAATAAAGGTTTATATTTTTGTTAAACTTTCAGAGTTTTATATCGTAAAGTTTACGTACACAAGGACCTCAACCTGGAATGGAAGATCATCGCCCCAAACGAAATAGATACATTTCGTGTGTTGAAAAAAAGTGATTTGGGGCCAGATATTGTAAGTGTTTAATTTTTAATAGTTGTAATAATGCATTTTTCAGTTTTTTTTTCAAATATCAGATATAAATAAACCATGCATACTGAATTTGCTTAATATTTCGGATCTCTGAGAGTATTAAGTTAGGTTCTAAGAATAAATCATGTAATCTTGGTTAGTTTTTGAAATAAAATTCATCAAAAATATTAATTTTATAATATTTGTATGAAATTGTTTACGCCAATTAATGGGCGTAGGCACAAAGGTCAATGTACGAAATTTTCTCTGTTCGGCGATCAGTCTTAAGATTAAACTTCTTTTTAACTTAGTTAAGTAAAGAAACTGAATTTGCCTCGTATTAAAACAGATCTTTTACGATGTTTATTTATTTCAGTGTTTGACAGAAAATGGTTTGTTGCATAAGTCCGACAACAATGCTGTAAAAACTTATGCTAGGAAGAAGCGTAAAGTGATATCTGTTTTGGTGTCTAGCAGCGCTGCTAAAAAGGTAAGTTTACGCAAACTCAATACCACATATTTCACTACATATTAGAGTCTTTTACTAATCTACTCGGCTTGGTGGCGCAGTGGTGGTACTTTCAAGTAAGTTATCCGTAAAAAGAGTGATAATAATAATAATAATAATAAAAGCAATTTATTTCTCTGTCACAATAGTCACACATAGTACAGCAAGTTTACAATTTTAGCGTGGTAGTATGTAGACATTGTGAGAGAGCAGAACTTGCGCTAGGATACCCTGGGTTACAAAGTTCTGGCCCCCCACTTTGGACTTGGCTTGTGATCTTAAAAGCTATTTCGTAGGTGTGTGTGAGTGTGTTTGTGGGGGTGTGTATGTGTGTGTGTGTGAGGAAGGGGAAGTGTGTGTGTGTGTGTGTGTGTGTGTGTGTGTGCGCGTGTGTGTGTGTGTGTGGGTGCGTGGGTGCGTGCATGCGTGCGTGTGTGTTTGTGTAGATGACAATCAAAAGTCGTTTGCGCTAATACTTTTTTGCGGCTTATTTTAGCGTCTGAAGCAGATCTTCTACCTCCTCATAGGTTTTCGAACGTAAAAATTTCGAGACTGATTGTTTACATTTAAACCGAGTCATAGGATATATATTAAGGATACGGTTTAACTTATTATATAAAAATTTACCAAGAAATATTTGGTAATGTTGTGCGAATGGTGAAAACATTTTCCTATTTTTGAAAACTTTGTCTTTCCTTCTGGTGTTCTCAAGTAAATTAGGGTTGTAAGTAGTGTTAGAATGGGTATAGAGGATAGTGTTCAATACAAATAATTGCCTCACCGTGAGTACTTCTAATTCGGAATATAGCTGTAAGGTTGGATATCGATAGGGCTTATGCGTCATCACTTTTAGCACAGCTCTTTGCGCCCTCTCGATGCCCAACATATAATTTTTAAACGTACCACCCCATAAGACAGTTCACTATGTTTAATATTTTTTTTAACTTAATAAGATGTGACAATGCTGTTCCAAACGATCTTAGATAAGCTAGTAAGTAAGATAATAGTTTCGTTTAAATAAGTTTGTGTTTACAGTTTATAATCGTGTTAGTATAGCTAAGTTAATCATTTCGTTTCAATGTTTATGTTTTATACTTGTGTGTTTGTTATTATTTAAGATATTTTAATCATTGCCTTTTACTAAAGCCCTGTGGTGACTTAGGTAACCTAGGTTTAGGACATAGACATAAATGTAAGACACTTAGGCAAACAGTAGAGAGATAGTATTGAATATGTACATCAGATAGTTAGGTACTAAAGTTGAGACCTAGGTCACATGTCTATGCTCTAACTTAGATCCTAACGCTACGGCGTCGCTGGCGTCTCGCGCACTCCGGTTTTATACCGCGGAGGCGGGGGGTGCGGTTGTATTTATATTAAACACCTGTTTTTCGCTTTTTCTCATAAACCGAGTGTTCCACAGGCACAGTAACATTATAATTGTATTGTCTAGATGTAAGTTCATCATGTAATAGTTTTTAAACGTAGAAATTAAGACATTTTTGTAACAAGTTATGTAATTAGAAAGAAGAGGTGAATAAAATCGCCACAGCGAGAAGGAGATAGCTGCGAGAGTATAAAACAGACTTGTGTCTGTATGGAGCACGCACACTTCCATGGACACTCCGATAAGCAAGATACCTTTTTTTTTTTTTTTTTTTTTTTTTTTTTTTTTTTTTTTTTAAAAAAAAAAAAAAAAAAAAAAAAAAAAAAAAAAAAAAAAGCAAGATACCTACTCGAAGCTATCTCCTCTCAAGAACCCTGACTGACTCTACCGAAGAAGTTTTCTTTATTGACGCAATCCCAGCAACAAATGTGCGGCCGTCCCGTACAAGTGCCTCTGCTGCTTGGTTGCAGTTGGTTCGTCAAAGTAGCGTTCATAACCTATTAACTCATAACTCTTTGGACGGTTTGTTACGTAGCTTTGGTATATAATGCGCCTGTAAGTACCAGAATAATATTACGAAATTGCAAAAAATATCACCAAAGAAAAAATTTGGAACTTGACTCAGATATCAGAATCCTATATAAGAGAAGAAGTTGTAAAAAGGGGTGTCAGGGATGACTGGGTAAGATCAATAATTAATTAATAAAAAATAACAATAATATAATATAATAATAATATCTAATATAATTAATTAAAATCTCTGAAGTTCTGAAATTAAAAATGACAAAACACAGAAAGAATAATAGACGAACACTCACTTGCAAGAAAGATTTTTATCTTTTTAATGCCACTTTAAACCTTAATGTTTCATTAAAGCATTGCAAGAAAGAAATTATGATGCATTTTAAAGCTCCTTTAAAATTTAAATATGGAAATGTCAAATTTATCTAATGAAGTGTCAAACCACCCATTAACGGTATTTTGTATTGCACGAAGCGACTTTAGCGCATCAGGCCTCATTAAATTACATTTTAGAGGTTAAAATTTTAATGGGTCGACGACGGGCCATTAAACTAATTTGACGTCGTGTTTATTTTGTATTTTTGCTGAATATGTCGTTGACGAGCCTATCGTCGTTATCGGAACCAGAAGATGTTCCTCGCCGCCAGATCCCAGACAGGTTAAATTTATTCGAAAAACTTGACGGAGAAGAATTCCGGCTGTGCTACCGAATTTTAAAGGCAGCGCTGCAGCTTCGAGGCCGCCTCAATCTGGAGCCACAGACCTTGAGGAGTAAGGCCATTTGTGGTCTTACACAGCTTCTGATCTGTTTGCGGTTCTTCGCGACGCGCCATTGATGGGTTTTCACGTGTGGCAGGAGCTCTTGACTGCACCCATGTGAAGATCAATAGCATTGGGGGCTCATTAGCTGAAATGTTCCGCTGCAGAAAAGGATATTTTTCCATCAATGTTCAATAATGCATCACTAAAAATAAGGGATATTATAGCACGCTGGCCTGGCTCGGTGCACGTTTTTACGAGCTTTCTGCTTCATGTTTGATGATTTTAATTGTTCTGTCCCTCTGCTCCCTGTCGTAGAGTTGCTGTTGTATTTCCTAGTAATTTCAATCCAGGCCTCTTTCTTTTTGTTGATAAATATTGTCCCCGTTCTTTTATTTTCAATAACATACTTACTTATAAAATGTTTAAAATAATTTTTAACGCAAATTTTGTTGCGAACAAATTACAAAAACACAAAATATGTTGAAAAAATTTCCACGAGCAGGATTTGAACCTGCACCCTTTTTTTTTTTATACTTATATCTAGAAAACAAAGTAAATCAGTACAAAAATATAAAACTTACTGTTTTATGAGATCAGCCAATAGTGCTTTTTCTTCAGGGTGCCTAGTGCGAGTTTCATTCGCCATTCGATCACGTAAACGAAAACGAGAATTTGTATGGCAAAATGGTAACTCTTCTCGTATGTCGCCAGGAGGGGCTGCTTCAATGCCATACTAATTTTCGTTTTCGTAAACGTAATCGAATGAATACGGATAGTAAACAAAACTCACGCAAGGCAGCCAGAAGTATAGTTTGCACCTCGTTCTCGTTTTTTTATTCCGTTTTTTAGACATTTTCACTAACAAAATAATACCAAAACAATAAAAGTTTAACGCGACTTTCACGTCCAAAGTATTTGAAAGAACAATATCAAAGTTATCAAACCATCTATGTGTCAGACACGGCAAATTTAAACACAATTATTAAATACTTTTCAAAGCAAAACGCAACCACTCGTTCATTTCATTCATTTTTAAAATTTATTATTGGCAACAATGTATAATGCTCTCATTAGTTAAAGGATCAAGTTTTTAGCCTAAAGTAGTTTGATGCAACAAACTAATGAAATCATTATTTTAATGATTTCATTAGTGATAAAGTGGCATTAACTAAAGAAGGTTTAATGTGAAGCTTCTTGCAAGTGGGTGATATAGGTGTCGACCAACAAACATTTTAGTCGTATAAGCACGAATAAGTAAAATTTACGCGACTTTATTGAAGTAATTGTATCGTGTAATAAGACTTAGTGCCTCTTATACAACTTGTAGTCGTATATTGAAATGGTATACACTTCTATACGACTATTACATATGACTGTTACACAACATTTAGTAGATTAACCAGTGCTGTTTTCTTAGTAACGTCTATATGACTTTTACACGGACATTAATCGTATGAGAGTCGCGAAAACTACTTTTACATGATCGTATAAAAGTGATAAATTGCACTCTTCTTTTTTTTATAGATAGCTCGGCAAATGACTCCATCCCACCTGGTGTTAAGTGCAAATGGAGTCCAGACGCGAAGATAACTGGTGCAGCGTGAATATAAACGTAGCATCAGTTAACCTCACTCTGCCGGCCCACAAGGTGCTTCTTCACGCCTCTTTTAAAGGACCCCATATAATAGGAAGGAGAGAAAACGTGTGCTGGTAGATTATTCCACCTTTTGGAGGTTCGATAAAGAAACGAGTCACCAAATTTCTTTGTGCGCGATGGGATATCTGAGACAGTGAAGCGGTGACTCCGAAGAGCAGTATGTACTCCTATGAAGGAAGGGAGAAGGTGGGATGAGGTCAAAGAGCTCTTCAGAGCACTCGCCATGATATGAGCGGTAAAACACGCTGAGTGACGCAACATCTCTACGCAATTGCAGAGATTCGAGAGTATCTGCAACTTCTGCATTGCCGATAATGCGTTCAGCGTGACGCTGCAATCTGTCCAAGGCATCGAGAAGGTACTTTGCGGAACCGTCCCAGATGTGCGAGCGATACTCCACGCAAGACCGTACCTGTGTCTTGTACAAAAGGTACAATTGGTTGGGCGTAAAGAATCGCCACACTCTGTTCAGAATACCGAGTGAGGCTGTTTTGATCAAGGCTTCGGTGTAGTCCCAGGAGGGACGGGAGGAGTAGTAGTAGGTTCAGATCGCAGCGAATCGTCATACCGAGCATGTTGATACTGCTCTCCAGGCTTAGGGATGTACCCTGAAGAGTTGAAAGGGGAAGGAATGGTGACTTTTTTGCCGTGAACGCACATACCTGCGTTTTCTTGGCATTGAACTCAACCAGATTATTGGAGCCCTAATTAGATATGAGGTCCAATACCCGATTGAGCTCAATGACGAGATTCACTCGATTCACTTCAGTTTCGACCCGCCCTGACACTGGATGACCGTTATTAAATTAAATTAAAATTAAAGTTCATTTATTTCGGATTTGCATCCATAGTGTTCGTAACAATTTACTTAATTCTAAGTTAGTAGCTAATAAAAATTATTTAACTTATCCTAGTGTCTTTAGCGATATGGACGCTGGTCCAGTGTTGCATAATCACACTGTCCACGTCCAGACTCGCCGCGACCGTTTGCAGGAGGCTGTTGGGACTGCCACGCACACGGTGTATTAGGGAAGCGATGCGCTTTCTGATGATAGCTGAGAAACTATCAACCTCAGCTTCCGCTAACATACCGGCGCGCTGCAGTGGCGTGGCAGCCCCGACAGTCCCCTGAAGGCATTGTTTTATATTATACTGAGTGCGCAGGGCCTTGTACGCTCCTTGGGTATATTTCATCCACAGGCTACACGTGTACCAAGAGTTACAATAAGTTTTAAATAGGGTAACTTTGACCTGTTTGGTACAGCGTGCAAACCTGCAGGCGAGCATATTAGCCGTAACGCACAAAGCCCTGCGCTCCCGTTCAATGTCCACATCATATTTCAGCGACTCGTCGACCCAATGACCCAGATACTTAAAACTCTGTATTTGCTTGAGAGGAGTGCCATTGAGACTAACAGGCGGCACTTTGTAGGTCTTGTATTTCGTTTTGAAAAATAGCAGCTCACTCTTAGCAGAGTTGTACCTGAGTCCGTATGTCTCCGCATATCTCTCACAGATGCTAATAAGCTTATGGACAGCACTGACCGATGGGTTATGATCCCATGCACCGTGCTATCATCTGCATAGCAATGAATATTTTCTAAGTGGAAGCATATCATTGATATGCAGAAGGAACAGGATGGGGGACAGAACGGAGCCTTGAGGGACCCCAGCGTTCACTGACATGAGCCATGAAGCGCATCCATCAGATAGAACACGAATTCTGCGCTCATGCAGGAAGCCAGCGATTCAGTTGCAGAACTGAGCAGGCAGACCGTATGCCGGGAGCTTGGAGAGAAGAGCTTTGTGCCAGACCCGATCAAATGCCTTGGCTATGTCAAGGCTAACAGCCACCGACTCACCACGCTTGTCAATAGCCTCACCCCATAGATGTGCAACGTACGCTAGAAGACCACCCGTTGACCGTTTCGGCCGAAACCCGTATTGGCGATCGTAAATTATGGAGTGTTCTTCTAGGTAGTAGACAAGTTGTTTATTTAAAATGCGCTCCATTACTTTGCACAAAACTGAAGTTACGGCTATGAGGAGGTAATTCGATGGATCTGACCGATCTCCTTTTTTGGGGACCGGTTGCACATTAGCTTCTCCAAGATTCCGGCACACAACCTGAAGAGAGCGAGAGACGGTAAAGGCGCGTTAGCACGGGGGACAACTCCGCTGCACACATTTTTAGGACTATTGTAGGTATGCCATCAAGGCCATTAGCTTTCCGAACATCGATTGACTGCAGCTCCGCACGGACATCCCACTGCCTGATTTTAAAATCGGGCATTGTGTGGCCACGGTGAGAAATTGTAGGTGGCTGAACATTGCAGTCATCGATTCGGAAGTTAGCCGCAAAGAGTTTGACTAGGAGATCGACCTTCTCCTGCGGCTTGTGAGCTAAAGCTCCGTCAGGATATCTCAATGGTGGCAGCGAGGCTTGGCAGAAGTTCGATTACACGCTCTTTGGCTAGACGCCAGTAGCTACGGCTGCCCGTAGGATGCGTCAGTAGTTCTTGGCCGACCCGTGCAACGCGCTAAGCAACCGCTAATGTAAGCTCTTTTGCAGGACTTGGCGGCATTATTATAGGCTGCTTTCAGCAAGCGGGTTTCGGGATCCCCAAGAGCTAGGAGGAGGAAGGGCCCCCGAACCCCCCCGGGAATGGCCGCCGGGACCCCACCTTGCGGTCACCAATCGGCACGACGGACCACCCCGAGATTATGCGTGGCATGGTGAGGCAGCCTCACGAGCTGGTTAGGCTCGCTTGGGCCCCTGTACTGTATCACGGGCGGCCAGCGGGACAGCCGTTTTTACGGGTCGGCGGGTTAACAAACCAATGCCAGGAGGACTTCTGGCACTGGTTTAACTAACAAAAGTATAACAATCAATCTTTTTAAATATAGCAACCCCTTTTGTCTTTATAAGGCTAGTTTATTTTTGTAAAAATAATTTCTAATTACAATATTCACTTTCATTCTCCGGGTAATGATTATATATGGCAAAGGAAGCGCAGCGTGAACACCAGAAAAAATCAAAATCTAACATGTACCTATTTGATATTTCCCTCAGTCACTATAAAATGGTAGGTTTGGTTTCGTCGCTAGTTATCAAAAATCCGCAACTGAAACAACGATCCGCGCGAATAAAGTGTGTAGATATCCATGGCCATCTCAAACACATGTGATATAATCTGATTTGCTTAAAAACTTATCGATGTTAATTATATCACATATCATTTTTATCAACAAAAGCACCAATAAATAATTCACTAGTTTAATTATGTATTTAAAATGGTTATTTCACGTGAGATTTACTTTGAATTAACTCTATTTCGTTAAGGCTGTTAATATACAGATAAAAATAAGTGCACGGAATGAAAACTCCTTAAGATGTTGTATTACGGTTGTAACTTAAACCCTTAGTCGTATAAAGGTAACTGTTAACACGTTTGTTACAATATAGATAAAGATAACTGCTTGATTTAAAGAATTTATTAGGCGCATTCATTATATTAAGAAAACTAATGCATAATACTTGATAACATTCATTTCCCAACAGATTAATGTATGTACTTGAACATAAGTTTCGAAGTAAGTATGAACCTATGTATGTATGTATGTATAAATTTATAAATGGCTGTACTCCCCTATCTATATTTCTAACACAGAGTATAAAATTATTGTCCGGTTTTAAAGTTTCAATATTCACTACATCTATCTAATCACTAATCCCATATTGAAGTCGTGATTAACAAAAGTTATTGGATAAAATACCGCAAAATAGCGGTAATAAACATCATAAGTCGACGAAAATAGGATCTCACGACATCTATGCGACCACTAAACTACAACTACACTACAACTACACGACTTATTCGACTATTACGTGACTCTATTACGACACTGATTCGTATAAAATGTGCCTATTCTCGGTTGTGTCAACGTAATAGCGACGTATTTACGGCCAGCGTGGAACCAAAAGTTATAAATTGGCACGTTGTGGCGACCTATCAAATGTTTGCATTTATCGAATTTCAAGTGATACATTATATACCTATAACATACAATTTTACGTAAATTTTGTTGCAAACAACTATGCTATCGTGGCAAATATCACGTGGAATTTTTTTCAACACTTGGGGCCTGTTTCTTGAAAGGTACAAGTCTTGTAATACAAGTGTGTTACCTTAGTAACACTCGTGAAACACCGAACTTACAAGCGTAGCGTTTCACGAAACTGTACTTAACACGTATGTAGAATAAAATCTCAATCAAATGATCAACCTCACAAGTAAATATTTAAACGAGTAAAACTAATTCTGTTTCTCAAAAAATTGCGTTGACACTTGTATCTAGTGACTTTCAGAAATTATTCTAGCAGAGTCGGGAGACTCGTAATTTTTATGTATCGCTAATTATAAGTATAATAATACTTAAACGAAACTAACGGGTCAAAATCTTTATACCTTCGTTTGTCAAACATTGTTCATCCTGTGAATGATTGTCCATTAATTTTATTAAAATAAAAAGGAAAATAATAAAATGGTGCCTGTATCACACTCGTGATGTTTTATGTTAAATTCTGTTTGAGACTTTCAACGATTTTAATCATTTCTGTGAAAAGTTATCGTCGTCAGTTTTTCAGAGAGATCGTTTTTTTATATTAGAAGGAGGCAAACGAGCAGGCGGGTCACCTGATGGGAAGCAATCACCGCCGCCCATGGACACCCGCAAAACCAGAGGAATCGCAGACGCGTTGCCGGCCTTTAAAATCGTCCAATAGAACTTGTAAAATGGCATATTATTATAATTATTTACATAGCTTGTAATGTTTTTTTAAACATATTTTACAAACACTTGTATTTTAATCTTGTAGAACATCAGAATCACAAGTTCTTTCATAGTTGTCAATTGCTGTCTCTGAGAGACCTTGACCTATATACTTTTCTTGGATTAGTTATAATAACTCATAATGTGCTCTAGCGATTCTGACGAAAATGAAGAAGTTGTTGTGATTAGAAGACCTAAAGTATTTAAGGAGATAGTTAATTATACGCATATGGAAATGTGTACCTTTCGAGAAATAGGCCCTTGGTTTTGAGACACAATTATTGTCACCGCCAAAATACACACCCCTCATGCAAGAGCGAACTTCGATTACGCATACAAATCTACTGTCAACCATTTTGTAATAACCAATCTTGTTTCAGTTCAAGAACCCAGTGACATTTGAAATTCAAAGCAAATCTTTGGAAAGTAAAGGCAAGGTACTCTGGAATGAAACTATCGCCAGTAAAGATGCTATAGTGAAGTCCATAGCCCAGGCGTCAGATCAAGACCGCCAGCTCTTCACTGACACTTTGCAGAATATCATGACCGACGCTCAGGAATAATGTTTGGATAAAAATAAAACTTACCTTTGTAACTGTACATAAGTGATAATGCTAACGACATTGATTCCAAATAAGAAAGTTATTACCGCCGTTTTGAACATCACTGTAAATATTTACTTTTAAGTTTTACTACTAGACTGACTAATTTATGTTATCGTTGTATAAAAGACTGCAATATAGCGTTATAAATGTCAAGAGAATTAGCTTGAATTATTATAGCAGTCGCATTTTCCAGTGCTAAGACTTTTTATTCCTAATTTGTTTATGGTTATTTTAGTTTTTAAATGTCTGTGATATGATATTATAAGTAAAACCATTATTAATACCTACAGAGCGAAAGCGTTCTGATGCTAACATGAATGTACAAAACATGACAAAACTTTAAACTTTGCAATAAGTAGTTCATTTGTGAACTTTTCGCTTTACGTCGTTTCTTCTTAGTAAAATGTAAAAGATATGTTTTTTTCTCGTAAAAAATATCTTCTTAGGTAACAACTTAGGAGACGTAGGTCGTCTCCTAGGTTTAGATACATCATTAACGTTAGTGTTTTTAGGATACTTTTCTCTTGTTATGTGAAAATATAATAAAAATACTTGTATTGTAATTAAAATGGTTTTAATAAGTCTATTTCTTTACTACGTAGGTACTTACCTTTGTGTACAAAACATTATGAACTATTTCACATAAGGCACCAAATCAAATCTCTATCTTGCGCAAATGGCTTCTAAACCGCAGGTTATGAATTTATCTGCGAACAACCCGGATGAAATCCCGATGAATTGCAAGAAACAATTATCTACCAAAGTAAATCAAAATAATAATTGTATTTGATTCAACCAACAACTGGTTGCTCATTGATGTAGATTTTTTCTTTAGAGTATAGTAATTCTTCTTAGCCATTACTGTAGATTACCTAGTAATTATTTATTAGTATTTTAGTCGTATATATTTTTCATTCCTTTGCTTTAGTTTCAACAAATGCAGCTTTCTGTTCTTAGTTTACAGGAAACCCTTTCACTGGTGGTCGCCATCATATAGTTGCAACCTTATGCTAATGTGGTTGCAATAGCATCGAAAACCAATGAAAAATATATTGCGCTGTATCAGTCAAAGGGGTAAGCAAGCACCTCAGACTTCTGAGGTTTTTCTTAGCGAATCTCCATAGGAACAAGCAGTTTGAAACCGTATTTTATTGGTGTCGTTTTCACAGAGATTAGGCGACTCCAAGGTCGAGTTTGATGCGAAAAGAGTGCCCAAGAGATCGGCTTTCTCCTTTGCAGTATGAGCCAGGCAGTCATCGGTCTTGTGCAATGGTGGTAAGGACGGCTGACAGAAATTCCCTAAGATAGCTTTGTCGAGAGACCAGAATGCACGCGTACCCGAAGAAAGACGCACTAGCCTCTCGCCAATTCTACCTATGTATGATGACTTCGCCTTGGCAATATCCCTCTTAAAGGACCTGGCGGCAAAGTTGTACCTCTTTCTGAGCACGCTGGTGTTTGGATCCTTTGATGACACCGCATTAGCCCAGGCTTGGTAATGCTGTCGCTTTCGGCGAGACGCCATTTTGCAGCAGCGACCAAATCAAGGTTGGGACCTGCCGCCAATGGGAACCAGAGTTTGGAATCAAAAGTTCCATTCCCTGCAGTATCACATCAACGACAGAGTCGGCGGCGACATCAGGATCATCCAGCGAGAAACAAACTCGCCACCACGGGTAGGACGCAAAGAAACTTCGCATCCCATCCCAGTCCGCTGACCTATAATGCCAGACCCGACGGCTGACCGCTGGTTGCGTTTTTAAAGTTTCTGTGAGAGGCACAGTGCTACGAATCAGACAGTGGTCTGATGAGCCTAGTGGTTCATCGACAGAAACTTGATAGCCGTCTGGGTGCGAGGTCAGCAGAAGGTCCAATAAGGAAGGTGCATGTCCCTCCACTGGAACCCGCGTGGGCTCGGTTACCAATTGGGTCAGACTGTAGGCCAAAGCGAAGTCATGAACGGCTCTACCCGCGTGGTCAGTTGTACGTAATCCAAGCCATTCGACGTGGTGGGCATTGAAGTCTCCCAATACCACAATCTCGGCAGAAGGGACCCGTTGAAGAAGGGAGTCTGTCGCCGTTTGCACGCTCTCGATGAGTTGGTCAGTTCTGTTGTTACCGTTGTGGGACCTATAGAGGCACGCGTAGACGCGAGGATGGTGTCCGCAGTCGACGTGTAGCCATAAGATGGAGACCTCTCCAGTCCCTATCTTCAAGATTGCCGAGGCGACGGACGCACTTATTCTCCCTGACGTAGGCACAAACACCGGCTCGAGGCACAAATGCATGTTCCAAATTGTATTCTGGGTAGCGCAAGTAGGAGATGTCAGGAGGGGGGGATATCTGCGTCTCGGTGTGAAAGAGCAAGGCTGGCTTCTCCGTCTCGAGGTAGTAATGGACGGCGCTCAAATTTGAGTGTATTCCCCTGATGTTGCAGAAGTCCACGCGAAGCGTAGGTAGTGCCAAAGGTCTTGTCTTTATACTACACCTGCTTGGAAAGTACCTTGATACTTTATCAAATTTACGGTAGAAAGTACGTCATTGCATGTCGAACAAATATGCGGGGAGAAAACGCAAAAACCACGTAAGAAATGGATTTTCATACACTTTTCTCTCCCGCTCAGATGCGTTTTCTCCCCGCATATTTGTTCGATATGCAATGACGTACTTTCTACCGTAAATTTGATAAAGTATCAGGTGTAGTATAAAGCACTATGTATCACTCGAGAGAAACTGCGATTCCCGATCTTGGGTGTTTTAAAGCCCTCGCCTACGGCTCGGGCTTCAAACGACACCCTCGACGGTAATCGGTCACTTTCTCCTCTCGGTGAACAATGTACTATTCTCCTGCCTGCAGCGTGCCTTGACACGAGCGGACTTTTGCCCTCCCCAGAATACGTAGGGCAGCCTGAGCGAGGACGCTCAGGGGGGAATTCTCCGATACTGGATGTGTCGGTACCCCCCTAGGGTAAATCTAGATTTAAGTACGCTGCCATATCAAGTGTGAGGGGGGGGGGGGGGGGGTGTAGGGGCCTCCAAAACCCTCACCGAATATGCGTGAGAGGGTGGTATTACGCCGGACGAGCCGGCCCAATGCGTGCTGCAATGCGGCGTGGCTCTACCACTCAGTCAGTGTCACTCATTTAGCACCACCCAGGGGTCACGTGTAGGGTCTCGAGGGTAAACCGACGGACGCGAGTGACTTTAATATATGGCAGGTATTATTATACAGGTAAGTATTGAAATAAAATTAGATTGTAGCTATACACCAAATCTTTATTTTCGCGAACAAATTATAAGTATTACAAATTTAAATACATACGTAGTGGGTTTTTAATAGTACATTTCAGTGCCCATGAGACACTGCCACCTTTAAAAAAAATTGCAACATTATTGATCTAAAACTGATATTATAATACTAATCTTAAGTTGTTTTTGCTTCCAAATTATTTTATTATTGAACTAATATACAAACCGATTTTATAAAATAAATTAGTAAATTTAAAGCTTATTTTATAAATATAAAAATAAATTAATACATTGGCGCATCTAAGTTGGAACGCCATTATGTTTATACGGTTACTGGTTCTGACATCGAGATCTAGCTGTACCTACTATAATATACAGAACATTGCAAAATATAGTAAATTACGACAATTCTATCGTTAGTGGCAATGCCCAATTACCTTTCCTCTAGAACTCTAGACCAACACAAACTTCAATAGAAAATGTTAGCATTTGAAATTTTCCATCAAATACGTAGTTACGTTATATAACGCCCACACTGATACTTTATTAAAAACATAAACAGGTATTAAAATTTCAAACAGTGGTAACATTTTATTATTTATGCATTTATACACGTACATATCTGATTATGAACTAATAAATCTCTACTTATAACATTAAAACAGCTTTGACTAAAGTGATACGACATTTTGTAAATTATTCAAGCAAATTTAACAAAGATATTTTTTGATATTTGTTTTTTAAGTGATGTTAACGGGAAGGTAGTTAACTGATTCAAATTTTCATTTTTGCTTTAAGAAAATATGTTTATCAGTTTTGCATTATTTCCTAGCATATAAGGTTAATGTAATTATTTCCTGTAAATTTATATCTTGCACAGATATTTATTTAATAAGCCACAATTAAGTATGTATTAACATGAAAAAACTAAAGCCACCTTTAAAATTAAGTCTTCTTGAAGACGAAAATTAAGTCAAAGAAAACCAGTTAACTACCCTTGAGATAACATTCATACTAGGTTACGTAGATCATACATATATGTATATAGTTACAAGATTTTACAACAGACTAAGTAGGTATGGTGGGCGATTTTCGGCATATAGTTACCGTTAATTTAAGGAACACTGGTAGGTTTCTAAACGTTTATTAGTCTAAAATTATCGTGCGTCATGCTAGACTCACCAAAACATGCTTGTTATTGAATAATTCAATTTAAAGCTTTTGTCACACGCAGCTACCGTTCATAGCACTCTAGGCTTAAGTCATATGCCACGCTATTAAATTCCTCAAATATGTTTAAGTTTAAATACGTTTAAGCACGCTAAGAACAGCAAATGCCCATGAAGTTTGGTGTTCACCGTGGCCTAAAGTTAAACCTAGTTATTAAAACTGATGTCTCTGTGTGTGAAAGGGCTTTGGAATTACATGCTTTGCATGGATATGAAGCGTTTATTAAATTGCGCTTACTTTTGATATTATTGTCTTGTTTTTTTGTATGGAAGCTGAAAAAAAGGTATGTTTCGCCTTTACATTGCTGATTGCATTAAGGTTTTCACTATTATTGCTTTTGTAGAACTAGCTGAACGATAGTTTTGACAATAGCAGTGATTAGATTTGACATATGTATGAAACCGTGGCTGGTGGTCATTCGAGTTATACCATACAAAAAAGACAAGAGGTACATAAAAATGTAATATAATCAACAGCTCTAATGTCTTACATGAACAGATTCGGTCCGTAGGTAGGCATATAATAAAATATAGACTGTTGACAAACTATACTTGTCGAAACTATCGTGTGAAGCCTTTGTGCTTACAATAATAGTTTTAAAGTTTATAAAACCTTTACTAAAATTACAGCGTATTGGTTTGTCACGATAGTAGAGACAAACAAAAGTTTTATTGCCCGCAAAATAATATGTGACAGAAACAAAAGTAAGTTAACACGTTTCGGTCCAGCTAGCTCGTGGTGTACCGGTGTTGCTTAATTCCGGTCTGTTGTGGAAGGGCGGCGCGCGTTGGTCCGCTGGGGGATGACGAACTCCGTGTGGCGCGGGGGGGAGAACGGGTTCGAGGGGCCGAACGGCGCCGCCACCGACGCCTGCCGCGTGGGTGCGGGTGACGACCTGCTGAAATGATAACATTTATCTATTTATTTATTATCAACCATTACTTTCCCACTGCAGGGCGAAGGCCTCCCCTTATAAATGATAACACACATTTTTATTTACGTTACACTAAGGAGAATAAAAAAGAAGAAGAAGTCTAAGCCTTAAAGACAGAGGGCCGAAGGGGGGGACTCCGCGATGTGCGTCGCTATTGGTGCTGATCCCCACGACCCGGTCAACCCGAGCCGAGGTCCTAGCCTTTAGAAGCGCCCTTGGTTTGATCCGCTCCCGATCCAATCTGAACCACTCGGAGTCTAGTAGGGAACGGGGACATGCACTAGTGCGTGATGCCATTATCTCTTAGAAAACTTCTGACAGTGTTTCGATCTCATGCCTTAAGGAACCCTTTAAGTTTCTCGCTGCCCCCAAAAAGAGTTCGGTGACGCTGAAAATGCGCCGCCTAAGGCAACCAGCAACTCTCCAACGATAAATCAAGTTAATAGATGAGTTTAGTTAATACATTAGTAGTCCTTCGAGCCGAATTAGAACCAGTGACCATTGAAACTTGTGAGCAGGTTCCATCCATTAGTAGCTTGTTACATTAGGGTTTGGGGAGGGTTCCATGTAACATGTCGCTACTGAGAGTCATTAAGTTATCAACGACAGCTTTATTATTACATTTTCTAATTATTATTGTTTTATAGTTTCTCCATCTGAAACTGGCAAGACAGAAAATCAGTAACGAGTCCAAAGCTTGACATAATTATGATATGGAGTTGTTCTAATTCATTATGCAATTAACAAAACTACTTTTGTTTGCATTCAATAGAAGTTTTGACAACAACAATAATTAATTTCAGAAGATTAAACTAATAAATGAAATAACTTTAAAACATTAACCAGATTTTATTTGACATAAGCATGAATGTATTCTAAAAAAATGTAAATAAACACTCAATTGACGAAAAAAAATAGTGACGTCAAAGTTAGAAATACTCTTACAATTTATGTTAAAAAAAAACGTTTAGACAGTTGCTCAAAAGTTTATCTATTGACAAATCAGTCAACTACCTCATTGTTTTATTCTGTATTGTTTATGAATAAAGGTTTTAGTTGTTTCTTTTACTTTTTATCTCACCTGGGTGAGCCGGCGAGGTCGGCGGCGGCTGACAGCTGGCGCGGCGGCAGCGCGGGCGGAGCACCCACTCGAGGCGCCGCGCCCGATCGCGGAGGTATCTGCGTAATGTATTTCATCGTTATCAGCCTATAAGCATCCAATAAGTGACAACAACAATTAGTAATTCCAGAAACTATAATAGTGTTTAATAAACACTCAATTAACGGATCACAATAGTGATGTCATAGTTTCCCATTCCCATGCAATTTCTATAACAAATAATAATTTTGACGGACGCTAAAACGTTTCTCTATTCATTAACCAATCACTTACCTAATTGCTGGGGTCAGTTCTTTCCACACGGACACAGAATAAGTAAGTAATCAATATTACGTGTTCATACAAAATGGCCGAAACGACGCGCTTCGAAATCTCATACAAGTACTTCGGTTTACAACTACCAACGGCACTGCCGAGATAAAATACTGTATTACTCATTTACACTGTGACAAAAGCACAGAAAAAAACTATAATCATCACGCTGGCTCGATGCGCTTCTGACATCTCTGGCATAAGTCTGGAGAACTATAGTATAGAGACGCCTGCTAGATGCAATGTCTCCGGCTCAGCCAGGCGCGTAGGATTGTGGAACTGGGGGGCGACCGCCTAACTCTCTCGCTTTTGATCGCTTTGAAGGCGAGGCGAGGAGGAGGCGTCATCTTGTCATTTCGAAAGTTATATGAAAGCAATGTCGAAAGCTATAGGCTATAGTTTTCGATATTATTCGATATTATATTTCGATATTATATTAGAAGATGACGCGAGGGCCTCGCCTTCAAAGCGATCGAAAGCGAGAGAGTTAGGCAGTTGGGGGGCTGGTGAGGTACATATCTGGATGGGTACTGGAAAGTGAGTGAGTGAGTTGGTAGTCGACTTTAGAGTCGACGACCCGATCAAGCGGACGGCGCGGCGGCCGCAGGCTTTCTGTGCCCTCCACCTAACTAGTTTGACTGAGGCGTTCTAGTCGGTGGTACCTTAGCTCGAGTTGGTCGTGGGGTTGTAGTGGACGGCGCCGGCGCGGCGGCAGGCTGTCTGTAAGCTACATTTAACTAGGCTGACCGAGGCGTTTTATTCGCTGGGGACCTCACCTTGGGCTGGTCGTTCGGGCGTGAGGGCGGGTCGTGCCGGCGTGAGGGCGCGGCGTGCAACATTGTGCGGGAGTCGTGCGTGTTTCGGTGCAGGAAGTGGCGGCCGGCTGTCTGTACGCTTTATCTAACTGGGTTCACGGAGGCGTTCTAGCCGCTAGTGCCTCACCTTAGGCGGGTCGTTGGGTCTAGCGGGCGGGTCGTGGGGTCGTGAGGGCGCGGCGTGCGACATCGCGCGGGCGAGGCGTGCGTGCTGGGGCGCGGGCGGCGGCGGCCGACGCGGCGGCAGGCTGTCCGTTCGTCCTAAGGATCGACCCTCCTCTGCCGCGCCCTACACAAACAGAACATTTGTCTAAATTCTAAGTTCAAAGTGTTTTATGCAGTTTAGGCTTCGAACAAGTAGATACTAGATTCCCGATGAGCGCTTCAAAAAAGTTTCAAGAATTCAGACAGCAAAAAAATCTTCTTTTGAAATAAATAAAATAAAATAAAATAGAGCTGTTATCAATGTCACTACGCCATCGGTTCGTAAGTCTACAGGGCGGGAGTGACCTTGTAGGCACATTGGGCTTGTGCTGAGAAAAAAAGGCTGGGAGGCTGTATTTTATGGCGGTGGAACAAAAAAATTATTCATCAATTTTTTTCGTTCGCAACGGAATAGTTGCCACAGTAAATCGACAAACAGTAAATTTTGATGCGAACAAATTACAATCTACAAACATGTAAAAAAAACCAGCTCGTGGAAAGGTAAGATTATTAAGACTCTGGTTTCCAAATAAAGTTATGACGTTTACCTCTCGCGGTTGCGCCGGCAGTGCCCGTTGCCAATCCGCTGCGTCGCGCTTGTCTGGCCCCTCCCGTCTGTCCACACTTTCCCGCCTGTCCGCACTTTCCCGCCTATCCACACTTTCCCGTTTGTCTGCGTTTTCCCGTCTGTCCGGTGCGTCTCGTTTATCACGCCGGTCCACACTTTCCCGCCGGTCCGGCGCGTTCCGTTTGTCCGGGTCCCGAGGCACTTTCTCCGGGGCGTCTCGAGCCTGCTTATCTGGCAACTCTTGAGGCTGAGGAGAGGTGGCGGGTATTTCTCTCTTAGCAAATGACGACCTCGCTTCTCCTGAACGATTCACCGGTGATCTGCGCTCAGTCTGTAAATGGGGTTTATTTTGAAAGTTTTAAAACATCAACCATTATCTAACGTTGCTTTTCAATAAATGTGTTACAGGTAAGAGGAGCGGTCTATTTAAATTAACATAATAATGAGGCTCTCGTTAGGCGGCTGGATCAAGGGCCTGATTCAGAAGGCAGTTCTCCTCGATACGGCACGCATTGTGAGGAGGTTCCTGTCCCTGGAGCTCTAACCACCGGTAGCTTGGACCCTGGTCCCGATCCTGACGAACCCCTATTTTTTTTAAATATTTTTAAATGTTTTATTTATATCGTTTTTAAAAAATATTTAAAAATGTAAATTTATATATGAGAGAAAATAAATAAAGAGGATAATAATACTTTATTGACCAAGAGAATACATAATATATAAGACTTAAAACAATGATAACAATTTTTATAAGACTACATACAAGATCACTAGCATCACAAACACCGGTAGAATATTGCAAAGAATTTATCGTCATTTGTTTTTGTAGACTACGACTAATTACACTGGATCAATTCGTATAACATCAATATTTCATGGCTGCAGAAATAAGCAATAGGGTGAACGCTATCCGGACAGAATCTTACCACATGTCATCTTGCTAGCTACCCAGCTGCGTCATTAGATACAAGTAAGAACTAAAAAAGAAATGTACTTAACGTAAGTACGTACATAAACATAAAATCTGAAAAAAAAATATACTTTTATCTTTCAGTATAATATAATATCAGATCGATCGCTTGCACGATTGTCGCGCGAAGGGTATGGCACACTAGCGCCGCTAATGGATTTAATTTCATAACTGCTAAACAGGATTTTTTTTCAAACATTGCGGATCTTCCGACACTAGGCAAACATCTATTATTTAATAATTGTGCACTACTTTTAGGTTTGTTTTTGTATTCATTCGCTAACACCAAAAGTGGCCATTGTTTGTGAATAAATGCGATAGCCCGTTTTGTGAATAAACCACGCAACAAAAAGTAGTGCACAATTATTAAATAAATACTATGGTTGCTTTCCTGTTATCGGACGGTACGCAATGTTTAAAAAAAGATCCGGTCCGTTAGTAATTGTCAAATTATCAATTGGTGGCGCTAGTGTGCCTTACCCTTCGCCTTAAATGTTTTAATTAATATCTTGGTGTTGGTACAATACTGTATGGTACTCACGCCTCCACATCTAACTACCACAAACAGTCAAATTTCCTCAATAGACTTCGAACTTTATGTATATGGTATATGGTTGATTATTTATTGAAGAAATTTAACAGTTTTGGATATCGTCGCCTAAGTTCTAATACCGCGGAAGTCCAAAATTTGGCATTTTGACTTTTGCATGTCATTCGATAGAGAATAGAAAGACGCACCTCTAGACCAATCAAAAACAAGGATTTTAACCAATGGAAGCGTTTTATTTTGAAAACAAACACATAATTATTATGATCGCGATATATAAAAAGGCACGATATTTTTGCTCTCCTGAAAACTTGTCATTTTTGACTTCGGCGGTGTTAGAACTTAAGCAACGATATGATATGCAGGCGTCTGTATCATAATGCATCGAAAATCCAAAACACTTTCCCCGACCTGGAAACTGAACCTAGAACCGTGTGGTATCGGGCCGAGAGTTTTGCCACTCGGCCACCAAAGGCGGAATAAAAAGAAAAAAACCATGCATAAATGTTTACCTAACAAATTAATTTTCTATCTACCTTCGGACTGGTCTTGTTGGGTGAGAGGGCCGGGGAGGCGGGGGCGGGGGCGAGCGCGGCGCGCGGCGCGGGCACCCGCGCGGCCTGCTCCAAGATGGCCTTGCGCTGCTCGTGGCCCGCCGCGAAGTACGAGAACACGCACAGCACCGCGTAGCAGATCTGGTCCGCCTGCACACCGCTCACACTCAGACGAGCTCACACGCCTCGCTTTAAGAGGCCGGCGGTCGGTCGGCTAAAAAGAGCCTCCCATACTAACGTAATACCAAAATGATTTGCAATTAGAGCATTATTTGTTGTACCTGTGATGTTATTCAGATTAAGACAGTATTTATCTAGGTCACTTTTAAAAAAATTATCCAAAATACCAACTATTAAAAAAATAATCCAAAATACCAACCCAATAAAAAATTAACGCCAATTAAACTTTTCCATACAAAACTGCAATTCGCATTTATTTTGAATTTGGTATTTTGGATCTTTTTTTTGGATATTTTTTTTAATGGCGACCTAGATAAATACTGTCTTAATCCGAATAACATCACAAGTACAGCAAATAATGCTCTAATTGCAAATCATTTTGGTATTCCGTTAGTATGGGAGGCTCATTTTAGCTGACCGACCACCGGCCTCTTAAGGCCAGCCGCACTTTAGATACGTTTTCCATTTTGCGATGCGAATTTGACTCGTACAAATATACATCAGGGTTCGAAATTATTAGTGTTAGTCATATTATTTGTTGTATTCTTTATAAATTATAATAATTCGGGCGATTGTAACAAAATATAAACAATAGTTGTATTTTGTGTTTTTAACCCTTTATAAGGCAGTGGCATATATATTGCCACCATGTTTTGAACTTTATACAATTGAGATAAGGTCCAAAACCAATAAAAATTTGAACATGCTGTGCCTGTTAAAGGGCTAAAGCATTTTATTACTTTTAACAATCGATGCAGTAACTACAGATACTTCTAAATCTTCCGCGAGAAGCACAGAGACACGCACATGCGTATGAGTGCGGTACACACGCAAACCTTCGTCGTTCGAATACAAATAACATCAGTAAAGGGATACTTTTTGTTATTTCCAAGTGATAATTATCCAACTGTTATTATCATGATAATTATCCTTTGAAACACTGCGCATATAGTTTCGACGTCAATCCCAACTTTTTTGGACTTTTCATGCGTTTGTATCGTACGAATAAAAGTCACGTGACTGTGTCACTCTGGCATTTCAACTTCAAAAAACGCTACCAGTGTGCGCATTTAATCGTATGTAAAACGCATCCAAAGTACGGCTAGCAAAATGGCTGCACTTCTGGCCAGCTTTAACTAAATTTTATTTGGCTCTTTGGTTGCTTTATGGATGAGAGCGTTGTATTTTATAGGTACTTGGCTACTAACGTACATTAAAAAAAATCTTAAAAGTAATTGTAATAAGTGCCTCAATATTACTGTCTTAACGAAAGAAAATCATAAAAAGAAGCGGTGAGATACAAAAAACCGTATACAAGAAATTTTATTGAAATACTTTCAAATGTTAAAACTTAGTTCATTTTGTTTATGGTCATAATTGATATTTTTTATTAAGAATTTAAACTACTCTTATTGAACAAATGTTTTAAAGTTTTTGTGTTTAACTACAAAAATACCAGAGTAAAAATTAAGATCTAAAGGAGCCAAAGAAGTAGATAAAGAGGAAGTAAATAAAAGTGATGTTAGTAGCAATCAGCTTATTACACGTCACTTGGATGGTGACGCCCATATCTTAAACTTATAAATATCTTACCTCATTTACCAAAAGCCAATAAATATTTGCCAATGTCAGCGGTAAATTTTACAAATAATTTACTTATTTCTATTAAAGCTTTTACTAGGTTATTAATCGAGTTACTATTAGGGCATTTGTACGTTCTAAAATGTTTTACAATAAAAAGATAAAAAAAAGCATAGAGTAGCAAAGGCAGGAAAGAAAACGACATGCAAAAAAAAACAATAAAGGTGTACATACATCGGTATGGGTTACATAACGTAAGGTGCATAACTCAGTTCAGTTCCATTGGTCTGGACATAGTACCGAGAAAGCCATATGGAGAAGAAACGATGGAGGTCAAGCACTACTTTCTCTGCCTACAACATAAGACATGAAGGTAAATGAACAACGGAAACTCAAATACAAACAGACAACACGCGTCACACATAGTGCTACTTGCCATTATTGATTTGTACTTTCTCTGGATTATTTGTCTTGTTTTTGGGTCTGAAAATAATTACCATTGCGTTATTTTACATAAAATACCTAAGCACCTATTTGCTTTCAAATACTAATTGCAAACAGATATTCATAAAATGCTTCGGAATGCACGTAAAGCCGTCAGGCTAGGGTGGTGCGTTTAGCTTAATCACTTCATCATCATTATCATCATCATCATTTTAATGTCTTCACTGCTGGGGCACGAGCCTTCCCTATGGATGTATAGGGAGAACGGGCCATAATTCACCACACGGGCCCAGTGCGGATTGGTGGTTGTTAACGACTGCTAATGCAACCGAGACCAACAGCTTTACGTGCCTTCCGAAGCACGGAGGAATTTGAGATGATAAGTTCTTGGCCACCCATCCGATGATAGGCTTTTGCGAAAGTTGCTTAACTTCAGCATTCGCAGACCGGGCGCGTTAACCACTGCGCCATCGAGCTCCTCCCTCACTTCATATGCTAGTAATATTGTTAATTGGAAGGCCTTAGCCGAGCAGTGTAGAGAGGGACGTTTTAAGACAACCCATTTTACTTATATTTATGACAATGAATCTGACTAAATTGATGAAGATTAAGCGAATAACATTAGTTATTCACATCGATTATTGCATTACGAATTACTGCCTTACGTAAACACATATGGTTACTTAAATAAGTAATATAGTAGTATTCAAATTATCCGGAACAACGAAACTCCTATTGCATCAACTTACGCTTATATTTTGCCCGCATATGAATTAGAGTATTAGAAAAAAAGCTATTTAGCACTTTTGAGTACAGCCGTGCGATTCTGTAACAAAAACCGCGATCACTTCGACACCAATTACACTCGTAGCTTGCAAATGAATTCGCCTTTATTACAACACTGCCAAAGTCCATTGTTATTGGCACGTCTTGAGTGAATTCTGTATCGAGTTCGGCGGTGATTTTGTTTCAGAATCGCACGGCAGGACAAACATAGACAACTGCAAACCTTCTTTTAAAGAATAGTTTTAATCTGTAGTAAAGACTTAAAAAATACCTGTTTATAAAAATACTTACTAAATTCTTCTAAAACGAAGATACCGCCGTTCTGTGTGAAGCATTTTCTAATGTGATCAAGCCGCACAAAAAACTGAAACATAAATAGAATATTGATATGATATTAACACATCACACATATATAAAGGATATTATCTATAGAAAACGTGCTTACTAGAGCACTAACATTTGATGCAGGGGTGACACCGAACCTAAAGGCACTAATTAGCACTCTTCTACTTGCATATTTGTTAGTGATACATTGATTATTAGGATATGTATTTAACAGTATAATAACCATAAAGTTCAATTTACAATGCAATATATATAAAATAAATAACAATTATGCTTTTGACATGAATGGGACTTTCAAATTGACCGTAATAATATACTAGCGGTATCTATCTTCGGGCCATTTCCAAGTACAAGTTTCTTTATTCATTTGTGTTTTAATTAGTACGTGGAAGTGGCACGACGTTAAGTTGGTGAAAGGTCAGAAGCAGGAGATTTATTTCTGTCAGAAACGAAACATCTATAAAATGGGCGGACGCGAATCATGGTGGTTCAGCCAGCACACTAGGGTTATGAAAAATGTTATTTAAAACAAAATGTGACTATATTCGATGAATGTGTTAAGCAACACTGCGTAATGATGGATTGTGGAATTAATTAAAATTATGTGTAATTTAACATGTAACAACAAGCGCTAACTTGTAATTTTCAAAACCCTACTCTCTACTCTAAAGTGGACGAAGTCAAAAAGTACAAATGTATGAAACATATTATATAGTTGTTCAGTACGGAAACAAGAAATAAAAACGGGTTCTTTCAATTACAAAATTTACTTTCAAAGGAATACAACAAATAAAATTATTATATTTTAAATCGTCCAAAGGGGCCTGAGTCTTAGTTGGGAATGATGGCGGGGTGCGGCGCAAACGGCCGATAGCCATCCATCCAGTTTTAGGTAATTTTTTATGTAACAAATGTTTATTATTAACAACTCGATAAAAGCCACTTGCAAAAATATAACAAAGCAAAAAACCAACAAACGTGCAGCATGCGTCCATGCGATGCGATCAGCGTAATGCAGACCGAGTTCGATCCACTAGCCACGGTGCGCCGCGCCCGGGGCAGTCACTGCGGGCTAGTGCACCGGCGGTCGCGCACGCCCACCATACATCATCGAGAGGCGAAAGCTTGGGACTTCGTGTTGGATCGAACACACGAGTCGGCGACGCGGCGGCGAGGCGCTGCAGGCAGGGAGGCAGGGAGGGCGGGAGGGCGTGGGAGGGGAGGCCGGGCAGGCGGGAGGGCGGGAGGGCGCGGGGCGTGCGCGGCTGGCCCGGGCCGCACCAGAACTTGTGAGATGGCGAATGCTCTACGACTGACCTCGTGACTCGCGTCCGTTTAGCTACAGCGCTGACGTGACGCCCGCTCGGGTTCCGGGTGACAGGGGACGAAATAACTAAATCTCGGCACTGCGTGCGAGTGAAATATCGAGACCGCTCGCCGGACGATCCACGATAACGAATGCAAGCTGTCGGGTGCGATAATATAAACAGATAATAACAAAGGGCGTCTATGTGCATGCACGACCGCGCGCTTCGGCGCTCGCCGCACTCGGGAGAACTAATACAACGCTAACAACGGCTAAAACAATCGGTAAGCCTCAAAACTACAAGTAAAGCCCTACGACCTCGAACGATCATCGCCAGTGACGCGGCTCACGGTGACCGTGACAGAGATCATAAAGGCCGTAAAGGTCGCCATTACTAGTGAATGAACCACTGTGTACCTCGAAATCCTTTAGCGCAGCGGGTTCGGCGTGTCCGGAGAGAGTAAAACAGACAAAAATAAGAGATTAGTTGAGGGCGGGCGAGCGCGTGCCAAGGACCATCTCAAAAGTTCCTAGCGGGCGGCGCCGCGCGGCGCGGGGGCGTAGCGCATGCACAGATCGAGTGGACAGGTATACCAGATCAGATGGACAACGGTTAACCTTAAAATGTAAAAAATCTAAGCTATTACATCGAATTAGTAATAGAGAAAGATATCGAAGGGCAAAATACTGGATCTCAATTCCACATAAGCTGTATATATCAATATATAGTAATGAAATGATTATAAAATGCAAAATCGTTCGAAGACGAAACTGTCATTGAACTGTTCATTATGCAAATATCGACACGGAAATATAAATATACTTCAATAATTAATAAGATAGTAAATTAAAAAGAATATATTGAAATAGGAAAATTTGAGTGGTCCTTGCATCTGGGTGTAATATACTAAAGTTCAATTAGACCAACTGATACGAGTACTTATTTGATGGGACGACTGATATTTTTCATTCATGCTGTTCATTAGGTACACAGCTAATATAATATAATTTGATTATTCGGAATAAATCATAGTGTATCAATATGAATGTCTTCGTCGGATATTGAAGCTTCGTTAGTATATAACAATGCGCTAACGGCACCGATACAATATTCAATCAAACAGTGAAGCATTGCCCCGCACAGTACGCTGTCTCCTTACCATAGACTGCCGTACAAATACTTGTACGTCATTCTACAAGTTAATCAATCTTATTAAGAGTTATTCCAAATTAAGCAGAGACACTGACAGACACCTTACCTTTACGTAGTAATGATTATACCAAAACTATAAGATGTTTTGGTATATCATAGCAGTAGCGTAAATAAGCTGACAAAAAGTAAAGGCGGAAAAGCGTTGGTACATACCTTGCTGTGGTGGAACAGTAGGCCGACGCCTTCCATGCACACCTTTGGAGTTGAACGAGATAGCGTTAGCATTTATTGTATGTATAAACAAGAAGGATATAGAGAGAAGAGATGTTTACACCTCATTCTTGGATAGATCGGATACCGAATAGTAACCGGATATCCGTTTTATTTCTAGGGTTGTATATACAGAAGATTTCTAGAATCACATCACATATTCATTATTGCATGCAATATCTCTGTCTCAAAGCCATCTAAAACGATTTACGTGAAATCTCAGAGAGTACAATAGTACAGTATTTTAGCATTGTTTAAAATGCAAAGGAGTATGAGTAATTTGGGGGTTACTTTTGTTTAGCGATGTCGCTTTAAAAAAAAATTTTAAGTCAAAGATCTTATCCCAATAAGCAAAAAATTATTAAACACAGTAAGTCTATCATGGGCAGATTTTGAGATATTTCATATAAAAAAAATATTTTAATTAGTATGTATGTTGTTCTTGTAACATAATCTGCCACTTTTTTTGTTTATTTTGTCCATCGCACACTTCTTGGTCACTCTAAATCGGTTCATAAAGTCCTCAATGGCGACAGCTGGCGTTGGCGTCACTCACAATCCTTCCGTAGTGTCGTGCGCGTGCGTGTTTTGCTACTTTCTTTTCTTACTATCTTGATACCCTAAAAAACCTTGGCGCGTTCATTTGCGATTGATTGCTCAACGATTTGGCTGCTTTGATCGACTTGTTCTGAGAGCGTTTGATATGGCTGACAATAGAAACAGACATGTTTTTTGTATATTTCTGTTCTTGTATCATAAGCAAAAGAACGCTGGGTTGTTGTTCTCACATAATGACTACACTGTGGTACTTGGGATGGGGAAGGCATCAGGTTAATGTTTCTTCTACTGCTGCCTTTTTAGACGAAATATTATTAGGATTTAACATAGATTTAGTAGATATAGTAAATGATAATTTTTTGTTAGGACTATAGCAAAGTAGTTAGGTACCGTGTTAAGAAATTATAGTACCTAAATTGTAATACTTATCGTTAAATATATTGTATACCGCGAAAGGGGTTCAAGTCCCCTTGGAAGAAAATATATTGAAATTAATTATTTATTAGGTTTTATAAATATAAATAATGCCCCGCGGTTTCACCCGCGTTAATTAGCGAACAATATTTTCCCGTTTTTGCAACATCTTTCATTGCTGCTCTACTCCTATTAGTCATAACGTGATGTAATATAGCCAATAGCCTTCCTCAATAAATGGACTATTCAACACAAAAATAATTTTTCAATTCGAACCAGTAGTTCCTGAGATTAGCGCGTTCAACCAAACAAAAAAACTCTTCAGCTTTATAATATTACTAGTTGATCCGGTGGAGTTCGTACCGCATTTTTTTTGTTTTTTTTTTAAATATATGTTATGCCTATGTTACTCAGCGCTAGTGTAGCATTCTAATGGTGAAAGAATTTTTTAAATCGGTCCAGTATTTTTTGAGTTTATTCGTTACAAACATACATACATACAAAAATACAAAGGTTTCCTCTTTATAATATTAGTATAGATTATAGATATAAATTGTTACTTTCATGTAATGTGAAAATAAAACTTGACGTAAATACCTACCTCATTTTATTTTTAAACCCACCTATTTATAAGTATGCAGTGTTTAGGTATATACGACAGCAGGTCAAGACATTACCTTTTTTCTCTCGCTCTTGTCAAATGCGCATTATTTCGCAAAGCGACAAGACCGGAAATGGATAGCTTGCGTAGCCGTTGTTTGTACATTATGTACCTATAATAAATTAAAATACACTTCCCTAAAACGAATGCCACCGCGGCGCGGGCGGCGGGCGCCAATTCCACATTTACACTTAAACAGGTTTACGGAAAGCAAACAAGAGTCGATATCTCAAAAACTGCCCAATACTGGGAAATGTTGTGATAATATTTTTTTATGGCTTTACAAGATCTTTCAAATAAAATAAAAATTGAAGCGCGACAAGCAAAATATATTTTTTCATACATTTTCGTATTTTAAATGAGTAATTTTAAGTATGAGGTTTTGGACCTTTCGAAATTACTCAAACCCCAAATATTATCTTAACTGATTTCTACGTCGTAAAACGGACGTGTCTAGTTCCAAAGATTTAAGCTATGCACTTTTGACCGTTCTTCAGTCAGGGCTTCTTCTATCTACGCATATCATAGATATCCAGAAGATAGATATCTATATAAAACCTCGTATAAGTAATTTGTTCCCGCAAACATGATGCTTCCCATTCGTTATCCTCGTGGCAGAGAAGGGATGGTACTATTATTTTAGTGGGTATACCTCCCCTCCAGATGTCGAGCTTTAGGTATCTGGACCAGGGAAAAGGAAGAGAGTCCCCACATAACCAGGGGTCACCCCTAGCCCCGGTGTATGCACAAAGCATTTTACCTAGTTTAAAAAAGTTGTTAGTTCTCGTGTACCTGTATGAGCCCGCCCTCCCCTGAGGCGCAGTCCTGTATGGGGAACTCTCCCCCCAGCTCCGCCGCGTCCTGCCGCCGGCCGCTCTTCTCCATCGCCTCCTTAATGCAGTAGTACAACGCCTTGCACTGAAATTTAATTACAGGATCGTTTGTACAGATGCTTTAATATTGATTACCGAAGTTCGAAAAAGGAAAGTCCATTTCATGTCGTTTTAATAAATCCACCACTATTTATTCAAAAAATATCGGTCGATTTCTAATGGGAAGCATTCGATTTAACGGTTTAATAATTGTCTGCTTTTATCCAGCGAGCTAGCTACTGACAATTTGTCTTAGCAACATTTCAGTACTTTGTCAAAACAACGAAACAATTCATCAGACGAAGGTCAACTTAGTCATACTATATTAGTACATATGTACTAAGCGACTTCTGTTGATGTCTGTACTTTAATAATAGTGTTGTTTGATTGTTGTTTCGGCTGTTGAGCACAAGTTGAACAGCAATTCCTCATCAACTGGGGATTCATTGTAAATACTAATTTTTATCTTCGGTTTTATCAATAATACCTATAAGATAAGATAAGAGCCTGCTGCTACTACTACTACCATATAAAAGAAAACACGATAAGAATATTAAATACCTTCTTCGTATAATATTTGTGAAGTTGCGTCTGACCACCGTTTTTCCTCCAGAGGCACAAAACTCGTATTTTCGGGCTGTACGTCATGTTCACCAGCCTTTCGTACCACCATCTTTCAATGATAGTACCTAGAAAAAGATAAACTCCCAATTAATCGACAAATGATAACATAAAAAAATTAGAAGTGTAGGTAGGTACGTGTGTTGTGTATATTAAACATGGGGTAACAATAACTTGGTTTAGTTCAATCGGATCGGTAAGGTGAGGATGGCTAATGAGGCTTAATCCCGCTTTACTAGCTGTCTTCGTATCTGGATTCTACTTCTGCTTAACACAAAGTAGAGCGGAGTCATTAGCCTACTCTTCTATAAAAAAGTGTCACATTCTCCTTAAATCTGGTCATGCTGTAAAGGGCAGTATTGGGCTAAGTTAACAAAAAAAGTATAAGATCAAATTTTGTGAAATTGTGTTATAAACGAGTATAACTACAAAATAATAATGGTAGGTGTCATCCAGTACATTCTATCCTAAAAACGAAAAACGGCTAATAGTAGTTAAGTATAGTCACCCTGCGTGGAGCGCAGCACGAGCCCGTCGTCGCGCACCTCGATGAAACGCAGCTCGCCGCCCGCGTCGCCTTCGTGCACGGTGAACGACGCGTGCCGCAACTGCCGCGACCCTAGAGGTTTCAGCTCGATGTCGTTGCCGTGCTGCACCGACGAAAAAAAAACGAAAATATATTTTATGACAGCTGTCAGGATGCGGAAAGTAGGTATTGATGGACAGGCGAATTGACTGTAGAGGCTTCAGCTCGATGTCGTTGCCGTGCTGCACCGAGGAAAATGTGAACATAATTTTAAGATAGCTAACAGGATACGGAAAGAAGGTATAGACAGGCGATTTGACCCTAAAGGCTTCAGCTTAATATACATAATATACTTATATATTTTTAATACTGTTTATTTAAAAGTCTAAAGAACGTAATTCCTTGTAGTTGTTGAAGTTCCATTTTATTGGAAGCTCGAACACAAAGTTTTTCGTGTATCTACACGAAGTAATAGTAACTATTATTCAAAAAGTGAAGCTTTTTCATAGTACAAATGTTTTCAGGACTCTCCATCTCAAGACATCAAAACACATCAGTCACCACTAAATTTAATAAAAAGCTTACCAAAGTGTGAACCACGTCCAGCAGATGATTAACTTCTTGACTGTAAACCAGCCCGATGTGGCTCTTAGCGAGCAACCTTCGCACTTTATTCCGAATGATGTCCGCTTCGACGCCGAACACAACCATAGCCGCAGTGAGGTTGTATAGCGCGGTGGACAGCAGTCTATCCTCCTCATGCTCCAGCCTTTTTCGCTCCGTCTCGCTCAGACACTTGTAGCGTTCCATCATTTCATTCGCGCCTTGGTCCATACCGATCATGTCACGTTCTTGACTCACAGCATCGAGGAAAGCGTCCTCCCAGAATTGCATTTGGTCCCATAAGTTTGATCTCTCTTTGCCTAGAATTTTATAAAAACAAATTCAGGACGAGATCCCATCAATTTTGTAGTATATAAATCTTATTATTGTCTTACTTTTTGTGTTTGGGCTATTATGAAAACAAAGACAGACAACACAAGATTGCTATGAAAATACTACAGAATATAGAGTAATATTATAATCACCAATGAGCCCTTGAAACAAATATGTCCTGGCAGTATCAGGTGACGTGAGCGGCGAGGTCGTGGGCACTCCCGGAGGCGGTCTGTACCCGCTAATGGAGGACTTCGATGAGAACACGCTAGCCGCGCGTGGCTTCCCGCCGCCACCCGAACACCGAGCGACCTACATTTGAAACTGCGATGTATTATCAGCTACAATACAGACTAATGTTCTATAAGTTAGCGTTATGACTGATAGATACATTGCGATTGCTGCATTTTGTAGAATTTAGTACTACTACTGTTTCTAGTACAGTACAGGCTTTGTTATGAGTGCAACCATTTTTCATGTAATGACAATTGAATTTTCATACAGTGCATGTGCTTATAGAATTTAATTCTATAAAATTTGATTTATGTTTATTTATGATATTATATTCAAATACTAATTTTATTATACCAAATTATTGTGAGTGTACTTACGAATTCCGGTAGTCTCTTGTATTGGTGTTATAATACCAGATATTCAGCAAATTTGTTGTGTGTTACTAATAACATCGTTTAGGCAATAAATATCATGCAACTCTACTTAGGACAAATAGCCTGTATTCAATTTTGATTTATAAAATTTGCCAATTTTTCGGTGGGTAGTAGCTATTTGTCGTATTGCAAAAGCGGATAATAACTACGGCGAGCAGATATGTCCACCGCAAGAGTTTACGAGTTACGATGGCGTTGAGTTTACTAGCTTCAACTAATGTATTTACTACAAATTTTAACGTGTCGGTCATGTGTTTTTGACAGCAGTTCGCATTTTTATATATGTTCCAAGTCGAAATTGTAATAATTAAGAGAAAAAGTAAATTCGCGATCAAGTATCAAGAACACATGGCCGCACTATCCACCACCATTGCAGTGTACGAGCGGACACAACACGCACTAAGACTTACATTGAGGAACATGACATCAGTGTCAGATAGGTTGGACTTAAACGAGGCGCGGTGGTCGAAATTGGCTCGGTTGGTGGTGATTGAGCCGCTCTCGTCGCCCGAGCAGTCGGACGAGGGCGCCGCCTGCCACGCACAAAGGGCCCTTAATGCAGGAGTTACATTCAGCCTACTTGAGAAGGGATGTAAGCAGTGCTAGCCTTTATCTATATATTAATACGTGAAGAAAAACTTCTTTCCCCTTTTTTAAGTACATTGGGCGCACGGAGAAGTATAACCAAAGTATAGTTATAGTTTATATTGTGAAGGATACCCGCAATATTAAAAAATATATATTTTGTGAACTTTCGACCACTGGGCGACCACTAGCTATTTAGGGTTCCGTAGCCAAATGGCAAAAAACGGAACCCTTATGGATTCGTCTTGTCTGTCTGTCTGTCTGTCTGTCCGTCCGTATGTCACAGCCATTTTTTTCCGAAACTATAAGAACTATACTAACTCAAAAAAATTCTTTTCATCAAACCTATATGTCTGGGGTATCTATGGATAGGTCTTCAAAAATGATATTGAGGTTTGTAATATTATTCTTTTCTAGACTGAATAGTTTACGCGAGAGACACTTCCAAAGTGGTAAAATGTGTGTCGTCGTCGTCGCCCCCCCCCCCCTCTAACTTCTAAAATAAGAGAATGATAAAACTAAAAAAAATATATGATGTACATTACGAACCAGATCTAGTAAGTAGTTTTTAATACGTCATAAAGTACGGAACCCTTCGTGCGCGAGTCCGACTCGCACTTGGCCGGTTTTTTAATTATGTGGTAGTCTCTTGCGCTGTTGTTCTAGCTACGGAATCGCAGTGCTCACTTCCCTGCTCATTGCCGCGAAAGTAGGCTGTACGTAAACCAGGGGTTACACACTACCGGTTCAAGCTTTCAAGGGCTATGCGTGGTTTTGGCCCAACCTTGTTGTTTAAGATGATGTGGTGTGTTGGTGTGATTGATCAAAATTTTAAATAAGCTCAATTTTGTATTTACATTTTCTAATGGTAAATTACAAAAATAAGTATAGGTTTTGGACATAAAATATTGAAATAGAAGGTATAAAAATAATGAGCTCGGGAACGTAACTTTGTTTTACTTATTATTAAAATTTTATAAGTTAGTAAATTAGTTTAATTAAATATTACTTTGCGGTCATTTTTCAAATAAAATTTTCTACGGACGATGCCATAAAAGAGCAGTACGCGGAAAGGACTTGATGATCAAACGGCAGTCAACAGGTAATAAAAACTATTAAACATACTATAAACAATAATGTGTTCTGTAAAATTATAAGATGAATATATAAAATCTGTAAAATTATATGATAAATATTTTCCAACGCTCATTATACTTGTATATGGATTATTTGAAAATATTTGAAAGTACATGAAATATGAGAATAAACAAGCTCATTTTTTCACTCCAATCATTAGATTATACTTAGCGTTTCGTCAAGGTTTTATTTTAAATAAAAAAAATCAAAACTTGTTTATTCTTAAATCTGTTATATAATTTTTATATAAATCCAATGTAGAGTAATATACAAAATAAGTAAATTAGTAAATACAGCGGCGTTATTAATTATTCTCTGATTGTGTAATGATCGACATGGAATAACGCGGATTTGCTTCAAACGCGGACAATAACAAACATTGGACATCATGCTCAAGAGGATATACTTATATCTTAGGCAGGGTGCCCAATTGGAGGTGTAGCACGTAATGTATCTGATACTGTATCAATCTATTTGTCTCGTCCACAAGATACTGCGTACCCACGACCACATTCCGAGCGCCTTTGTGTTCGCAAAAAAACCGCTAGCCGTTAGTCGTTGCGATCCTTTGAAGAGCAATTCGCAGCGGGCTCGCGCCGAAAGTACTGACTAGTTACAGTACCAGATATATTACGTCTTGGACCGCCAAGTATGAACCCTGCTTTATGAACATCGATACATATAGGTAGATAATATCAAACCGGCAATTTACCATGCAACAAGGATACAACATTAACAAAACTCTCAAACATTGAGCGGCACTTACATCAGACTCGAACGAAGTCAACTTGCTGAAAAGGAGATTCCTCTTTTGATTCAACATGTCCTTGAACATTTCCGAAGTGCTTTGCGTATCAGCGGGATCCATTTCTGGATAGTTCACAGTTGGTACATCTAAAACAGCAAATATTAATTTATTAATTTACATGAAGTCATTTCAATAAGCTAGGTATTTTCCTCCTTTTCTATGGGTAAAATCTATAATATCCAAGTTCCAGTTACAATCTTATGATTCACAAAGAATCTAAAAATTAAAATTGCAACTATATCGAATATTAGCAGGGTTGGCCATTTATTAGATGTAATAATATTTTGAGGACTTAGAGCGCTGCTGTGCTGATTTTAATGTAATCATCTTCAAATTTCTAGTGCTAGTGCTATTAAGGACTGTATCAATTTAGAAGTTTGTTGTCGGACGGCTGCCGCACATTAGCACTGCGTCCCTTATTAAAACAGTCGTGCGGCTGGAGTCTGTTATGAAACCGCACGACACCGGTCCGACACGCAACGTCTAAATTGAAAGAGCCCTAAGGGTTAGCACTATTATAACCACGAACGTTTTAGAATGATTTACACTTATTTAGTATGAAGTATTTTCACTTACGTAGTATAGGACGCCCTCAGACTAGGTGGGCCGACGATCTTCGCAAAGTGGCTGGCAACAGCCGGATGAGAGTAGCCGCGGATCGTGAACAATGTCGTGCAGCAGTGGATTAGTATACGCTGATTATGATGATGATATTTGAGTATTTACCTGTCTGCGAACTTTTCCTCGAAGAAGGTGATGACGACGGAGTATCCAAGTCGTGTCTATGGTCGAGGGTTGACCCCCCCATACCGGCTTGCTCGAGCCCTGCTATCTCCTTGCTCCAGTAGTGAGTGTGCGCCATTTCCGCTAGTTGGAACACCGACGCCATGCCGCCAAGTCCAAAGTTTGAGTACGTGTGTTCCAAACCGTGGACTACAGCTTGCAAAACTTTCAGCAAACCTTTCCACATTGGTTTGCTTACGAACTGCCAAAGCAAATTGAAAGTTAAGTATGTTACTAATGTTGGTTAGTAGTTAGTATAGATAGATAAATACTTTATAATGTTGCTCAAACACATGTAAAAACAGATGCACATCTTAAAGCTAGTATGGGCGGTCTTATCGCTACAAGCGATCTCTACTAGACGACCTTTGGTTTAAGAATAAAAGAAGGATTTATATAATAAAAAAATATCTTCTATTGAAACTAAAATTGTTTTTTTTTATAATAATGTATTCTCACCACATCGTCGACTTTGTCGTTTGGCGTGGCTTTCCTATTGAAGTTCCTGTTGAGTTTGCTGAGTACCATGTTCCTATAAGACTCGTCCTCCATCAGTTTCTTTAGTCGATTCAGCTTGAGCCAGCCAACCCCCTCACCTTCCAAGACGTGTTGTACCAGCTAGATAAACAATTAAAGTATTATTCAATACATATACTACAATACAGGCAAAAGCTTCGGTTCGAAGGACCATGTGCAAGCCTGTTATTTTAAATTATTTTCAAAATACAAATGTTTGTTACAAAATTATAATCTGCTAGTTTCCATGTAGCTCGTTTCTCAGTGAAATGAGTAGTGGCGAGGATCACTGATTTATTTGTACACATTGTGTATACTGGCTGTGATACATTGTTTCTTAGTGGTAGTCACCTACTCAATTGGCTATGATTGCAATACATACTTTTTGATACTGGCTTGGTGAAACAGTTAGACAGTATATAGGCTATTTACTTTACTTTTTACAACTCACATCGTTAAGGAAGGCCTGGTTCTCCGAGTTAGCAGTGGATCTCGCGTGCGGCGGCGCAGCGGGCGGCGTGGGCGACGCGTGGCGTATGAGCGGCGAGCGGGCAACCAGTCCCCTTGCGCCTTGCGAGAACGGACCGAACGTGGCCGATAGCGGCGTGGTGGCTTGCGAGGAGGGCGGCGCCGACCGTGGGGTCTCTACGCCTCGAGGTTGTTTGCCTACAATCAAAATTCTATATTTTAATACGTGAAGAAAAACTGTGTTCATTGCGCGCACGTAGGAGTGTGAGATTGGCATAGTTCAAGTTCATATGCAGAATGAGTGCAGAAAGACAGCATTTTTGTACAATATGTGTTCCATTACATTGTATGAACATTGTAGATTTTGGGAATTACGATCGAATATCGACCAATGAGCGACCACTAGTTTTAAAAATCATATAGTCTTATGTATACATATAAAGTCGGGCATTGAATATTATGGTCATACTTTTATTGCAACACCAGAACAATATACTTTAAAGAATTGATTTAAAACAAATTCAAGTATCAATTGATGTTGATCTTATCGTTTTGAAGCGTTCTCTTTTAAACAATTAGACAGTTGGAATACAGTATTATTTAAATGTGTTATCATTTTACGTGTTTTAACATTCTTATTATTGATAATACGAATAAAAAGAGATTCAATTTATGTTTAGTAACACCATATTTAATACTTAAATGTATTTTTATTTTAAATCGGCGTAATAAGTACGAGTATAAGTAAAATAACATATTTATACTAATATTATAAAGCTAAGGTTTGTTTTTTGTTTGAACGCGCTAATCTCTAAAGCTACCAGTCCGATTTGAAAAAATATTTTTGCATTTGATAGCCCAATTTTTGTAGAAAGCTATAGGTTAATTAACATTACGCTAGGACCCTTTAAAAACGTTAGAAAAAACGTTAAGCGAATACAAAGTACTAGCGCATTCCGGCGACGGGATGCGACGCGATGGGTCGGGGAACAGCTAGTATGAAATAATGTAACCTTTCGAACCGAAGAAATCACTGAACATGCTGGAAGTTGACGCTGCAAGGCCGTTCAAATCCGAGCTGATGTTGGAGAAGAAGTCCCGATGCGTAGTCGCCAGCAGATTTGTTGTTTGCAGCGCCGTCGAGTCGCGGCGGTTGGCCGCGCTGCCCGTCGATTCTTGACTCTCGCCCTAGTCAATTATTAAAAGATCTATCACTTGCCTAATGTATTAACTTTCCTGACTTCAGTACAATTGTTCGTGTTTTCACAAAAACACATAACTCGGATCAGAAAACTATTCCGATATGTATTAAAAAAGGAGTTTAATAGCGCGTTACGGTTGCAAATTAAAAGCAACTTTCGTAATACCAAAGGTTGGGTGGTTGGGCCAATTTGTTGGGGTATGACTCGATCAAGTCATGTACTGTATGAATGTGTATTGTTCATGTGGAAAGGCCTGAGCCCAGTAGTGGGACGTTTATAGGCTGATGATGATGATCAAATATAACAAGCTCTGCCTCTACCCGTGCTTCGGAAACATAAACCTGTATACGGCCAAAAGCGTGCTGGGCTCCATCTCCTCATCCATGAAGAAAGGTTAAATGGGAAAGCTACAAAGAAAAAGCACTCTTTGAAGCACATATTATTTAAGTTCATTTTCATACATACCCTGATTAAAAGTCCTTTTTTGGCAGCGACTTCCTTGGCACTTTTGGTAAGATCGCCAAAAGTGGACTTGCTGACGTAACTGATATCTTCGAACGTGTTTTTGCTGACGGCAGTGGCAGTCTTGCTGGCTTCCAACGCCGATTTGGATGCCTCATGCATACTCTTCGATGCTTCTTCGGCGGCTTTTTTGGCGTGCAGAGTCAACTGTTGGACACATTACAGATATTAAATGGCATTTAAGAAAACTTGTTCTATCAAGTATAACTAACTGGCGGCAAAAATCTAATCCTACCTTTTTAAATAAAATTCAGTTAAGCGATAAAAAGTATTGTTAAATTAGGTGTAGATCTACATAAATATGCTGGAAAATACTTACAGACATACTATATAAATTTTTGACTCGTTATGGATGATTTTGAATAAAATGGTAATATATTCAATTATCTATTTTTTACTGACGTGCAGTTCTAATTGAAAAAAGGCGTGATAAATTTTTATTAGCGATGGGGTATCTCGAGTGATTAATTCCGAATATGTAATTATTTGAACATTTATGTAATGATGTTTCATAATTGAAATAAAATTTAAATACTTCGAATTTTTAACCAAATGCTGGCTACTTGTAAATTCTACAGAAACTGCCGTGAAAGCGATCACTCGGTGTAGTACCTGACCAAAAGGAGCAAACATTTTCTTTTCCTCGCCATCTGTCACTTTTCCTTTCTTTGATTTGAATACATAGAATACAACAACAACAACAATTAGACAAACAAAAATAATAACAAATTAAAAGAAAATAAAATAAAAAGAAAATATTTTAAATAGTAAAAGTACTTACTTTAAATTGAACTAATAATTCGAAATAATATGTAAAATTTGAATACATCTGAATAGTTCTTAGAATTACCTTGTCCATGTGTGCAAGCAACCCCTCTTGGCTGCTTTGCCTTGTCGTCTCCCTTACAAGCTCTTTGGCTTGAGCAGCAAATTGTTCCAATAGAGAAGATTGTGAGGCTTGCCGAGAGACGCCACTGTTCGTACCCTGACGGAATTGAAATTAAAATAAAATAAATTGAATACATTTAATTTCTAAATATATCTGGTAATATGAACTATTCTAAAAGTTGAAAGCTGGTAAGGATTTCTCAAAAAGCCCGTGATGACTGATACATAACAGAATATCCTGCACCATACTGTTCCGGTTTGAAGCAGATGAGATCATAGAAGCATAATAACTAAAATATCAGAGTCGAAAAGGCGGCAGGGACTAATGCTGTGTCAATTTAACCATCGTAGAATATTTTTAAAACTGTTTCTTTCGGCAGTTCAAATTACTACCTAAGCATTAATGGAGCATGAGCTAGCAAATAGCGTAATACACAAGCACTTGAAAAATTTACAGTGTCACCAGTGTATAAGTCTCTAGAGACCTGGCCTGACCTGTAGAGACGGTACTGGTGACGTTTGCTTGCTATTAAGTTGCTTAATTGGAAAAGGAGTCGCTAGTACCGTTGGCGGGGCGTCGGAAGCGTCGGCTGACTTTGGTAGGGTGGCGAGGGCGGTAGAAAATGATGCGAGGGCGTGAGTGCGGGGACCGATGCGATAGTACTTGTATCGTGGGCGGGATCTGTGACGGCCGCTGATCTTGATTATGCCAGTTGCGAGGGTAACAAAGTGTGGTGTGTAAACAAGAGGGCGGTGCCCAATTTTTTGCTGCCGTTGCATGATTATGCGAGGGCGGAATGGTCGTTAGACACCGGTGATTCTGCTGTGGGCTGAGTGTCAGTGGTGGCGGCTGACCTTGACTTGTACGGTGTGCGAGATCGGCGTCAGTATGCGGTCTGAGTCGCTAGTGCTTGTGCTGTGGGCAGGACGTCAGAGGCAGTGGCTGACCTTAACTTGTGCAGCATGAGGGCGGCGTCAGTGTGCGGTCCGAGTCGCTAGTGTTTGTGCTGTGGACAGGGTGTCAGTGGTAGTGGCTGACCTTGGCTTGTGCGGCGTGTGAAGGTGGTAGAGAATGGTGCGAGGGTTTAAGTGCGCGGACCGAGTCACTAGTTCTCTAGCTCTTTGCTGCCGACGAACGCTGATGCGAAGGAGTGAATGCCCTGTTGAGACACAGAGACTTCTGCTGTGGGCAGAGAGTCAATGGTGGCGGCTGACCTTGACGTATGTAGCGTGCGAGGGCGGCAGAGAGTGGTTAAAGGGTATGGGTATGCGATCCAGGTTGCTAGTACTTATTCTGTGGGCGGATGTCAATGACCTTGATTTGTGCAGCAGCTATTTGCTACCGACACACGATAATGCTAGGGGTGAATTCCTGGTCGCTAGTGCTTGTTCTGTAGGCGGGGCGTCAGTGGCAGTGGCTGACCTTGACTTGTGCGGCGTGTGAAGGTGGCAGGGAATGGTGCGAGGGCGTGAGTGCACGGTCCGAGTCGCTAGTGCTCGTGCTGTCGGCGGCGGCGCGTTGCCGACTCACGACAGTCTTCGGTGTCGTCGTCGAGTTCGAGTCCGACTCGCGGCCGAAGCTACCGCTGTCCGTGTCCTATGCAATCGTCACACGTGCACTATGGGTGTTACTAGTACTAATTGTTATGTCGAAACGTGTGTGAAAATCTCAAAGCAAATTGAAAAATGAATATTAGTAACAATTTAAAAGACCTAATCTATATTAAAGGCTTAAAAAAGTTGCATTTTTGTTTTCTCTTAGTGAGAAAGAACTACAATGCTAGCATGGACTACTTTGTTGCTGATAGCTTTCCTATAATCATAATATGATTCACTACCAAAATGTTGAGCGGTTTTTTACAGGCTTTACCTAGAACCATAAAGTAATATGAGAATTTATTTACGCTCTTCTTCACAGGCGGGGGGTGCGCTGCGTCGGCGTTCCGATGAGTGTCTCTGTCTTGTGCCTCGTCGTCCGAGAGGTCGCTGTGCTCGGAACTGGAGCCCGAGGGGGAGGGGGAGGTGGAAGCGCGGCCTCTCTCTCCCCCCCTTACCTCTTCGCCTTCGCCAAACATCAACGAAGATGGGGGACTGTAAACCTGGTTATATAAAATAAAAGATCAATAAATGGAAAAATATAGTCATTACTGAATAAACTACTTTCTACCTTTTCCTGATAAAAAGGGATTTTTTCTTCAAAATCATCTCATTTTAACAGCATAGATTGCCATCATATTTATTTATAAAATTTCACGAATATTTTACAGTTGGTGGTAGAAAAGAATACATGTCATCAAAAACAAACTTGTAAAAAAAACCAAGTCTCGCAACTCAGTTCTTCAGTGAGATCCATGTAATACCAAGTCGGTTAATTTATTCAGTCCCTACTTAAGGGACCTTTTGTCATATGTTATTACGTAATTAGCTAAACTAACAACATCTTGACTTATAGTGACCATATAAATATTAAAAATCTTTAAATAAATAAATTGACTTGGCCATCGCATGAAAACACAATGTATCTCACAAGTAATACATATTTTTTCATATTATTATTTTTTAAATTTAATACATAATATATTATGAATCAAAACATAAATTGTAAATAAGTAACATTTTGCAGTACAGTACAAGTAAATAGGTACTTAATTTGCTAAAATACAAGTATTTGTTAAAATACTTAATAACCCGCTTTGCATGACGCTCAAAAGAAGCTGGTAAGTCCCTCCAGAGGCGCTAGTGCCAGATGTAAACTAGTAAACCGTTAATGATATTTATTACAAGGGCATTAAAGTTGGAAGTCCACAATTCATTTTTATACCGTTTTTGGGTCCAGGGATGACGATAATGTCATTGGCACTTGTACAACTGCGTTGTATGTTTCCCCAATCACATGCTGATGTTGATGTTGATGTTGATGCTGATGTGGATGAGCGTTTCCACCTACAAAAAAACCTCATTAGATATAATAACTAAACAGTCAAAAGGAACACCATGAACATTTAATTATAGTACCTGGTGAGAGATCGGAAGACACCATTTCCGAAACGAAATCACTTAGAGACGAATACGACGAGCTCGTGCTTTCGGCAGCATCGGAATCAGAACCACTCTCATCTGTAAGAAAAATATTGGTATTTGAGTATTTTCTTAACGTTGAGAGATCTTCAAAGATCTTATAAAATAATAATATCAAACAGCAACTCCACACAGGTTATACATTTACCTAACGAACCAATATCTAAAAAACAGTTTTAATCCGCGAATCAAAATCTATGGTATAATTCTGGTTTGAGTTATTCTAAAAAGGATGATTGCATTATATATTGTTATAACTTGTTTTCATAATGTTTCTTTAACTATCGTAATTGATGTGTTTGTTAGAATTAAGGTAATAAAACATCAAACATTATAATAAAAACTCATAATGTTACCAGTGGGTTGATTCTCGACCCGTTGCAACTGCCTCAAAGCCCCGTTGAGCGAACTTCCGTCATCCCAAACAGCGAAGCGAATGGGCTGCAGTTGGTCGGCGAACCATTTGGGCTTATCACCAATTTGTCGGGGGTCAAACACACCGGTTTGAACCCGTAGAAACGCTACATTGCAAGGGGTTAGCGACCACTCAGCCAGGAACTCTACAGCCTATAAAAAGTATAACATTATATCTGCAACGTGATAAAATAATCTAGCGTAACCATCTACAAGTTTTCAATAAGTTATTTCATGTTTACCTGAGTTCTAGCGAATTTATTCAAGAAAGATGTGGTTCTGGGTCGAGATCGGAGAAAACTGTTAATTTGGAAAGCAACCACGGGCCGAGGGTACAATCGCAGCGTCCGCGTGTGTTCCATGAAGTTCGCCAAAATATTTTGTGAGTTGAAGAAACGCACCTGAAATTATTAAAGTTGTAATGAAAGGCAATAAGTATAATGAACTAGCAGCCTTCTCGTGGTTTCGCTCGCTTTAATCCCGCGACTGCGTCGTAATTCTTAAAAATCCTATTAAAGCGTATGTAGGTACGTTGTACTCCCTATTTATAGCAGCCTACTTGCATTACATTATTGTTTCTGAGATTTTCTGATGCGAAAGTCAGTACGCGAGTGGTATTTCGATAACAAATTACTGTCTGACTTTTTTAAATGTATAACTATCTGATTCTTAATTTAATAAAGTCACAGATGCTACAACCATAACGATGCAATCCTGGCAAAATCTGGCAATAAACGAAAACGAAACGAACAAAAGTATTATAATGCATAGAACTAGTTACTAAGCAATAGAGTATTTCATTCAGCTACCCACCGCCCGCCGCCGCTAATCAACCCTAAAATGTGAAAGCTGTGATTTTGAATAGACCTTAAATCAACGTTAACTTACCATCGCGACCCGAGTGGCAACATCAACAGAGTCGACGTCGTTGCCATAGATGAGAGGGTTGAAGGGCTGTGGCTGATGGTGCGGTGAGGCTAGAGACAGGCGCTGAGGCGTATGCCCAGTGCTAGCCGGCGTGGGCGAAGCACTGCCGACTGACACGCGACGGCTCTCGGGCGTACTGTGGGGCCAGGTGCCGTCCGCCCTGAATGATGGCTGGTGGACCCTGAGGCGGAATGTTTATACATTACATAGCTGATGCTTTTTTCTTTTTTACACAATAACGGGAAAGCGCTTGGCTTTCGTTTCAATTCATTTTCATTTTCGTTCTCATCTAATGGTAAGTGACGATAAGGCTGAGATGTAAGCAAAATACCCGGAATCGTCAACCGCAGAAGAACTGGCTATCTTATCTCTAATTGCAAAACTTACGTAGTTTAGTAAAGATGGTGGTCGCTAGCCAGACTCTGAACATGTTCTACCACTGACCAAACCGAGTACCTACAATAATTAAGTACTTCCCACTGTTAACCAAACACGGGACCTTTCAATCTACGACCGACCGGGTGGTTTAACTATTAGACTACAAATGTGGTTAAAACTTAAGTTTCGTGACCCTATATAATAGAAACACAAATTTAAGTAAGCTCACTTTAGTGTAGCGCCTCCTACGCTATCTCTTCTGGAAGGCATCAGTAGAGAATTCGCCTGTTCCGCCGATGTGTTAGTTAAGCTGTTAAGTGCCTGAAGGAAATGAAAAAGCATAACTGTAGGCAACATATTTTTCATAACTTTTGATTAGATAAAAATAGTAAAAAACTTTAGAAAATTATATAAGTATTTAAAAAAAACATTAAAACGTGAATTTAAACAAACTCAGTTATTTAATTGATTTTGCATATCAAATATCAAACGAAGCTTTTGATAAATAACAAATACTCAAAATTAGTGAAGTCGACACGATTGCTTTCAATAAAACAAAAACATTAACACTAAAATAATTAATGTTTCCATTACAACTACAATATACATATTCACTTTTTAAACAAACAAATGCACTACTCAAATCACGTTGAAGTTAAAAGCCACACTCTCCATCTTGGTTGAAGCGTTAAATAGCACCACAAGACAATCCAATCGGCATGCCGCACTCAGCTCAAAGTGTGTGACTGAAATTGTGTTAGTTTCTATGGAAATATGAATGAATTGTAAAGAATGTAAGTCATGTAAAGTGTATAGTGTCGCTAACACTTATTTCAGTCAGCTTGTTAGGATGCCAACTTTCAAAATAAACATTCACACGCATACAAAAACAGTAGTACTCACTAATTTAAAAACATTTTGGCCTGATTGAAAAGAGATCGGTAAATAATATTGAAACTTTTTATATTATTGACATTGAAGGACTTGATATTTTAAGAAGGTAATGATCGCCTGTCTCTCACTTGGTAAAATTTAAATTTATTTTGAAAGTGTAGCAATATATTACACTTTGCCATAATGTAGCAAATAGGTAACAAGTATTGAGTGAATAAAAGTCAAAGTGTGCAATGTAATAAGAGAGTAGTTAATATTTACACCAGTTCCGGTACTTCCCATGAGGTGCACCGCCTAGTGACGACAGGAAAGTGAGGTCGTATGTTAGTGATGTTAATCAAGTATGCTGGTAGGGAAAACAAGAGAAAAGAAAGTGCTTGGGTCAAGATAAGTAAAAGCTGTAAAGCTAGTATTTACTTGGACTAGACAACTTTTTATGCATCTCCAAAAAGTATATAAGTCTTTATTATTCTTAATTATCTTAACCCATATGCCAAATAAATGGCAGTGAATAGAACACCTAGAAAAGATTGTAGGTTTAGAATGCAGACACTGGACATGGCAGCTTAGCTTAGCGACATCGAGTACAATGCGCCCACGAGTGCACGTATTAGAGAAAGAATAGGTGATATTATGTTCTAGGCGAGTAAATATCGAATTAGACATACAGACGCACATACGCATACATACCTGTTTCAAGTGGTTTTTGAGGGCCGAACCCTCTGGTTCGGGTAAAGGCGGTAGGTCTTGGTCAGTCCCAGAGGGGTTCATTAGTTTGGTAGCGTCTAAATCGACGAGCCAAATATCATCAGGTAATCTGTTGAACAAACATCAAACTTCATTTAATCGCATTTATCGGTAAAGATTCCATGCCTCTGTCAATTCTGACGCGGTGACGCTGTAAATGTCCAGAGGCAAACAGCAATGTCTCTCCAAAAAAAACTGCCAAGTCTGAAATGAAGTTCTTGTTGCATGTTTAAAAAAATTGTTGAAAGTCCGACGAGAAACAACGTAGCAGTTGCTTCACAGACATAGACAACGCGTTATAGTTTCGCGACTAGTCTATCATATGTTAATAGTTATCGAAACTTACCTGAAGTTCTTCTTGTAAGTGAGAAAAGTTGCTGGTATCCCGATGAGAAAAGGCGTAGGCGCCAAGAGTAGTTGCTCGGCGCAATTCATGCAACTCGGCAGCAGCGGGATCGCAGGGAACATGTACTCGAGCGGGTACAGCATCGCCACCAGCGCCATCACTGACATCGATAACGCGTTGTAGTCCCGCGATTGGACTACCACTTTGTTCTCTAATATGATGAGCGTTAGTACCTTCAGACACGTGTCTACGCCTGCAAAATGAGCAACCGATATTTAACAAATTGTAACGGCAGTTCTGTTTGACTCAGAAATACTATAGAGTAAAAAATAATAACTAGTTTTACTTAATAAACGTCTTATTTCTGGCTTACACGAACAATAATCAGAGAGAACAGGCCACAACTTTGGCCTAATGCGGGTCGGTGGATTTTTACGACTGCCATCTCACGGCAAAAACCACAACCAACGACTTCAAAAACTTTTTGTCTAAGAACCAATTTTGTACTGTAGTTTTCAAAGTAGGTGGCTAGTAGAATTCGTAAAAAAACAATACGTAAAAGGTAACATACCCAAGAGTTCCAAAGGCAAATGTAGGGGGAAATCAACGAGCGCAAAGCGCGTATGGTCCGGCAACGCGAACAGCAGAGGCGCATGCGCAGTGGGCGACAATACTTCGAGCTCCACCCGAGTCTTGCCCGGGACTGGCACCGGCGCGGACAGCAGACGTAGAATCCATGTCTCTATCTCCTTCACGTCGTGCAGGACGATCGTAGGCGTATTGTCATATGATTGTCCCGTCAACACTGACCATACTGTATCCCTGTACAAAATTATACAATGGATATTACCTTCATGGTCACTTTCATTAAGGGTATGATTAATGGAATCACGCTCGGCCTTAGGAACGGTGTCAAGGATACCTTTCAGCGCTTGGTCTAATAAATAAAACTGTAGTTTTCTATTATTTCTATTTAAGATAGACTAAAAATAGATCATAATGTATACTCAATACATAAATAAAGATAATTTGAAATAAAAAGTATCAATGATGAAACTCACCTTAATATTTGTCTGGACGCTCCGACGCGTCGTGGACTGGAAGACTCATTGCAGGCATCTATTAATTTCTTAAGGATAAATAGGCACTCTCGGAATGTGGAAAAAAAAGGGTGATGTGAAAGTAAACATAGTGATGTCAAGGAATGATTTCGCACCCGCTGAAACAAAACAAATGCTTTGCTGAAATAGACATAGAAATAAGGTACTTATGAAATACAGTAAGTTCAAAAAATCAATTTCATTAGTTTCTCAATTTTATGTTATGGAATAAAGATTTTTTTAAAACAAACAATTATAGGACTTTGTTTTTTTTTAATATTTAATTATTTGGGCTCCTACTCCTATGTTAAAGCTTCTTTTATCCCAAAGAGTTTTCCATGAGGTGTTTGTCTTACCTACCAAGACGACCTTATTACTTCTTGTACCTTCGTTAGATCTTATTTTAGGAATAGCGTGGTAGTGTTTGGCTTTTTTCGTAACCTGACATAAATCCAAATATGGAAAGTGCACTTCACCAGAAATCGTTTACCAGCGAGTCATTACCTATCCTAAAGATATAACAAATGCGTTTAACTAACCTGCCGTTTTCTTGTAGCGCGGGGGCTAGGCGAGTGGCTGCCGCCGGACTCGGAGTCCTGCGCGGCGGCGGCGGCGGCTAGCCGATGGCCCGGCGCGCTGCTGTCGCGCTCCGAGTCGCTGGGTGCTACGTTGCTGCTCCTATAGTCACTGGAGCAAACGCTACGTCTCAAATTCATTGACGATATTGCAATCACCACCTAATCCTCGACTTAATCACCATCCAAACCTTCTGAGATGACTCCCGTGATACAAACGAACAACTTTTACTATTGGACCAACTTCCTAAGTCGAAAAAAAAAATCTGCTGTTCCATACAAAACATCAAAATATTTTCAACACTTTTTTGGTATTGATATACCATAGTACCTCATCATTTGTTTACACAGTCACTTAATTTTACTTAAACGTCGCCGTCGCTGAATTGATTTGATCAAATCAAACCCTTACCGTATATTCAGTACCCTTTATGTTTTCTGTAACGACATCGTTACACTTTAAAAAAAGAAAAGTGTTTTATTCTTAAGTTTTTAATACATTATAATGTAAAAAAGTTCTCATTCTTCTTCTTCTTCTTCTTCATGTGCCATCTCCTATCGGAGGTCGGCGATCATTGTGGCCACTTGGGAGCGTTATAGTTCTCATAGTTTTAGTTGTCATTACAAAAAATATTTTAATATTTTATACAGTCAAATAATTTGCATCTTATTTAATATAATCTATCTGTAATACATATTGCTATACTCTTTTTGTTCATAAATTATATCTACGTCAACATTTCTACCATCTTTTAAATGAATAAAATAAGATCAAATGAAAAAGCACGCTTATAGCTTAAAGGGTTAATTTGCTATTTTTATGAAGAACACCGAAGCAAATGAAATGAAGGCAAGGCCACATTGGAAATCGATTGCAGTCATCGGCACGCAGTGCAGGTATTCAGCTCGGCTAAGTTAGACAGATTTTCTTGCAGTCGGGAAAGCAATGCCTATGCATTATATAAACCTATGTTTATAGATAGTAATTTTCTCGAAAGAACATAGCTTGCCCACATGAGGTAAAAATTAACAATAATTTAATGTATATAAGAATACCGTAGGCTTGATCACTGGATGTCTAAAAATCTCAGCTTATAAAGGTTCCACAGTTGGGCTAAGGCCTTTCTATATGATCAATAGCACATATAAATATTAGGTCATAACATACTACGCTAGACTAATGCGGATTGGTGGGTTTTGACGACTTTGATTGAACGATAACACCAACATCAGCTTAATGTGCCTTCCGATTTACGGAAGAGCTGAAGATATTTTAGGCTGGTTAGTCTTATCCGGTTACCCAGCATTGCGAAATTGGCTTAACTTAGGCTTGTCACAAAGAATATATAGGTATATAGGTACATACGATTTGGAGAAACTCCTTTTTTTGAATGAGGGTTAATAATGAAATGCCAATGTTCACCTGGAGAAGGCTGAGTCGGAGCTCTTCTCCATCGACTTGCGCCAAGACTCGCGGCGCAGCACACTACGCTGCGGGCCCGGCGCCGCCGCTCGCTCCACCGCCCGGTAGAAGTTCACGCAGATTCCGTACCGGGTTTTACCTAATAAAAAAGTAAACAGGTCTTCTCTTATACCTACTACAACTATTTGGTCTTTATCTTGTTTGAGTTTGATGGTAAGTGACGCTAAGGCTGCCGTTGAAAGTTTTGACTCAATGCACGTTCACGAACACTCAAAGGTAAATAATCCACCATTATTTCACATTATTATTCGACATGTAACCATGACACAACTCTTCACTTACCCGCCAAGAAGTCAACCCCACAGACTTATTAATTAGAGATTACATCACTTGGTTTACTATCCCAACACTAGTATTTATTTGTAATGAAATGACCTTGTGAAGGGGTACGTTTATTTTATTGTAATATTTTAAATTTGTGATAAATGTGATCCACCCACATTGACAGTTGTTATTATTTTTTCCCTTATTTACTTAATGGCATAAGAATTTATGCTAATGGTTTCGTGCGCTTAGCTATTTAGCCAGTAATAAAGTGTATACAAACAAAAACAAAAACTGCTTTATTATATTCTATCAATCTGTATGTCTGCAAGACATAAATCATGTTTACGTCACGTGATTTTTTAGCTCCGCACATACGTGCACTCCATCCGACGACCGCTGATGACCTCCGTATATGTGTTCTGTGCTGATGACTGACTGCTGAACCACAGAACACAATTACTCCAAGGAGGACTGAGCGCGTGCCGCAGCGAACAGCTGATATTATAGTCGCGCGCGCCGTTGTCCGACCGCGATCGCAGCGCCCCTTACCGTCATCTTTAGTAATCAGTCAGCTGCATTTCATAAATAAAACTACAATCGGAAGCGCTTGGCTTTCGGGCTTGGCTTAAGGGAGAATAATTTGGAAAAAGAAACCGCACTTGATCCGGAACTTCTGAAATACTGGCTATTTTTATCTAAATGCCGAAACACAACAATGTTACCAACATTGTTATTGTGACGCGACAGTTGATATAACATCATCGTTTGCTGGTAGAAAGCTTACCGGGTACTCGCAAACAAGAACTTGTTTGCGAGTACAAATAAGGTCATGTCTCTGGAAGCGAGGTGGGCGGAACATAAAGAAACAGCACTATTTGCTGATAGCAGCTAACTCACCCGAGTCCTTGTCCGTGAGTGTGAAGACGAAGGATGTTGTGTCCCTGTTAGCAAGGTGGCCAGGCGCGCGCCTCGGCCCCACCGACACGCAGCCCTCGGGCTGGCAGAAATACACCATGTCGAGTGGCAGCGGAAAGTCATCATGGTTGGTCAATGGGTACCGCCGAAGGAGCTCGGGAGCCTGTTATACCAGAGGTTAGAGGGTTAGCTAAGGTCGTGTGCACATGGTATATATATGAATGTGTGAATATTGAAAAACAATATGATGACAGTTCGATGTATCGCTAACAAAAATCACATACACTATTGTAGACAAATAAACAGGAAGATATTTTTATTTTAAGAAACGCTTTAAGAAAGGTGCACGTTTAAAAATCAAAAGGCAGGGTAGAAGGCCCAACATTGTCAACATTGTCACAAATTAGCTACATTCAAAATTCAGAAGCCTTTTTGTTACGTCGTCGGTCTCAATCTATACTAATATTATAGGAAACCTTTGTATTTTTGTATGTATGTATGTATGTATGTATGTATGTATGTATGTATGTATGTATGTATGTATGTATGTATGTATGTATGTATGTATGTATGTATGTATGTATGTTTGTAACGAATAAACTCAAAAAGTACTGGACCGATTTAAAAAATTCTTTCACCATTAGAATGCTAAATTAGCACTGAGTAACATAGGCTATATTTAAAATAAAAAATAAAATAAAAAATGTCCACTCGTGCAAAGCAGGGACGGGCCGCTAGTTATTCATACAATAGGTTGAGTACTTAACTAATAATACAATAGGTTGAGTACTTAACTAATAAAGAGATAAACATAATGAAGTTACTGTGAAGCAAAGTATCTAGTCGTTGTAGCATTGCATTCTAACAGTGGGTGTTGTGAAGATGAATTGATTGTTGAATAGTACCTGCACGGGCGCCAGTCCCTTCCTTGAGGTATACGGCCGCGCCCCGACGATAGTCAGATAATCCACCAGCCGCGGGCAAAGGTGCTGTTTCTGAATGTCCATGCTTTTGATATGCTCCAAGTGTTGCGCTCTTTAAGAGTCCACTTGCTTGTTTCCATTATATTTTATTATATTATTGCTTGTCATAATTATCACTTTTATTATATTATATTCCTGAAAAAAAGAAAAGCGTTAAAAATCTCGATTAAGCCAACGAAAATTTCCAACAACAGGATATAGCATTATGTCGAGTTTTCCCCTGAATATAAGCCTAAAATCTCACCAAATCAACAAGTGACACGGATATTTTATCGATTTAAGGCTGGTTATATCTCCGCTGTATCAAAACGTGAGTATAATACACATGTACAGAACCCTTGACCCTCTTCTCACCTTGACCCATTTCGGACACAGAGTAGGCTATACCTACTTATACCTATAGAACGCTGGCACAGCTCAGTTGAATTCTAAAATCTCACCCAAGTTCTAAAACAAGTTCAACGCTAGTTTAGTATTTATTAGGTTAGGGAGCGAGAGGGCATTGTCTATGCCTACACGATACATGTTCAGACGAGTTTATTTACACGTAACAAAGTACAATTAAAGAAGTTTGTATGCCCGAGTATTAAGTCCAATTAAAGAAGTTTGTATGCCCGAGTATTGCTCAAATAATGTGTGACAATGTACCTAGAAGCAATTATTTTATAGGGACTCCACAGGAGCAAGCACAAGTTATAACAGTTATGTACTTGTTTAGACGCGTACACAAACTTCGTATAATATTTAAATGAATCTGCCCAAATTCAATAGAAATATTATTTGCTGCCTTTGAAATTGCAATAATTAGGAATCACAATACATAATATAATCAGCAACTAAATTGGTCCAATTCCCATAACTATAGTGATATATTGTATAGAATAGATAGGAATGCTTAATATATGACGTATCTATATTAAAGGTTTTCGCTAATTATCAAATTACGTCATGAACACGAACGTGGGCCCGAACCTACTACGAAAAGCATGGCCTATATAAACCCATAGTAAATCGTGAAACAAAATTTTGATGTTTGACAACTCCTTTATGGCGTGGGAGTAGAATTTTATTATTCGAATTTAGAGAACATTTAGGCATTTAGTGGTATCCCTATAAATCTGTCAGCTTCAATCACGTAAAAAACATTTGTGTTTTGGACTCTATTTAGTTCAATAACTACTTATCTTTCAAACTGTTTTATGTAGGTACCAGTTTACGACATAGTTTTCGTCGGCATAAAATAGCATAGATTTTCATTGAAATTTTACGGGATGACAGTTAGTAAGCTTGCTTGCTAAAGACTAAAATCAGTTGCTGACCTTAATTTAGGAAAAAATTACGATCGCTGATGATGCCACAATTCTACATCATTATTATACCTACAACTATGAGAAAATGTGTGAAATTTTTTATGTCAAAAATATAGCTTCTAGGTTTTTTAGGTGAAATGTTTTTTTTTTGTATAAGTAAGTATTTGTACTGTTTTTTTTTTGTTTTAAACTTCATAGTAGCATGTAATAAATGTAAAATCATATTTAGCAATATTATTCGGATATAGTATTATTATCAAATCAATCTCAAATTACTAGATTTAGTTTTTATTGTATTACTTTCTTTTTGGTCATCGGATTCCGATACCCTTAGTATTATATTCTTATGCATGTCGTGGCAACCTATATATAACCTAGCTTAGAAAATGTTAAATGTAAGTTATAATATAAGCATGTTTAGTGTTTGATCTTGTTGGTTGTTCAAATAAATTAATAAATAAATAAAACCGGGTATTACTATTAATATTATTGAGACAACTAATCCTAATTTGAGTGCTGAGCGAGTTTTATTCACCATCAAAAACGAGATTTCGTATTTTTTCACTCACAGCAACTCTGTAACCAATTTGAGCTAGAGTTGTGTATATACTAGCAACTAAAATATTAGGAGATGTAGTATTAAAGGGTCATGTGTCTGGTATTTGGTCTAGCATAATTGCCGCGTCGAACGGCTCCTGTAGCACCATAATTTACAAGACTAACGGGAGTAATTTTGACCTGTTTCGCCTCCATCCAAAGTGTTGGCCTTTTATGTAGGTAACATGGGTGCGCTCTTTGAGTTGTATTTATATTATTATAGTACTTCGTACTACTACTATACTATCTACTTCGACCGGTAGCATTTAAAAACAAAAGCAATCAGGAGATATTTGTAAGTACGTACGAGGACTTCTTGGCGGGAAAGTGAAGAGAAATGTCTGCGTTTTTATTTGTTTTCTAAAATTTGCGTTATGTCGAATATTAATGTGAAATAATGGTGGATTATTAACCGTTAAGTGTTCGTGAGTGTGCATGAGTGTTGTGAGTGTGCAAATGAAACAAAACAGGGCAATGTCACTTTTCAAATTCTCTCAAGAAGTCCGCCCGAGGAATTAGTAAAGCCTCACATCTTTACTGAGATACTCGAGGGGTTGGGGGGGTATATCTTTTCTCTGTTCTCATTTCTATTATCATTCACCATCATCCATCATACAAGAAGGAAATATTGTTTATTTATGTATTACTTGTAAGAAAAATTACTTTGACACTGGCTAAATGTGCTAATCGCCATCAACTAAAGGAAAAAAAAGTACTTACGATAGGATAAAAAAGAGAGGTATTACAAGTTTAAAGCCTTTGTTTGTTATAGTTCCTATGCCTATTATAGTTCCCTAACGGATGAGCCGATTTTAACGAGCGGTTCTTTTGCCCTTGGAGTCTGTTTTTCTATTGCTTTTTTGCTGTGTTGTAACTTTGTTTTGTATAGTATAACTATAGGTGAATACGATATATGTAAATGTATTTTTTTTATAAATGAATATCATGTAAGTATAGTTTTCTTGCGCAGAACTAAGTAGGTAGTATTTACAAAATTTTTTCGTGTTGCGGTGTGAATATTAACATACAGCTCTTGAATACATTCAATCCACTCTTATTTATATCTCAAGAGATTTAAACTTGTAATCCAATTTTACGATTTCATGATTCCTCGAATAATATATCATTCAAAATATTCTTCACCGCCAATACTTTGCTATTCTGGAACGTACGTGATTCGTTAACATAAAGTACCTATAGGTACACGGTGCACGGTAAGCTCAGTGTCTCGCCCGTATATCACGTATGTTATTTATAAGGGATGATACGAAAGCTTGCCAAGCGCACGTTGAAACTATCCAATATACCTACGTAACATTTATTATCTATCACGCATAAGTATTTTAATTGTTTATTGTTTAAAATAAATTTATCCAAAAACAACTTGTTTGTATCGGTTGTTTTGTGTTTTAGGTCACATCTGGTATTCCATACACACTTTTAAACTTTCGCGTTCCATAGTTAACAAAGAAATTTAAACGGGGATTAACGCAAACTAATTAGTAAAAGGTTTCATACCTTCTTTATACCCGACGTTTCGACCGAGTTACAACGGCCGTGGTCACGGCAGTGTTGCCGCTGGTCATTTGTAGGGTTACCGTACGCAAGAGATGAAATTACCGTATTGAAACAAAAATTGCCGTACATTTTTTTATTTACATGAAAAAGCATTTTTTTTTTTCATCAGACAAGAAACACAAGTCGAAAAAATAAAAACCTTCTGTTTATGAAAAAGATGCCACTGAACTTCCGATAAATGTAATATTTTGCTTCAAAACTTAGGTTCATTTTTACGCAAACGCTGATTACGTTTCTTTTTTCATCTACAATTTTACTGTATTTCGTAAATATAGTAGCTAGTGGTATACCTACCCAATACCTACTTCCTTATGCTATGATTGCCTGATTGCCGTATTTTAGCGTACGGCAATGACCACTCTGCCGTATACCGTACAATTCGTCTTAAAAGAGCCTGAGTGCCGTACGAAACGGCAATTGCCGTACAAACGGCAACACTGGGTCACGGGCTGACTGCTGTCGCGATGTTGCGCCGCCGTTTGCGCGGCAGAGCCTTCATCCACCGTCAGATTATTTTCCCGACTACCGCCGGCCGTTGTAACTTGGTCGAAACGTCGGGTATAAAGAGGGTATGAAACCTTTTACTAATTAGTTTGCGTTAATCCCCGTTTAAATTTCTTTGGTATTCTATACGCTCTACACCGTACGTTTCGTCAGCTTTATGCATACAATAACTTAGTTTAGGTGTTTAGTTCACATTACCGGCACAAATACCTACACACGTCAAAAATGTCTAGGGATCAAGTAGGTAAGTACATTTTAAAGTATCGTTGCGTTACAAAATTAATATTTTAACTTTTTTGGGTCGTTATTGATTCTTTTTAGTGAATTTCACGATATGAATAAATATATATTTTTTACATTATTTAAATATGGAAAATTAACTGTCAATCTGAATTCCTATAAAAGAGCGTAATGGCAATTTTACAAACCACGGCAGCGGCCTGACACGAAACGTCTTAATTGAAAGCGCCCTCTTACTCTTTACAATAAAATAATAGTTTAATGATTAAACTCTAAGATAAATAGCGGCATTTCTAAAAGAAACTGAAACGGGTAATTTTTCGTTCATTTTTGCATTTCATTCGGTGCATTTCACTCAAAATGAAATGTCTGAACACAAAATGAAACAAGAGTGCTGAATGAATTAATTAATGTACCGATCCAACGATGTTGGATATTGGCATTCGGCATCATTCACTTTCACTCCGAATGAACGAAAAATGAACAGTCTGAATACAAAAGAGAAATTTCTTTAGGATTCGGCCATTTTGTCTCGCGTCTTGTAGCAGAGGAATGTCACATCAAAATGGTGTTCAAGTGGAACGATTAGAACACGCTGTTGTTTTTGGAGAACTTTAAAAATTATCAATGCCTTTGGAACCATAAACTTGACGAATATAGAGACAAAACATTACGGGCAAACGCTATGAAATCTCTAATTAGTGATTTGAATTTAGAAGTTACTGAAGATAACATTAAACAAAATAAAGACGATAAGGGCCCGTTATACAACAGAATTAACCAAAATAAAGAAAACTACTAAAAGTGGTTGCTCGTTTGACTATGTATATGAAAAAAAAAAAATTATATAATGATAATATACAGTATCCTACTTTTTCTTGATATTGTATTTCGAGGTACTCTGTATAAATACTCTAAAGTTCCAAAACTATCGCCAGTAGCAAGGCATACAATTTGAAGTTTAGTTCTGTTAGGTAAACTATTTCACATTAAAGTATTTTCTTTTGTTAATAACGGAGCAATAAGTAGTAGAAGTTCTTCAAATTTACTTTTGTTTATTCGCAGATGATTGTAATATGATTCAGGATCTTCATCAGCTAGTTCTCTTAACAATGTATTTGAAGCTCCCAATAAATTTCTTCTTGCAACCCACCACCGTCGATGTTTTTTTGCTTCTTTTTGTTAACTCTTTGATTAAATGATCACAAATAAATCTAATTCCAAGACGCACGACATCATTGGACGATATGTTGAAAGAAAATAACAGGTGAATGTTCTTTTTATGTCATTCCAGTTCCGTGTGAACATGGAATGAAAGAAAAATGAAGCATTCACTGGAGTGATGGTTCATTCGAGTGAACCGTCTGATACCACCTTACACCGAAACTCAATTCTTTGTTCATTCATACTGTTCATTTTCGAGGGAGAAAAAACGCAACTCTACATTGGCAAAATATGTATTAAGGCAGTTGTTAAAAAAATATATAATTGTAGCTATTTTAAGATGCGACGAACTAAAATAGTGTAGGAAAGAAAAAAGGAATGTCTTAAGACCTTCTACCAGTCAATCATTTGACTAGGCAGAAAATCGAATTTAAGGCAAAGCTGTCCCATTCCCATTGGTTAAAGAAAGGGTGCCGCTATAAAGCAATCATCCGAGCGAATGGTTGAGCTACGCAGCTATTTCAGTCCTATTCAAATTAACTGGCGTTGGAACGTATCATCTGCCTACGCAGTTTTCTGTCACAAATGCTCAATGATTTAAAGGACATGTAACACTCACTAGCCGGAGGTATATTGCCCCGTACCTACGCTTTTTAAATGACTACAACAAACGAATTTTAAATAATTTCTGTCATTCAGGTGTAAGGCTGGTTATCCACCAGGGCTGTGTGTTAAATCTACCAATAAGCACTTCTTTTTCCTTGTACCTACTTGGCAACCTCGCACAGCTCTGATGAGAAAGCGGCCTAAAAAAAAGAAAAAAGTTCTAAGCAAAGAAATAAGTTAACATACCTACATACGCAACTGCACGCGCTATAGCTCTACAGGGAAATGGAGGCTATGGATAGTATATTTGTGCGATTGACACACCTCTAGCTTTGCTTACATTCATCAACCTAATTATGCCACTTCTACTACTACTACGAACTATTAGTTATTTTGTGCTATACCTACGAGACATAATAACAATAACTCTATATTGACAAAAATGTATGTTTTTGCATGGAGATTAATAAAATGTATAAGTATTAAAATATTGATAGTATTACACTATTTTCAGAATAGCATAGTCTTCATCTTAGCAATCTAAGTATTTACAGCTCATAGGGAAAGACTCAAACCTATATCACAGAAGAAAGAACAGTCCTATACCTACAAATGAAGTAAGAAGCATTATATACCTTTACAACCCGATGAAAGACCCGTTTGAAGGCAGCCTTAATACCACGTAAAAGCTCGATAAAAGTACTCCGTGATGAAAGGTTACGTAAGAGACCGATCTGAGCTAAAATTAAATGATGAAATTTAAGATTGCGGGTTTTACGGCCAATAAGGTTTTATTAACAATTTTACTTTCAATAGAAACAAAGTGCATTTTAATTAAAATCAAATTGTTACACTTACTTTGTATCCCTTTTTAAGCACAGTGCGCGCACGATGGAATGTGAGATTTGACATAGTTAAAGTTCATATGGAGAGGGAGTATGCAGAAAAATACAATTTATGTATAATAGGTATATTGTATAAAAGTATATACGATCGAATTTCCACCACGGGGCGACCACAAGTCCTCATTAATCTTTGATGAGCTGCCAAAACACTATATTATCCCAAAATTAACTGATGAACAGGCAATCAAATATGGACAAAAAAGAAAAGCGGTTATTAAATCCATCTCAAATTTGCCTTCTTTGGATGTTGGCAGATTCATTTTCATAAGTTTAACTGATTCTAATTTCTATTTATATTTCAAAGAGGTCATTTAAATGTTGTGTTTAAAAATACATCGAAAAACAAGAGTGTAGATATGTAAATTCTGTTCCATTTAAGTAATCGCGCCTGCATGGCGGGCGGCGTTGCGGCAATACAGCAGATAGCGGGAGATAAGCTTGAGTAGTCATGTTCGCTGCGGAAATAGTGGCTCTTGCAATGTGTCAAGGATAATTAGCAATTATGTACATCGAGATAGCTTCCGACTAGTTAAGCTCAATCGTAACTAGTGAGGGAGTTTCAAATGAAACATGAAATTTTCAAACTCTTTCGAACGATAAACTTAAATGGAGTCATTATTATCAACTGGATTATTACCGTTGTTTTATCAGATCTTTTTTAACAGGTGGGTAGACCGTTTTATCGGCGCATAATTAACTACCATCTTTTTATTACTATCGTCTAATGATGAACTTTACCATGGTAGTTCAATAAAGAAAATACACTTAAAGATTGTTAAGTTATATAAGTGTCATAAAACTGAATGTAATTTTATATGAGACATTCAAGTTGTTTTAAGAAGATAAATCACAAGTAATGATGTGCTTAATTTTATAAACTAATTATGTAGGAGATTACGTTCTAACCTTGCTTAAATTTGTTAATTAGTGTTAGAAATATTCAGTAGTATTTAAGTATTTTATTGTTTATTATGTTTGAATGTTTACAAGTAGGATACAGTATATGTTCGTAGCTAAGCAATCACTTATTCCACTGAGGAAATTAAAAGGGATGACAAGCCCGTTTCCACCACATAGCAAACACAGTTAAATGGAAATGAAGCAATCCACTTAAATACTGTATTACATAAATGTATAGGAAATAAATTTTATGGTAAAAGGCAGTTATGTAGGAGATATCGCAGTAAACAAAGTTAGAACGTCATCTCTTACATATTATGTACATTGGTTATGGTCATGTTGTCCTTAATGTTCAGCTTAATACAACTTTATTGTCTCATAACAATTTTACAATCACGTTTATGACATTCTATAACTTAACAAAGATTAAGTGTTCTATTAGTTATTAAACTACCATAGTTAAGACCATTAGATGATAGTAATAAAAAGATTGTAGATATTTATGCGTCAATAAAACGGTCCTCGCTAAAAATATCTATAATACATAGAAGAAATATGCCATTATCTCCTACATTAATTTCAGTAATGGTTTACGCTTATCTTTCAACTAAATTGTTGAAAAATGTCTAAGCTTCTCTTTACATTATTTTGCATGTCATTTATTATTATGTTTTCCTTTTTAGTATGTTTGCAATACCTTTATAAGGTGACATTGAATTAAATACGAATATTATTCAGTGCATGCCATTTCCGCCTAACATTAAAATAAGTAGGTATAATTTATAAGCTACTTTTTGAGAAATTTCTCCTTAAAAGCTAGTTACAGAAAACATCATATTGTATTATTGCTGATAACCTACCTGCTACTGTTAAGTGTGTTTTACATACATTTGTGCGACTTTCGCAATGAATTCGAGTATATGAAGACTGGGACTAAAGTATAATGATGATATTATTATATTTCTAAGGTACTTAAGACCACCGATGTCTATTATTGTGCAACACTAACCATATAATATAAAATGTCAACATACATCATGCCCTAGGAGTATATACCTATGTATGGATATGGATATATTGTTGGCACTTATTTTAATTGCATGCTACAAGTATCGTATACATAAAATAGTCCATTACGTCATAAAAATGTCAAAATGACGCACATAGATCCGTTTCATGAAAAGTACGTTGAACATTAATCAAAGTTGTGAAACCCCTGTCGAATGAAGTCCAGTCAATCGTTCAGTCGGCAAGTGATTACGGTAGTTATATAAAACTAGTATATAAGTAAAACTGTCTTACCTTAATGTTACATGGAGGGTCCTGGTGTTTTCTACATGCTTTGGGAGCACTTAGCCGTGTAGCGAGACGTGGATGCGTACTGCATGCCGCGGCGCGGAGGCTCGTGTGGCATGCGCGCCGCCCACGCTCGATAACGCGCGCCGCCGCGCCGCGCCCGCCCGCGCTCGCCGCCCGCCCGGTCCGTTGGATCACAGTTGGGTTACTTGCAGTGTTTCAACTTCAAGATAACAGTGTACCTAGTGCGAGTTTCTATCGCTTTTCTATCACGTTAACGAAAACGAGAATTTATATCGCTATGATGCAGCGCCTCCTGGTTGTCGTTAATGTGATCGAATGGTAAATAAAATTCGCTTTAAGTGAGCTGAGCGTCAGTTTTTTTAGCTATTTGAACGAGTAAAGTTGAGTACAACTTGTTAAAGGTTAACGCAGTGCCACCTAGTAACAAACTTATTAATGCTCCTATGCCATACCAATTTTACTTATAGTGAACGCTAACTCTGTCGAATGGCGAATAAAACTTTTTGTTTTTATTTCTTGTTAAATTTTGTCGATGTTTGTAATTAGCTGATATATTATTGTTTACTTAAATTTTATGTGCTTTGCTGTAAGCACTACTTAATAAATAAACAAAAACTCGCACTCTGCACTCAGAGTACTTACGTCATGGTCTGCTGCGATTACTTTACTGCAGGTGTATTGTGTTCACAATGTAGGTGAAAAATTCAAGGTTGACGCTACGTTACTATACCGTTATAACGTCCTTTTGTGTCGCATTCGCGGCGACGGGAGCACAAGCTAGACCTTTAACTCATTCTTAAGAAGCCATTTAGCAATCCAACAAGAAAAAAAAACTTGCAACATGAAACCTTAAAGTCGCCACCGGTATTGTTTTTCAAAACAAACTTGTTGTTTTGTTTTGAAAGACAAGTTATATTTGTACCTCATTATGCTGAAATAATAATTTGTGTGGGTCGCTAGAGTACTTATTAATATATAGGTAAAGGCAAATTTATGCTATTTTTCTTATAAAAGTTTGTATCCTTGCAATATTTAATACAAAGCATTGACGATTTCAATTATCGACGTTTTCTCTCCCTCGGGCTTAGTGGAAATAATTGTAATGGCGCATCCAGTAGTTTATAAAGTATTCACGTATAATTTATTATTTATATTACGTGAATGGCATTTTAAGTTGTATAAAGCCTAATTTATGTGAGTACAATCACCTCAGGTAACACAGAGCCACTTTAACCACATGTATGATTGAGTGGTTAAACCACCGGTCTCAAATCCAGAGGACCCGGGTTTGATTCAGCAGAAATCTCAGCCCGTTGCCACTTTATTTTGGCTTAACCCGAGTGCTATCGTAGTTTTTCTACCAAAACAAGAAACAATAAAAAAAATAATAGAGAAGCTTTGTAACATAGATTAATGAAGTAAAATAAAAAACTAAAATATGTATGTTGTAAATCTAAGTACTACTACGAGTATTATAGGATTGAACGTTCTTTTTTTTTATAGATGGATAGACTTGCATTTGGCCACTATCTAACCTGATGGTAAGTGATGATGTAGCCTACGATGTAGCATGCTTGCCTAGAAGGTACCTATTCCACAGCTTTGAGTTAAGTAAGAAAAACGTGGACGGAAAACGCTTCGTACGCATGGGTGGAATCTCTACTGTACAACTATGGCGTCGCACAGTTTGTCTGGTTGTCCTGTGATAAAAAGGTGATGGAGGAATCAAATTGAACAGAAGTCAATCCGATAAAAAATCGAGAGACTTGCGACCTGGCGCCGATGTTCTAAGCTCTGTAGCTTGGCGTCAAACAAGTCGTCATCGTTGATGAGCTTTCTGGCTCTCCTGTCAATCGACTCCAGTGCTCCTAGTTGGTATTTGGCGGAACCGTCCCAAAGGTGAGAACCATTCCCCATTCCTTAACTCCTGAACCAAGCAAACCAAACATGGAGCGCTAACATTTGGTCTAGTGCACATACTGTAAGGACACGGATGTTTTTTAAAGTACCTGCTTTAGAACGCTTAAAGAGAGAGGCAAGCCCATTGTGCCACCATTATACCGGAAGATACTGCTCAGCATTGCCTGCAAGAGTGCACGACTTGGGAGCAGCAACGCCGCACACCGGTGGTAATTGGCTCTGATCTCCCGCTGGCCAGGGTGGTGAAGGCCATAACTGGCCATCGCTATGTGATGGGTAATTTTGGGAAGAGTTTTTTATTATTACTCTTAAATAAAAGTTATAGCTTATTGGATGTAACACCCCTCCCCCACTCCAGTACCATTTTAGGAGAGTGGAAGTCTCACATAACCGCCGTGTTTCGCAAAGGCGGTGGTATGCGGAATGTATGCAAAAGAAACAGTTTCTATAATAATTCTATTTTTTATTTGGAAAACGTAGTATCGATTTTTGTACGTAAAAATACGAAATCCACGTGGTCGAAGTCGCGGGCAAAGTGCTAGTTACACACACTGAGCAAGTAATTACTACGTTATGTTACACAATAATATTGGCAAAGAGTTCCATTTTCAAAATTTGAATTTATTTTTTTATTATATCGTTTACAAGTGGCCAGTTCTAAAAACTTTCAGTGTCGCCCTCGTAACCTTCTTAAACTTTGTGCCCATGACTGTATTCAGAGTTCATGGAAATGTAAGTTACTTAATTACAAGTGTTGTTACAAGATTAAACAATAAGTAGATAGTTTTGTTGATAGAATCGGATATGTACTTGACAATGAAACGTTTATTTATTTTGTTTTTATTAACAGAAGTCCCTATATCGAATCGATTTTTCATAAAATTTTATAAAATGATCTTACCTGCTAAAGTACAAGACTATAAATTCTGCGCTTTAAGCTTAGAAAAAGCCTAGCCATTTTTTAAAATCACAAATTGTAATTGTTTATTAATGACGTACATTGTAGCGTACCTACTGTCTGTCGACATGGTTTGGGTAATCCTAGCGTGATGTAGGGCGACCTAAATAGTATTAGGTATTCAAGGCCAAGTCGTAGAGCTCCTGCAAAGCCTCCTGGGAGGCTAATAAATTAGATACGTGATCGTAAACTTGATCACAGAGGACAGCCAATATGAAGGAATGCGGTAGATAAAAGGTTTTGTGTGATGTAAGAAAACTGCTAACTATAATAAATATCGTTTTATTTATTTTTTAAGAATTTATAAACAAGGATAAAATCGGGAAATCAAAAGTAATTACAATTTTAACAATTTTATTTTCCAGTGTCTTCTTTAAGAGAAACTGTTCTGTTGAATACGATCTGAAACAAAAAACAAAAATAGTTAGAATAATGTAAATAAATATATAAAATAAAGAAATAGCTGTTTTATTATTCTTCTATCGTTTTTGAGCTACATTGACATTAGATTATTGAAAAAACAAACTATTTACAGCGACACGAACCATATTGTGAAGGAAAATCTTTTATTACATTAAAAATAGAATTACGTGTGTTTATTTTATACTTACCTGTTTTGCTTAATTTTCTTTATAATATACCTAACATTTAAATAAATTTTAAGATAACTGGTAAATGCATGAAAACAAAAAATACAACCGGTTGAACAGAAGCGGTTGGCGGAAAGAAAATAATTTGAACTAATTTGAAAAATGGTTTTTCTACAATGACACACGCAAAATGACAATGAAACATTAATCAAACCAAAATCAAACGCAAATTGACATTCGCTGACGAAAACGAAAGACGTATGCAAAAGAGGCCAGGGGTAAGATTTTTGAACCGGTGACAATCATTCTCACTCACACCATGATATCATCAATAAAGGAGCTCCCTTCCAACATATTTAAAGTCACCAGTGATTATTTGAACACTGAAAACTCGCGAGCGGTCGGTATGTACATAAATGAACCAATTGTTTGATATTTTACATCATAGTGAATTTTTTTAAACTTGAATATCACCAATGAGATCAAAAAAACGCACCCCAGGTGGCCACATTAGTTAAGAAAACAAAAACGCAACAAAACAAAACAAATGCGATGTGACAATACGTATTAATGACAAAATAATAATAATGGGAGAGGCCAGACTGGTCTGGCCAGTTCCAGCAGTGGAGTTACACAGTCTTATAAATGAAAACACTTACATTACTGGCGTTCGTGTCTGGATCCACGGAGAAGAAGCCGATCCTTTCGAACTGGAACTTGTCGTAGACCTTCGCGCCGCTGATGGATGCGTCCGCTAGCGCCGCCACTGTGTGCAGCGTGTCCGTTCGGCAATCGGACAGGAACCCGCCCGGCACCTCGGTAGGGTCCTCGGGGTTCTTGTGCTTAAACCTAAGTAGACAATTTAAAGAATCTAATGTAAAGTCAATATAATTAAATAGGAATGGGTAAGGCTTCTGCTCGGCACCTCGCCAGGATCCTCAGGGTTCTTGTACTAAAACTTGTGTGTGACAATTAAATCAATGTGATGTAAATAAACTGCTATTTTTAGTAGGATTTGTTTTAAAAAGGTGGTCATTTATTGGATCCAATCCGAAATATTAGGCAGATAAGCACTACTATTCACATGACTGGTCATTATATTAACGTTAAAATTGAAAATGCTGTCTCAAATCAGACTGTATGGTGATCACCAGTGATCGGAGTAGGTAGAGCTATTTTGGTTCATTGACTGTAAACGTTGATGTTAATATGGACATTCCGCGAGTTTCTAACTGAAACTTTTTTTATAAACATGATGAAAGAAGGCTTAGCAACGTATTGGCAGTGGGCGCACGACGTTGTCATACTTATATTAGCGACGTGTTGCAATTTCCATTGCGCATACGCGCGATGTTGCCGCACGATTTTGCCGCGTAACACGGCTTTTGGAAACAAAAGAATACAATAGCGGGCACTGCCGCTAGAAGAACGCACCTGTTTTTGTCTCTTTCTACAGCATTCAAATTGTTTATCGACAATATTTCTAATCCCGGCATTTCAGGAATGTCCATATTAATACAACGTATCGCAAATAAAAAAAATTGCTCTTACCTACTCCGATCACTGGTGATCACCCTATTACCAATAAGTGCGGAACACCACAGCAACTTTGTTTTCAAATGCTGTGTTCCAGTTTAAAAGATACGGGTTTGAGGAGATACTAATAATAACTTTAGGTCACTCACCCAAGAATCAGTCTCAAAATTTGCGAAGATTTCAAAACCCTTTCTCTTAAGTGATATTGGCTATGCATTTGAGCAAGTCTGATCACAAACTAATTAAACTTCGGAAGTTCCGTTCATAATTGACGATATTACGTTAAGATGAAAGGTACTTACAGAGGTTCGTATAAGCGCACTTCAACTTTGATTGGATCGGAGACCCAATGAACGAACGCCTTAGGTTTATCAGCTGACTCCGAGGGCTCCACCGTGCACTCTAGGTCTGTTACGCCGCCCGTGCTATCTTTGTTTACTTTGGTCACCTAAAAAAAAGACAACATCAAATGACATGATTAATCTTAGCTAAAGCAGTTAGAGTAGAATAACATACACAATACAATAAACTAGTAGATTTCTTGGCGGGAAAGTGAAGAGACATGTCTGCGGTTTTGTTTTATTTTCTAAAATTTGTGTTATGTCGAATATTAATGTGAAATAATGGTGGATTAGTGTTCGTGAGTGTGCATGAGTGTTGGCAAATGAAACAAAACAGTTCAACGTCACTTTTCAAATTCTCTCAAGAAGTCCGCCTGAGTAAGTAAAGCCCCACATCTTTACTGAGATAATCAAGGGGTTGGGAGGTATATAATTTCTCACTTCTCATTTCTATTATCATTCATCATCATCATCATACAGGAAGGAAATATTGTTTATTTATGTATTACTTGTAAGAAAAATTACTTTGACACTGGCTAAATGTGCTAATCGCAGGAAGCCATCAACTAAACGGGGAAAAAAAACTAGTAGGTAGGAGGATCTATATTGTTTTCTAAAGTTTACGCGAACACTACACATTGTCACAACATCTCTTTTGTAAGGAATCAAGTTCTCATGATTTAAACAAAGGGCCTACTTTGAAATGTTTAATTAATGAAAGGAAATTGGTATCATCATCAGCATGTAAACGTCTCATTGCTGGGCTCAGGCCTTTCTACAGTAACAATAGCACATGGTGACATCAGCGATAACTAGGCCTACTGATAACAGTAGCCCTAGCACCATCTTCTGCCAAAATCGTAACGTAAACGTGCCGTGCTAATGTCATACTCTATAAAATGATGTCTGTCGATTGTAAGTTCAATTTACAGATGTTGTGGCGCTGCGCTGTACCAATTTCCATACAACATTCCTCTACTATGCAAAGACACGAATTCTATATTGTTGTTCGTACTAAGCCCACCGGTAACACAACATTACGAAAGTTGCCTAGCCTATTGGCCGTCACAGCCAAAATGCGTCCCCGTGCGCTGTAATGCAAGCTGCAATGCATCCAATTCACTGTAAAACTTAGAACAAGAATAAGGATTGATTTTTTTTGTTATGTCGTAGCATTGATGGATAATACCGTACGGGACACGCTGGCGTAAAGGGCACGCCAAGTTTCGGTCAAGTTTCGGCCAAGTTTCGCCAAGTTTCGGCGAGTGCAAAGTTCGGCGATTGTAGCTGACTGTAGCGGTCAAAAGATTAACTTCTAAAATCGCTAAAAGAATGCACAAACTTGTAACAATATTATACCGACCTTCAATACATATCCAGCGTGCCTCAATCCAACAGACTGTGTAGGTGTCAAGCGGCGATACCCTTTTTCTGGAGATTCCTTAAAGTCCGTCGATTCAATGTACAGTACTTTGTTGAGAGTCACTTTGTGAGATCCTTTCTCGGGCTCATTAGGAAAATCGGGAACGGTGATGGTAATCGGTTTGGCACTAGGGAAGTTTTGGATTGTAATCTTCAGTGGCTCCAATACTACCATAGCTCTGTAAGAATAAATAAGAGTTAATCAATAAAATTCATAATATTCAAAACTCCCAGTGCACTTCAATTATCGGCCTTATCCTCACTTAACATTAGGTGACAACCCGTAAGAAATAAAAAAAAATGGTATACTCTCTCTGAGGAGCCCGATGACGCCGTGCGAAACGCGCTCGGAATGGATCAACAAAAATGTATCACTTCATGTTCCTCCTTCTTTGGAAAACACGTAAAGCCGTTGTTCTCGGCTGCATTAGCAGTCGTATAGCCACTAATCCACACACGGCCTACGTGGTGGTTTGATCTGTCATCTACCGTGAATACAGACACAAAAGAATTTTAATTGTTTATGACACTGATCAGTGCTCGCGGCAGATGACAGGTTAAGGCCTGTTTTCCCTGTGGTGTTTTTATACATAGGGAAGGCTTGTGCCCTATCAGTGGGGACATTAAATGAGATGTATTGAATAATAGAATAGAATATAATGGAATATAATAGATTAGAATAGAATAGATGAGAATGACGACGAGTCATTATCAGTAATGTAAAAAAGTAGGGGTCACTTACATTTTTTATGAACATTGGAGTACCACACGCCCGGGTAGGCGCGAATTGTTATGTGGGGTTCTTTTCAGGCCTAAGGGCCTTGACAGAGACTTGGAAAGAGGAACCTATCCACAAAAAACCACAGTACATACACTTCACGTGCCACTACGGTGAATGGGATATGGCAATCTCCATGTGGTGTTTTCATCCATAGAGAAGGCTCATGCCCCAGCATTTCAGGGATATTTAAGGGTGCGCCGACAAAAAATCCCAAAAGTGCAGTCACAGTTAAGTTGATATAATTGAAAAGACTATTATTAGTATTACATAAACAAAATATATATTTAGTATCAAAGGGAACGTGTTTACAATAAGTCCGATCCATAAATTCATAACACACTAGTTTTTTCTACAATATCATTTAAAGTTGGGCAAAAATCATAAAAACGAATGGCGGCGTTTACTTTATTTCTTATCTAAATTATTGGCGCAGTGGTTAACGCGCCCGGTCTGCGAGTGCTGAGGTTAAGCAACTTTCGTAAAGGCCGGTCATCGGATGGGTGACCAAAAATTTAACATCTCGAGCTCCTCCGTGCTTCGGAAGGCACGTAAAGCCGTGGGTCCCGGCCGCATTAGCAGTCGTTAACAACCACCAACCCGCACTGGGCCCGCGTGGTGGTTTATGGCCCCTTCTCCCTATCCATCAATAGGGAAGGCTCGTGCCCCAACAGTGGGGACAAAAATGAGCTGATGATGATGATGATGAAATTATTGTACCTCTGATTTTGTCTAAACAATCACCAATGTCCTAAACTACAAATCGTCCGTCTTACATTTTCGATTTATCAAGCGGTTAATTAAATTATTATTTTTCAAATTAACACGTTAAATTCCCCATACAAAATTAGTATGGCCGCGCGGCATCAAATAAATATGGACGAAGACATTTCAAATAAAATATATGACACTTTTCATTTACGGACGACGCACCCTTAAAGAGCTGGTGATGTAATGGTAGATATAGTCTCGCGTGACTGACCTGGGCGCGGCCACGTTGAGCGCGTCCCGCACGGCGGCGTCCAGCAGCGCGGGGTCGACGGCGCCCAGCGCGCCCGTGACGCCGAGCGCCGCACAGAATGCGGTCACCGCGCCCGCCGGCACGCCGCGCCGCCGCAGCGCCGTCAGCGTGTACAGCCGGGGGTCGTCCCAGTCTGGACAACGGACAACAGTTAGGGTGACACTCCGTTGAAGCTGAGCTAAGGTGAGCAGAGCCGAGCTGTGTGGAAATCATCCAATAGAATCCCTTTATTATAACAGCTCATCTCAGCTCCGCTCAGGTGGTTAACGGAGCAGACATGAGCGGCGTCGTATTTCTAAGGAAAGCCGTCACGTCGCACGAGCTGCGCGAAGCTGGGCAGAGCGGGGCGGTGCGGAGCCGGGCAGAGCGTGTCCAGCTCTTATGGAGTTTAGGTGTGGACAAAGCCACTGCACCCAGCTCAGCTTCTAGAGAGTGTCACCCTTAGGCCAGCGCCACATGAACCGGAAACTCCGTCACTGAACTTTTGTTGCGGTAAATCAGCCGACTGTCAATGCTTATACAGTGTGAACTGTACTTATTCTAGAATGTCCGGCGAATGTGACGTGTTACATTAAGTAACATACAATTGCGACGTTGCCGATATAACGCTGACGGAAGATCGGTGCCCGGAGGACTGAGCAGACGCTGAAGTTAAGCGGCTCACTAACGGACAACCGATCTTTCGCGTAGTGCGCCCGATGACAGGAAATTATATGCAATGAAATGTTTTACCGTTCCACCACCCATCTTCCGTGGCAGAACTTCCGTGTAATTTGGCGTTGGCCTTAGACAGCATTCAAATTAGACGCCATGCGCCGTATTTGCAGCTCTGTAGCCACGCTGCTTTGGAAATCCGACAGATTATATTTTTTAATATGTAGGTTAGTAGACAAATGATTCTGCTCCATCTGATATAAAGCAAAAGCGGAGACCAGACGCGAAGACAGCTGGTGGAGCAGGATTGTGCCTCACTAGCCGGCCTCACCTTGGCGACTGCAAATCACTTCCTCGTATCGCATCTCGTTGTTGTAGAAAGGTACGTGTAGGTACTGGGAAAGTGCTCTCATTTTTGGTAGTGGTACAAAGGTAACAAAAAAATTCTTCGGTTACTTAAAATTTGAGAATACATCCGCAGCTCATCAACCACTAGCTTTGATAATTAGAAAGAATTATTTAAGTATTGCTGAAAGAATATTTTAAAGACCATTTTTTTTTTATTACAGTTATCCGAAAATTTAAACCATTGTTAAGGCACGAAACATAGCAAGCGCCCCGTGCGCCGCGATTCGGGCGCTCAATAAAATTATATAGAATTGTATGTAACGAAACATAGCTAGCGTCTGAAACGCCACTTTGCGCAGCGAGCACAGCGCACAGGGCGCGCGCCCGAGTCGCTTGCTATGTTTCGTGCCTTATTGTTACCGTTAACAATTCCTTCATCTATGAGTTTGGCTATTTTCCTTTTGGAGACAACAGTGTAGTTTACGTTAAGCCTGCCGTACTCCCATTGCACAGGACAGTAAATACCGAGTGCATTACACAACCAGTAATAGGAGGACCTAAAAAAAAATAACCAACAATTTATGAGTTAATGTAGACAATATTTATATTTTATAGAAAAAGAATTTTGTTTTTAACAATTAAGTAAGTACATAATATTTTATCAAAACAACATTGTTTGTGTTTGATAGTTTAAAAAGCATGACTGACCTTCTTGATTGGAACTCTTTAGTGCACAAAGAGTGTGTTATATGTTCAATACTATCACAGAGACAGTGAGTGTAATCGTAAGTGGGGTAAATGCACCATTTGTTCCCAGTGCGGTGGTGAGGTTTGAACTTTATCCTGTATGCGACAGGGTCTTGCTTGCCTTCCTCTAGTGTTATTTTCATTCTCAAAGTAGCATCACCTTCGTCAATTTTGCCATTTTTCATGTCCTTTAAGTAAAAATTATAAAGAAACAATTTAATACACATGTATTGTTACACTACAGGAGAAAGAAACAACCCCTGCAGTTTATTGCGGCTTCTTCTCGGTACTAAGTCTCCACCGTAGGGTTTAGGAAGTCATGGCTTCGAATGAGGTTCAAAAAACACTTCTAAAAGTTTATTTTGAATAAAAAATTTCAATTTTGAATTTTTATGAATTTTTGAATTTTACAAGTATTATTACTTTGGTTAGCTATAACATTCACACTACATAAAAGATAACCATTTCAAAATAAAATAATATTTGGATTGGCAATCTTAAGAAAAGAGCCGGCCTACAATAGACAAGAATTGCAAAAGCTGGAGAACCATGGTAGCAGGCCTATGGGTCACTAGATCACATTGAACAGAAGGAACTGTACCTATTGATTCAGCAAATAAGGTTTAAATAAATAACATTAAAATATTTGTATTAAGATCTAAAAAATATATGCAACTGACTAATTACCTCAAACAACTGAAGACTTTCCTCAATAGGCCTATTACGCCAAGGTGAAGGAGGCGGGTTGAATCCTTTAATTTCTTCAGACTTCTGATGGCACACATATGCCATATCTTTCTTGATTAGCTGTACTGCCCATTTATACAATTGGTCAAAGTAATCTGAAGAGTGGGTGATTTTGTAGGGTTTGTATCCTGAAATTTTATACTTATAAGTTAGGATATCTGATCTAGTATCAATTGTATTGTATGTAAACTGTTCTGTGGTTGAAATATTATACAAATCATCTAGCGTGGTATTAAAATTACTCAGCTATGACTGTGAAAGATATGCACCTTTCACCCTATCTGGTTTCATTGGTCCCTTGTGATGTGAAACAAAGTGTACATAACTCAAGCTCCATCAAAAATATGCGACTGGAGCTGTTAATTTGAATAATTTATAAACAATTACATTTCATTGCTAATTTTTGTAATTATTTCGTATGTGAATCTATCTAAGTCTTGAGGAGCTCGATGGCGGAGTGGTTAATGCGCCCGGTCTGCGAGTGCTGAGGTTAAGCAACTTTCGCAAAGGCCGGTCATCGGATGGGTGACCAAAATTTATCATCTCGAGCTCCTCCATGCTTCGGAAGGCACGTTAAGCCGTTGGTCCCGGCTGCATTAGCAGTCGTTAACAACCACCAATCCGCACTGGGCCCGGATGGTGGTTCATGGCCCATTCTCCCTATCCATCCATAGGGAAGGCTCGTGCCCCAGCAGTAGGGACATAAATGAGCTGATGATGATGAGTCTATCTATGATGTCAATCAATTAATTGATTTATTTATTGTCTATATAGTCTATACAAGAAGACCTGAGTTTAGCAGTGGGTCATTTATAGGTTGCTATTAAAAAATAAATTAATATAAAGCTTACCAAGCCACTCCACCATATCTTTGATGCCAACGAAAAACTTTTCCTCTTCTTTTTCGGGATTAGTGTCATCATATCTTAAGAAACAAATGCCATTGTGCGCTGCGGCATATCCAAAATTAATATTAATTGCCTTAGCATGCCCTATGTGAAGAATACCATTAGGTTCTGGAGGGAATCTAGTGCGAACTTTTCCTGATGTCATTTTAAGATGTTCGGCCAATAACCTCTTAGTGTCAGGGGTGACAACGTAGCCATCAGCTTCGTAATTCTTTCCGGGAGCATGGAAAGGAAGCTTCTTCAATAACTTCACCAGTGATTCGGCCCCACCAATGTCACCTGATTCTTCAGCTTTATCAGGTTTTGCAGCTGAAATCAGGATATAAAAATAATTAAAGTAATTACTGCATTTATAATTCAAAAACTTGTATGCTTAGAAAAAGGTAAATATTTAATACAATATGCAAAATGGAGTGTTATTGAAGAGTCATTATTTTGTATGTGTGAATGATCTTTAGGCAGTTGGTCATAAGAAAATTAGATCACAGACAAACCTTTAGTATCTTCTTTTTTAGACTTTTTGGCACCATCACCACTTTTTGTCTTCTTCTCTGCTTTTGGGGGAGGTGCAAGATCTGCCTCTGTTTTGGGGCCTAAAAGGTCTAGAATCTAAAATGAAAAATTATAAAATTGTGAATTGGTTGACTAGAAATAATAAGTCATTAATCATTAGTAGGTTATGATTAATGATTAATGACTTATTATTTCTAATCTACCTTTTATTCACAATTTTATAATTTTTCATTAAAAGTCATTAGTCATTAGTTGGTTTACAAACACCTGTATAAATATAAGTAATAAAACAATTACTATTTAAACAAGAGGCAAATGAATAAATCATGAAGGTCATAATGATGCAACTCATATTGTTCCTTTTATTGAAAAATAGGATATTAGTTTTATTAAATAATAATAATATTAAATACAAAAATAAGTTTACCTGGACATCAACTTCATTTTTTATTGCTTTCCCGTCGGCCCAGGGCAAATCAGCTCTTACAGCTTGCATAATGACTCCTGAATTAAAGCGATACCTCTTCTCAAGCAGCTCATCTTTAAACTTGGCCATTTGTAGTTCTACCACCTGCTCTACTTGCTCTGGTGTCACCACCACTCCAACCCCACAAGCTTTCTCAAAACTTTCAATATTGACTTGGCTTTCATTGACATTACTGAGAAGGTATTCGAGGGCCGCATCAACTCGCAAAGTTGAATCAAGTTTTCCATTTGCTATGTAATTACAAACGAAAGACAGTTTATTTAAAATTTGCGGCTTGATTTTGGTTGCCAGATGGTACACCAACATACCCGCGCCAGCGGGCAGATTTAACACGTCAACCTGAAATAAAACATTCCAAAGTATTTTAAGCTATTTAATTTAAGCACACATCACAACTAATAATAAACTCATTAGAAAATAAAAGCTTTCTAACCTTATTTATAGCCTCAAGTAAAATCTTGGTAACATTGGTATTTTTTAAAGTTTCTTTAGCCTTTTGTTCACTTAAACCTAATGATTTAAACCTTTCTATAGATTCTTCTGGAGACATGGTTATTTTTTAAGTTTACTTAATTGCTTTTAACCAGCTCGACACACTTTATATTCAAAATACTCTGCGCTTAGCGGCTCAACTCACACTCACTCACACATCACAGCACCAAACCACAGAACACATAGGCTGACGATTTGGCACTTGGCTGACAGTTTGTTTGGCATATTGGTTGACATTGACATTGACAGTGTCAACTTGACACATTTTGTTTCTTTCTCTTAATTAGTGGCGTTGTGCGATTAGCAAATTTAGCCAGTGTCAAAATAAAGTAATTTTTCTTACAAGTTATTTATCCTCTTGAGACCCTCGGTACACGTATGTGCACCTACTTATTATATATTTTTAAATATGATGCACCATCTATTAGTGTGAATTAGTAATTTATTTCAAAAGGCTATTTGATGTGCTTCTTAGAAATATCACTAGATGGCGTAGTGGGGTGGATTCGCGTTTTGATTTTTTCTGATTTATTTTGAAACCTTCTTGTAAATGAATCTGAAATGCGTGCAAATTTTCAAAAATCGGATGAAGTACTATTAAGTAAGATCGGCTAAACAAAGGCACTATTATTTAATCAAGAAATTAGAAAATATTTGATCTCAAAAAATAAAAAGAGAAATGGTAATGACGTTAGGCTAATGGCAATGATTTTATGAAGATGGTAATGATTAGGAATGCTTAGTAATGACGGGCTTTACGGCAAAAATAATAATTAAGTACCTGATACCTATTTGAGAAGACATACTTATGTATTTTTTTCATATAGAAGTAGTTGCTAACTTGTATATAAAAGAGTTACTTATAAATTTAAAAAGTTTAATTACACAAAAATTAAAATTCAACAAATCTCGTAACAAACACAATCTCGGTCTTTAATTTAACTATGCTGTCGTGGCTCAATCCAACTCGCCGAAATTAATCTACTCTTACTCTGTAAGCCAAAAGACAATGTCGACAACTACGTCATCTACATCCGATCTAAATATTTTTACAAATATTGAAAAATCAGTTAAGAATTAAACAAGCTATATTTATGATAACATATACATATAATTTTACGCAAATAGTGTGGTAGTGCACCTGACCCGGCATGTCATGGGGTGCGAATTCCACTCGTGGAAATATTTTCAGCACTGTCTTTTTTCACATATCTATTAGTTTCAATATGTAGTACTATGTAATATTGAAGTTTCATTTTTGAAAACAGCAACTACCTGAAATAAAATATTATATTGTATGATGTATTTTTAAAGTTAAAATATGTATAGTATATGTATGCATAAACCCACGACCATTATCCCCCAAAGGGTGGTTAGAGACCATCATATCCTATCCAACTCATGATTTGGATCGATGTCTACTTTTAGCAAAAAGAGCGACTTTGTTGTTAATTATGCAAAGGAAGTGTCAGGATGCTGGCCAATTGCCTTTTTTGATGCACTGGCGCATAATGTCGATTCACCACTTACGAAATGCTGACGAGAAGAGCTGGCTATTATAATACTATAATCCAGACAAGCACGGATAATTTAATATTTTAAGCAAATTAAAATAAAGATAACGCACAAAAAACCCATTCAACGTCCAGCTGGTATTCCGGTTACGTTAAAGCATGAAAACAATAACATTTTAAGTAAAATAAAACAAATTGCTATTAATACGAAATTTTTAAACTCTTAATTCATCATTCCCATTAACATAACGTCATTACCATCAACACAAATAAAACGGTAATGATGATGATGGTAATGACAAACATAGTAATTTTTTGGAACAAATTGTGTCCTGGGAGTCACAATAAGTTCTAATGCTAACAATTATACTTAATTTGTAACAAAAAACATGATTTGTAACAAAAAAGTATTTTAAGAGCACTCACCGTGACATGCGCTGTGGTTCATTTCGTGCAAGCGACTGAGGAGAGCGGTGTGCGCGGCGCGGGGACAGTAAGATACATCGCATAGATCTTTCAAAAAAGTAAATTTGACGTTAGCGCGATGGTATTGATGAATTTCTGTTACAAACTTTTGAAATTTCGTTTTGACTTTTATTTTGTTCTGAATTATAAACACTATTTATTATGTTGTTTACGGTAAAATACAGATTACTAAACGTTTGGAAAAATCGGGTTTGGCGCTTTTAATTATTGAAATATTTATTTTGAAAGTTTTGTGCACATTTATTTTCTTTAGATGGTTATGATGTTTTACTCAGTTTTAATTAAATTACAAAATGAGTTTTAGAATACAAGGTTCGTAACGGTGTCACCTTACGTTAAATTATGTTTAAAACCTCGCTTAAACAAAAGAAGTACTTATGTAACTGAAAAATGAGATACTTAGGTATAATTTTTTATCAACTAGAAATGGTTTTTTTCCGTATAATTTCGCGAAATGACCCAGTGATATACACTTTTAAACTTTCGCGTTCCATAATTAAAAACATAAAATTTAAACAGGGATTAACGCAAACAAATTAATAAAAAGGTATCATACCTTCTGTTAACGCCGCGGGGCGCCGCGTGTCGCCGCGCCCGGTGTGTCGCGCGGCCAGCGGCCAGCGGTAAAGGTGTGCGAATCTGCTATATTCATAATATGATGAAGTATTTAAAAAAATATATTTTTCACGAACTCCAATGGCGTCGCACAGCCGCCATGTTTTTTTAACGTCACCTATCTAAGAACACTTGGGCAGCTAAGACGAATCTAACGATACCTCAATTATGTAAATCCGTTCAGCGGTTCTGGAGATATGAGGTAATAAAGAATATTACATAGGTACAAGATAGGCGCGAAAAACATAACCCTTCCTTTGCAGTCGGGTAAAAAGCAACCACTTGTTAATTGTGCAATTGCAACGAGCCTGCTCTAGTTGCGGTTGGTATATTGATATTACGAACACAAATCAAATCAAATTGATAGCTTTTTTCGGTAATAAGCCTGCCACTTTTATTTAAGAGTACTGCGTGTGGCGATTGAAATAAAGAAGCAGCCTAATAATTTCTTAATCTTCAACGTGGTGTCTAGTATTTGCAAAAAGACAACCTCGTTTTTCTTCGTAGTCTGTAAACAACCAGAATAATGTTTATACGTAACGTTATAGGGGCAGCGTTAGTACTTACTTAGTAATCTCTCTTCTGTGATTTTGTATTGTGTGTGGCCGTAGTTGGATAAATAATGCGACGGGCGCCGGTGCCGGTGTAACTCGGTCGAATCGTCGTCGTCGGGTATAAAGAAAGGTATAGGTAATACCTTTTACTAATTGGTTAGCGTTAACCTCCATTTAAATTCATTGTTTCAAAATTACTAATAAGGAAATGTGTAACATTATTTATGATTTTTTTTGAGTAACTTAGGAAGTAGGTTTTAGTTTTGTCTACATTTTGACTTTAGTTATACTTACGAACATTAGCGATAAATGTAGCTAGTTATGTTATAGGTACCTATATTGTTTATGTCGTAATCGTAACTCTTATAATAAAGAACCCAATTTGTTGTATGAAAAAAACAACTAAGTAGGTACCTATGTATTTTTATTTATTTATGACATACTAACTATGGCTCCAACGAAAGTAGGAGATTTATGCAAATCTTGTAAAGCTTTTGTCTCAAGAGTTGAAAGGTGACGGCCCAATGACTCGGAACTTAAATTATACCTAAAATTATGGGCAAAATGTCAGAAGACATTTATGTAACTCCTTACTCTGGGTGTTTTGCTTTGGAGCAAGTGGGTACCTATGTATCTACTGCCTAGTGCGTAGTTTTATCCGCCATTCGTTAACAACACAGACCGTGTTAACAAAGATTTTAACGAACGGCGGATTTTGTACTGTCAAAAAAGTTATTTTGCTGCTACTGATGCACTAGGTAGGTACTATGTTCTTAACACACAGTGCTCGGAATGTCTACACTTGTTTTGTCCTTTCTTAGTTAAGGTAAATTTAACTTCTAAATAAACATATTTTCTCAAATCTCAGTATCATTTTTAATAACCAAAATGTTTAAACTAACTTAAATCTTATCACATCCCCTGGGAGCCCTTTTCCTGAACTGTTGTTGCGATAAGCAAGGGCTTATTATTATTAAGGAATATGCTTTGTTTAATACAATACCGTATTCTCCGCCTTATTACGCCTGAGGAGAGGCACAAACAACAAAGCAATAAAAAAAGTTTTTATTTGGAACGGTTCTTGGTTGTTGATATCCTGTACACCGTTTCTAAAGACAGTAAATAATCGAATATATATAGGTATATATTTTATTGAACAGAGTGCAAATTTTATCTAATCTTATCTGGCTTCTTTTTAAATAACATAAAAAATGTTTAATTACGCTTGGTACATTTTAAATTCCCGAACATAATATTTCATTTATATTTTATCAAACATCTGCATCATACTTATTGTATCTACGTACGTACATGCATTATTATGACACGAAAGCACTCATTACTAAAAGCTTACTCACGCACTAATTGCATGAGTAGCGCATATGAATGGAAAAGATATACAGACCTACAAAACAACGACAGAATTTTTGGGAGTGGGATTAATCAGGTACATCAGATTACCCTAATTATTGGGCTCATTTTATATACATATATTATATTATTTTAAATTCAGGCGTAAATGATCTGTACTAAAAATATCTGCATTTGATTCAATGTCACCTTAGATACAAGTCCCAGGCACAGAAGAGAGATTCAGCACGCTGACCACGAACCACGAGAGCACGGTCTTGCGGGTTAAAAGTTATGTTTAATAAATATTTCCCGTCTTTTCCCGTGGGTGTCGTAAAAGCCGACTAAGGGACCATTCCAGAGGATGGGCAGCAGCATCTCTCTGAGGTTACCCTCAACCTACTGCGATCGCCAACCCGCCTGCCAAGCGTGGCGATTACGGCAAATACCCCTCATATCCTTGGGGGGAGGCCTTTGTCCAGCAGTGGACGTCTTTTGGCTGAGATGATGAATAAATATTTATTAGTATTTTGATGACAGTTTATAAATATAAAACCACATAATAGTACTTTTAGTTAAAGCGTAATTAGGAGCAGGAAGACTGATCCGCCATAAGATAGATGATTTAATTTAATACTGTCTAGATACGAAACAATTATTTTATTTAAATAAAAACTGTCGTAACCATTGTGATTAATTATTGTAGACGTAAAAATCCATAACAATCCACATAACATCAATGTTTGTAGCATTGTTGTAGTTGAGGATTCCGGGTTTACCGGGTCTACCGACCTACCGCATTTTAAAAAGCTCATTATTGCATTGACTTACGTTTTATTTTCGTTTGTTTTAACTATTTAACGAAGGAGTGACTGTAATTTCAATAAGTTTTAATAATTTTGGAAAAAAAAATTACCTATATGTTTAGTAGGTATTTTTAATCGATTGAGAAGCCGATTTATAACAAACTACTTTCTGGGTGTGCACTTAACCTGTTATATATGTGTATAAGGTCACATTTTATCAACTGCAAATATTTTGACAAAACATCTAATTATATCAGAGAAATAAGGCCCTAGCATTTAAAAAAAAAATCAGGCTCTATCTCGGCTATTCATTAATTATTTACGTAAAAAAATCGAAATAAAAATAAGGTAAATTAAAAGTACGTTACGTATCAAAACTGTTTTATTTCCGCAAGAAATATACAGTTAAAATCGGGAAGTTATTTTGGCATCGTCATTATAATTTGTCGGTGGTTGGCCTAATGGCGGTTTTGTGATTATTGCTTAATGCCGTATATATTTTCGTTGATCATGTTGTTTACACCGAAATGTATGTAATTGTTATATTTAGGTACTGGGATTTTTAATCTCGCTAGTGATCTCGAAATAAGTAAAATGAAATACATTATGAAATATTATAATTTTTCCATTAAATACAATTTGATTACTAAGATACATACCGTTCAAGAATTGTCGGTGTCAAAGATAAGTTAGCAGTGACCTTCAATTAGAGAAAAAGGAGCACTCGTTCGTAAATGATATCATAGCGTGAGAGTTGGTCACCTGATCAAAAATCAATCGCTGGTATTTCTTTTTAACCGACTTCAAAAAAAGGAGGAGGTTATCAATTCAGCCGTATTTTTTTTTTTTTTTTAATATTTGTTACCTCATTTGAAAGGATATACTTCCAGATTGGTCCCATTTTTATCAAAATCCAGTTCTAATTGATTGATGATAAAGGAATTGAGAGAACTCCTCAAATATTGTATGCATACCTATAGCGATTTTGGTATTTTCAGCAATAAGTCAAGCATTTGCATTCAGAAAGTATCATTTGATGAAGTGTAACTGATGAATAACCGGAACTCCTCAATGATAAGTATTTCACGGGTGGTGATAACATATCTCGATTAAGATAGATAAGCGACTACGACAAAGCAAAAGAAGGCAGGCACCGGAACTCAGTTCTGATGATGGAATCCTTGAGGAATTGAGGGAATTCCTCAAATATTGTAGGCATACCTACCTATAGCGATTTTGGTATTTTCAGCCACTCCGGCTATAAATCCTTCCGAACTAATATTGTAAATGAAAGCTGATTTTGAAAGCTGTTTGTTTGTCCGTCTTCCACTGTTGCCTGGAAGATATCGCTTTAAGCGATAAGGCCGCCTTTGTACACAACAAATGTAAGACTTTTCGTGTATTTGATGTTTCCGTGTGCAATAAAGAGTCTATCTATCTATCTACACTGATGGAATTTCCCGTCCCGCGCTGTAGGTATAATTAGCGGGCCGTTACATATGCCGCGCGAGGGTTTAACAATGTCACACCAGAACAATGTTTCATTTGTGATGTAGTTTCTCGTTTTCTTCGCTTGTCTCATTTAAACGGCACTGTCTCATACGAGCAGCGCGTTTAGTAGATCTTCCCATATTCGCTTTTGATAAAATAGATCGAAAAAACAAATCACTAAAAAGCGAGAAATAAGCAAAAATTTTAACAAAAAATAAAACCGACTCCAAAAAATAAAAAATTGCACTAAAAAGTAAAAATTAATTGCGTGTTCAGTTACTTAAAAACAAAAACAACAAAAACTTTGTTTGTAAAACTTTGTCTTTATTTTCTTTAACTTTCACCTGATGTAAATTTGTTAGCGTAGATTTTTTATTTTGTGTTTATTTTTTTATTTTTTTACATGTTGTGGTTGTCTTCTATATTTTTGTGTTTATTGTAATGGAAAGTGTCCTGCTATGATAGGGCATTTTCCAATATTTTTGACGCTGTAAGGGAGAAAAGAGCTGGACACTTGCTGAGTTTCTTGCCGGTTCTTCTCAGTACAAGATCTCCCGCCCAGAGTAGACTTACGAACCGATGGCATAGTGACATTCATAAGAGCTACTTGTAGCCTAAACTGAATAAATGATTTTGAATTTTGAATTTTGAATTTTGAATTTTGATGATAAGGCCGAGGGTGGAAGCCGGAAGAAACTGGATATCATACTCTAATGGTCGGAACCACCAAAACGCTATTAACAACGATATTATTGCGATATATTTAGAGAATATAGTGGTAACTAGCCAAACCGAGTACAATCATGTACCCGCTGGGAATCGAACCCGGTACAGAGGCGATTAATACAATGATGTCGTTGTCACTGTCCACTGTCTAGTATCAAGTGAAGGTCGCCTTGGCGTAGGTAAGCAGGTAATTGATATATGTAGCAAGCAATCGTGGTCGGAAGCAACTTGATCCTCTTGCGGACATCTAGATACTAATATTATAAAGAGGAAACCTTTGTCTTTTTGTATGTATGTATGTATGTATGTATGTATGTATGTATGTATGTATGTATGTATGTATGTATGTATGTATGTATGTATGTATGTATGTATGTGTGTATGTATGTATGTATGTACATATGTTTGCAACGAATAAACTCAAAAACTATTGGACCGATTTAAAAAAATATTTCACCATTAGAATGCTACATTAGCGTCGAGTAACATAGGTTATATTAAAAAAAAGAAATGTTTAAAAATAAAAGTACACTCGTGCGAAGCCGAGGCGAGCCGCTATATAGTTGCTTAATACACCAATATCTAGCGAACTAGTCTCTTGATAATATACAAAGCTACAAATACCGACTATGTGTATATACAAAGCCATTAAAACGTTTTTGGTAGTGTAGGTAGTGATGTTGACTATAACACCAGCTTATATCCAAAGAATTTCTATGAAACAGCTATGAGCTTAGTGCTTTTAAAGTTGCGCTTTTAAACATGTCAACTAACCAGTCGGGTAGTTATTAATGGGGCGGTTTGTAGGGTATGAACATAAAGAAGTAACGTTTAGCATCAAATTGATAGCGACGCATACTTATACTCGATGGTCAAAAAGAAAAAAAATATTTAATCAACTTAACTAAATTTCAGAGGTGGCGAGAAACAAGGCGTAGTGACCGAAAATCCTCAGGAGGTATATTAAACTAATAAAATATGTAACAAAATCTACTTCAAGACTTTATTATATAATTGGAATCATGTTTTTTCATTGAAAAAAATAAATAAATTAAGCGTTCGCAATAGATAATGTCCTTGTCGGAAGGAATACTTATTGGAACGTTATCGTTTATCAATCAATCACTTGTACAATAGATAAGGATGCGTGGGATCGAGACATCTGGCTATATATTGTGTATTTACATGTTACGCCATTACTGTATTGAAAAAAAAAACATATGCAGGAATAAAGGATACTCACAAACATATAACATAAATATTTTATATACTTACTTCTATATAACTAAATTTTCTCCCTCTAAAGGTCTCTATCACCACACCTTCATAGAGCCTTTGTTCACCTTAACGTTACATAGTTTCCGATCAAAAGTATAATTTCTTTTAAGTTTTCGGAGGAAACATAAACACGTTGACACAAATCCATTGATAAGTAAAAAACCTTGTTCAACGCACTATGAATGATCAAAGGGAAACGCGTTGAAATAAGCGTTCATTTTCACGGATATGAATACTGGCGCTATAATTGTGTCAGTAGGTGCTTTCATAAAGCTCGTAACCACGTCTCGTTGTTAAAACAAGATAAACGCCATTTGTTACATCCAGTTTCAAGGGCAACGTTGCAGTAATCGCAGCAATGAAAACTGCTGGAAATTATTTTCAAGCTCGTTAAATCTCAGCATAGTTTTATTTTGAGTAAGCTGCCTCTCAGAGGTTGCATCCGTTTTTAAAGTAAGCCTAATTAGTTAATGAAGAATAAGACTTTTAACCGTACATTACTATTATTAACTACCTCTGTGGTCCCACCAGTTTCAGACTCAGAGATCCCAAGTTCGATTCCCAGCGTATTATTAATGTACATATCTATTAATGTACTTGGTTTGTTCAAATAATTTTTAACGCAAATTTTGTTGCGAACAAATTACAAAAACACAAATGTTGAAAAAAATTTCCACGAGCAGGATTTGAACCTGCACCCTTCTGACATTCCGGGTCAGGTGCTCTTCCAATTGAGCTATCGTGGTTCTAACCAACCCGCCGAAATTATTCAACACTTTTTACTTTGAAAGCCAAAGGAGCCCATTCAATGTCAACAACTACCGTTCAAGGGTGGTTCAAGAAGGGTGCAGGTTCAAATCCTGCTCGTGGAAATTTTTTTCAACATTTGTGTTTTTGTACTTGGTTTGGTTGATGGTTGAGCTTGTTTTAAGTATTCCTGGCTAGCTATCCCCATCTTATGTATGTATGATGCCCTAACAACTATGTTAGTAGTATTCAAGTAGTATTGTTGTATTTCGATGGTCTGATAGTTAGAGATAACATAGTCAGTAGGTAGGTACTGTAGTGTTCCCACTACTTAGGGAATCCTACTAGGATATAGAATATGAACAACAGTTGCACTTAACTTTGTGTATTATGATATTAAAGACATTACATTAGATTAAACCGATCACAGAGCACCTCGGCTTTGAGCCGGGCTGTCTCGCTCCTGTCTATCGACTGTGTACCTATAACGTAGTGATTACTTGCTCAGTGTGTGTACCCATATATCTACTACTCTTTGGTCAAACCGTTGCAAACCTTTTTAATTTTACATGTTCGATTATTGAAATATTCATCCAGACTAAAGAGGCTTACATACAAATGCAATAAACTAACTTTTACTATGAGCTGCATATAACCTTCTTACAGTACCTTAGGGTGGAGGATTCCAGGTGAAGTACGATTACACTTTCGACCTTACTACCACTTACTATTAGATGGTGGAATAAAAAAAATACCTGCATCAGTTTTGCTCCTTGAGCTTTTCCGCACAATTTTCCTTTTTTACAAGCTTTTATTTATTTCATAATAAACACATAATCTATAAATATTTTTAATAATCTTTTTGGAAAATTTTCTAATAGTTTTACTCTTAGATTAATAACGCCGTTTTACTAAAGAAAAAAGGTAGAACAATGAAAACACATATGCGAATTTTGTATTCCAGTTTAGATGCTGTCAGTCGGAACCTTTCATTGTACTCATATGACATTTCCATATGCGTATAAGTGTATTTTTGATCGAAGGCGTATAATTAACTAAGTATCTCCTTAAATACTTTAGGACTTCTAATCACAACAACTTCTTCATCTTCGTCAGAATCGCTAGACCACATTATGAGTTATTATAACTAATCCAAGAAAAGTATATAGGTCAATGTTTTATGTTTTTAAAATTCCCGATGGTCTCTCAGAGACAGCAATTGAAAACTATGAAAGAAATTATGATCCTGATGTTCTACAAGGTTAAAATACAAGTGTTTGTAAAATACTCGTATGTTTCACAAAAACATTACAAGCCTTGTAAATAACAATAAAAATATGCCACAGTTCGTAAATTCACGTCGTTGAAGAAAAACAGCTAAGGATTTATCTTCCTACTTTTAATCCGCCACGCAAAAAGAAGGTGGACGTTTGAAGTCTTTCCGTCTTAGAATTATATCGGATTGACCGTATTCAATGCGGGTTCTTTTATTCGAAAGTTACATCTTATAAGATGGTTCGTAGAGATAGATTTCTTGGAATCAGAAGTACCGTAAAATGGGGTGAATATAGATGTAGGGGCGAATCGAGATAAAACACTAAAGGAGATTTTGACGTTGAATATAAACGAAGATGGACTCGTTTATTTTTAGGGTTCCGTACCACAAAAGGAAAAAACGGAACCCTTATAGGATCACTTTGTTGTCCGTCTGTCCGTCTGTCTGTCTGTCAAGACCCTTTATCTCGGGAACGCGTGGAGGTATCGAGTTGAAATTAAAACCTTATACTCAAGTCTACGGTCCCTTGAAGTTGTGAAAAAATCAAACTTCTAAGTTAACGAAAAAAAAAGATACGGCCGTTTATGTCGCAAAAAACGTAAGTAATCGTACGTAAGTAAACTAAGTAAATACTTACGAGTACTTAAATCTCACGACAAGCTTTTAGATCATATAAATTGTGTAATGACGTTATAAGTTGATAGTAAAAGTTTTAAAGTAAAAGTTTATTTTATCTTTTTACCGCTAAATGCGCTTATAAAAGCTTGTTCTTTAAAAAGGTTTTTTATTTTTAATTCATTTTTTACTTTTTAGTTATCACTGGACACGTTTCAAAAACTTAGTCCGCCATATTGGATTTAGAGTGACGTCATACTTTATTTTTCGAGTTATTTATTCTCAGCAAGTCCTTTCATTTGATACCCATATTGTAGATGCATTAAAAATAATTAGTCCGCCATCTTGGGCGTGCCGCCATGTTGGATTTAGAATGACGTCACACATAATGTCTAACAATGAATCGAAAACTTTTTTTTCCTAATAAATAAAAATTTAATTTTTAATATTTTATCCAATATTATATATTATTGTAGGTATTATATAGATTACTCATCTATTCTAATATATCATTATCAAGTTATACCTACTTGTTGAAAACGACTTATTGAAGGGGCTGTAGGTACTCTACTAAAGAAGAATTATTTATCTACTGGTAAGTGCTAATCGATAACTTTATAAAGTTGAAGTTGCGGTTGATAAAGTTAACTCGCAGTATCCGAGCTTGGAGGAGTTATTTAATATGACTGGGGCAAACTTTCTAGTATGCTCTGTACATACCGACGTTGAATAGGTGAACTAATAAAATAATAAATGGCATCTGACAACTCTTTGATTTATTCGAATAAGCAGTCCTTAACACTAAAAGCGTGGCAATGATTCGACAACTAGTTTTTAAAATTTTCAATCATTTTGATCAAACTTTAGTTAAAAAGTATATTACAATAAAAGTAAAGTAAAGTAAACATTATATAGCTTTAAAAAAGTCATCGCTACAATTTATTCTGTAATAACCACGGCAACCACGCTCAGATCAGATAATCGGATGCATATTTACCTAAAGTTAATTTTTGGCTAGGGAATTATGGAAGCGGTTTTTTAAAATATAAATCACGGGATTCCAGAAAATTCGGAAATGCAAAACTATTCTGTAACATGGTGTGGGAAGGACGTCTTTAGCATGTGTATTTATTTTTAAAAAATCCGGGACTCCGGGTTTACATAATTATTCATGTGTATTTACTTGAAGTTTATTTTTAACTCCCCATGCAATTTATGAGTATGTAGAGTGTAAGGCGAAGAGTAGTGAGTGTTAGTTAAAGAAAATACAATACAATAATACTTTATTGCACATAATTACAGGTTACAAAACAAAAAATTATTTTTAATAAATTAAGTACTAAAATATACTTTATTGAAGTGTACAAAGGTGATCTTATCCAGCCAACCCTACTGATATCCTGATTCATCATCATCAGCTCATTTTATGTCCCCACTGCTGGGGCACGAGCCTTCCCTATGGATGTATTGGGAGAACAGGCCATAAACCACCACGCGGGCCCAGTGCGGGTTGGTGGTTGTTAACGACTGCTAATGCAGCCGGGACCAACGGCATTACGTGCCTTCCGAAGCACGGAAGAGCTCGAGATGATACATTTTTGGTCACCCATCCGATGACCGGCCTTTGCGAAAGTTGTTTAACCTCAGCACTCGTAGACCGAGCGCGTTAACCACTGCGCCATCGAGCTCCTCTATATATCCTGATATCCTGATTGGGCGTAAATATTACCTCGGTTACTACAAATTTGTTTTTCTTTGTAAGTTTGAGATATGTTATGAAACTTGATGAAGTAGTTGAAAAAATGAAAAATTATAAGGAAGTTATTGTTTCTAGAGATTTTTTCGTTAAAAAAGTGCATTTCCATATAGCCAATACCTGAACATAAGTAAATATACCTTAACCCGATTTGATTTTATAATCAACATACTAAATTTGTCGATTCCGAAATTCCGGGATTTTTTTAGATACAAAAGTGCATTCTATAACATCCAACACTCCAACTTTAGGTATTTACCTATGCATATACTATCACTAGTTATCACAAACCCGGGCTATGCATCGAAAAATCTGAAACACTTTTTGCCCGACCTGGGAATTGAACCCGGGGCCTTCGGGTGTCGTCGGACCGACCGGGTTATACGAAGGAAAACTCATTAAATTCATGTATTTATTTCCTTCAGAACAGAAGAAGCCTTTTATTTTGCCTGATCGCTTCTTTGCCGATCCCATTGTCCTGACCCAATATTGCTTCTATGTAACTAATCCCTTGTAAATTGATTGATTTATTACCTACGATGCGAGCAAAACAAAACCGGTCGCTGTGTAGATCTTTGAGGGAGGCCTTTCTCCAGTAGTTGTCGTCTTTTGGCTGAGATGATGATGATGATTTATATATATATTATATATATAGTTGCCACTACGAGTATTTCTATACTCTATAACATAATTTACTCCTAAGCAACCATTTTCTTAAAATAGAGTTAGGTAGGTACCATATTTTCACTCAAATTTCTAACAGTTCTAAAAATAAACTCTCGGTAATATTAATCTAACCAATATTCAGAATTTCTTAGAAATGTTATATTTGATTGTTGTTTCAAAGATAATTTCAGGAATTTGTAGTGACTCATGAAAAAACCCCTTTCCATTTTCATTCTAAACGAATTCATCGTTTCAAAATGAATCACATTATTAGCGATAAAACTATGAAACGTTATTATAGAGAGTTTTTTGTATCGTGCTTTCTGCCAAAAACTGGCAGGAATTGGTATTTTTCCGACAAGCTTGAGCCTAAGATATGTGTCCACTATCTCGGCCTTTCAGATGTCTTTGTGAAGAAAATAGCATCGTAATGTTGACCATTTTACCGAAAGTGTCGCGTCGATATCCTTTCTGAAAATCCTGCAGGGATTTAAATAGCATAAACCGGAGACTAAGAGCACATCATTTGTACGGCTACAATATATTTTATTTTATATTATTTTTTTTACGTTCGTAACGACGACGCGACGCCAGCACCTATCCAGAACTGTCAAATTTCTTTAATAAATTTTCAACCATATTAACTATATGCATAAAATTCAAAGTCTATTGAGGAAACTTGGCAGTTTGTGGTAGTCTGATATGCTGCGTGGGTACTTACTTGTGTGTTGTAGTCAAATAAACTTTAACTCTAATAAGTTAAGAATTAATATTCATTAAATGGAAAATATAAGAAAGTGGTAAAAAAGTGGTAAGCTTAAGGTTTTTTTTCTAGTAGGGCAAGAAGCGCTAGCTCAGCAGCTGTGCCTTTTTTTTAATATCGTCGCTTATATAAGAATACCGCGCACATCGAAAAACGACCTCATATGACCAAGGCCTTTTATTTTTGTTTTACTTCGGATGCGCGCCGAAAAAATCTATCAAATGAAGTATAAAACGGCACATGGCCATTTTTCGTCTTGCGTTGTATTGTTATATAAGCAACGATATGATTATTGAACAAAGGGCTTATTCTTATTTACTTATTTGCAGTATTTCTTTGTCATGTCATAGTTGAAAGTTTCTTGTATTAAAAACATCAAACAAAATAGCTTTACAGAAAGATTGTTCCTGACAAAGAGAACTTGCAGTGTACGCTTCTATTCAATTCAACGGCGACATAAAAGTAATTGAAGTCAAGTTCAAATCACAAGCGATTCGCCTATTTAGTATTATGCATAGGATGCCTGTAAGCTGTAAGGCCGGGCCACCGAAGCGTACGCCAGTCACTCGACGACCGCGAGCTGAACGAACGTCTGTCGCATCGTTCATTCAACGATTAAAGAAACAATACTGAAAACACATGATCATAACAAACCACTGTGTATTTGAAACTTAGTGATCTTGTCTAGGCAATATGCCCATAATTTATTTTGTGCTTCATTAGTTTAAAAATAAATCACTTTTTCGGAGTAATAACTTCAATAGCCCACTTTTCATCAAGTGAATTCCGTAAGTGAATGTTTTGTGTTTTGGGGTTGAACTGCATGTAAAAATTGTTATGTACTTTATTGTCCAATTAGGGTTGCCACCCGTACTCTAAAATAGAGTATTGTCCTCTTTTTCATGTAGGCGTACTTTATAATCTACGACACCAATAAAGTACGCTAAAATACTCTATTTACGAAAAACTGATTGTTACTGGCTCGTTACCGGTTGAGTACTTATGAGACTAAATAAACTGGTACAAAATATTTGTTAAAAGTCGCAAAGAGCAACAAAAAATACTTTTTTAAGGACAAATAAATAAATACTCTTTTTTTATGCTATGTACTTTATTTTTGTTCTAACAAAATGAAAAATACTTTATTCGTCCTGAAAAAAGGTGGCAACCCTATGTCCAATACGTAGATGCATAATTTGAGCCAGATAAAATAAAAAGCTTCTGCGTAAGGTTACATATTATATTCAAGTAATTTTATGATTGTGTTCTTTGGGTGGTTCAAGTAATACTCGTAGTAATTCCGTTTAATAAATGTATATTTTGGATTCATTAAATATGGTTGTTCTAAATTAAATTCTTTAATGTGTGTCACATCACATGGTTGTTATTGTTTTTCTGATCTGTTCGTAAGTCTTATTAAGGCTTATATTTAAATAATATCATTTTTTTAAAGTACTCTTAGGATACCTACACAATTCAAATGAGTCAATGATAAAGTCTGAAACGTGTTCCAAGAAACCATGTTGTCAGCCTTAAAGGAAAAATTAAACTTCATTAAAAAAAATCTAAAACTTATCCACAGTATATTTTTTCTGCAATAATATACTCGGTTCTGGTCTTTACCCATACAAATCTATTTGGATTGCGCACCCTGTATATTAGCTGGTATTCATGTCAATACAATACGTAATTGGAACAGATTCCGCTTAAAAAGGTCCTTCAAACTCTTCTCATCTCGTACTTTGACGACGTACTTTGACGCAGTTGATTTATTAAATAAAAAAAATAGTAATATAGCGATGACAATAGCTGTTGTTCTAACGAGCTTATTTTGCAATGAGTTTGTTTTTTTACTAACAAAACTAATTGTATTTGAACGGATATAAATCATCGTTATTATGGTAAATATAGTTAAAAAAAAGAATTTCTATTTAATAAATTTGTCGGTAGCTGAACTGATACTTTAAGCGCATGAAATAGTGGTTTAATCCCAAAAGCTCCGTTAGACTACACGTGAACCCATACCTAATAACAAGCATATTAGCTTTTATGGGTGGGAACAGGACTAGGATATTAATATTAGGGCTTCCAATCCCGCAGCCTATATTCAAAGGTATTTCGGGAGTCGAAATTTTCAATCCCGCTGGATCCCGGTATTCGCGGGATCCCGCATATAAGAATTATAAGTATATATACTAGACAAATATACATGTTTTTTTTCTGTATTTGATTTCTATGATCAATAAAGAGATATAGAAAAAAAAAACAATCAAGTAGGTACAATTAAAAAAAACCAAAACATTATCTGAATGTTGACAGAACTATTTATTTAGTTTGGTCATTTTGTCAGCATTCAATTGAAAATGTTTGCGAAGAAAACATAACATCCAGTCCCGCAAAACACGCGGGATCCTGCGCCCGTAAACCCGCAACACGCAAGACTGAAAAATTACGCGGGATCTCAGAATACCGCGATCTCGGTATTGCGGGATTGGAAGCCTTAATTAATATGTTAATAGCGCAATAAAAAAAATCTTTTCAAGAGCAATTTTATTGCGGAAAATGTAAGAATTGTCAAAAGTTTGCACAAACCAGTGTAGAAGCGCAGCTCTCTACCAACTATATGTCTGTCGCCTCACGTTCACACAGCACCCAGCCAACGACAAGCCCGCTGATTGACAAAGTCTTAAACATGCTACATCGTCACAGCTAGCCACTGCTGCTAATCCAAATCGTAACTAATATATACTGGCGTCTTGCGGGCAGCGATTTTGACACATATTGTAACATTATCGCACTAGCAATCTTACTTTGAAGCTTTGGTTCTCCGCCAGGGATTGATCAAGACGATATATGATTAATAGAGGATAGTCGTTCTGAGAGTAAACGGACGAGATATATTTCCATAATAATGTAACAACTTTTTATACTATTCTATTCATTATATTCTAAATACTTCCAATTCGTTCCAAAACAACCTATAGTTAGGCTGTTTGGACGCCAAGTCGAGTGTGGTTGTCAGTTTTGGATTTTCCTAGATTTTAATGCAATTTCAACATGCCGCGCGCGGGCAGAAGCTAATAATTTGAATATTTCGCAAACATAACGTCGCGTGTCGTGTCTGTAAAATTTTAGCACAGTATATTTCATTCTTCATTTTAATACTTATGGGCTAAAAAACTAGAGTTGATGTTTTTCTTCAATATAATTGTTTTTCTTCTAAGAGTTAAGCAATAACATTCTTATTCTTATATTTTTTGTAGGTACTAATAAAATATTTAACACTTAAATAAAAACTTTAAGTAGCACTGTGTTGTAAAAACAATTCTACGACAAAGAAAGGATGCCCATTTTCTAAATTAAATACATTTCATGGAGTCCATTAATATGAAACAGTTCCACCTCTGTCTATTATAAAAAGATTACTTATAAAAACTTCGTAGTGAGTAGTAAACTAAACCTTCTAGCACCTTCCAATATGACGCGCCATTTTTAACGAACTAGCCTCGAAGTACAATGTTTTTACACGTAGCTAAATTACAGGGCGATTCGTTTATAATCCCTGCCATCCATGATTACTTTTATTGATCTGCAGCCCAACCCCGAGTTTCCAGTGTATTTGCTGGCAACATCGTGCAATATGTTGCATCAAAATAAATGGTGACCTTTGTTGATAGTCACTCAAGCGAATGACAAAGAGAATTAGACCTATGGGTATATGTAAATATAGGGCGTGTTCGTTAAGTGAGGCCAGTTGGTGATTCCATAAATAAAGAATAAAACTTTTATAAGTAGATTTGCAATCTATCTTGATAAGTGAAGGGACATCAATCAGGGATTTAAATCGTCGAGACTTCATAAGAAAGAACTTTGATATTCATGATATAAATATAAAATAAATTAGAAAAGTTTTTTCTAATATCGTTGTACGACATAAATAACATATTTTACAAAATTGTATTAAAATTTTAAAAATACTTTAAATATTCACACTTTTAATGTGTTGATAGTGGGACCTTTTCCTTATTACCTTAAAACATAAAATTGGTTTTCTGTTCTTCTTTAATTTTTTGAATAAGAAGCTCTACTTTAAATGATTTTTTAAAATTACTTTGATAAAAAACTTTCACCTTTTTTTAAACAATACAAAAAAATCAAGGACCTTACTATCAATAATAAGTCTTTCTTTGTCTTTTAGTCATTTTCGTTTCTTTTGATCGAAGTACGAAGGACGGTCGATCGCAGACACAATGGTAATAAGCTTAATTTATCCATGACTTTCCACTCAAGCAATGTCTTCCCACTTCACACAACAAATCTAATTATTGATAGCTTGTTGACGCTGATGTGGGTCAAATAATACGCTTAAGCAATATTATAACGTTCCGGAATGAATCCGTAGAATTATTACTAAAAAGTTAAAACATCACAATATAACACGCTTGAAAAAAACTCACACTCTTCTTGGATACTAAAGAAATAACGACAGCAACAAAACTCATAGCAACTTTTAAAAGCAATTCACAGACTTTCAAAAACGTTTATATGAAACATGGAATACACCGAAAAAGTTTTAATATGAATGATGACAACTCATTTTAGAAGCAGTACAACACAATAATGCCTATGTAATCCGCCTATACGTACGTGTTAACGATTCACAACATTGTAATCAATTATTCATAGGACCGCGCCCTTCTTTATTGACATATTATTTTGATGAAATCCAATCAAATTAACGTAACAGTATAATTAATAATGTTACTGGCAAATATTGTTAGAAATTAGATTTCGTTAGACTTACATTTTACAATATTTAACACAATTTATGAAAAAGGATAAGGAAAATATGTTTGCAGTAGGTACATTTTATTTCGTGCTTTTTAATTATACTGGACGACGAACGGTGGTATTCAGGTCAGGTTCTAGAAATTTCTTCAAGCGGAATATCGAGTTGCAATTTTCGTAGCAGTAAGGAAAAAACGAGTCGCCAGTTTTATGACGTAGCGTAGTAGGTAACTACCTACTATGCTACGTCATAAAATATTCGCAGCTACTGCAACAAGTTCGTATAATCGTAGTATTCGTGCTTGTAATTCGCTTCGTGAAAAGATTCAGTGCTTACGTCAGCCTTCCCGGTAGCATTAATGGTCAGTGTAGTCGCCCAGATTGCGGAAGATCCAGGTACGATTCCTGGCTGAGTCGGGTAGGCATTTAATTTTTTCACTGTACTTTATAAATATTTAATTCAGTTTCAGTGCAGCAATTAGCACTTAAAAATATAAAGTAAAATTTACTATAGCGTTGTGTCATCAGATTTGTGGTATTTCATCTGTAAAGATGAATCTGCATAGCCATCGTTGCAATAACCGTTGGATAGATGGCACTCTGCCGCTAAAAAGCAGTCAAAAATAAAAAAAGCAGTGAAAAGATTTAGTGCTTACGTCAGCCTACCCGGTAGCATAATGGTCAGTGCAGCCGCCCGGATTGCGGAATACCCAGGTTCGATTCCTGGCTGTGTCGGGTAGGCATTTAATTTTTTCACTGTATTTTATAAATATTTAATATTCGTAACGTTAGTCTGCCCAGAAACATTAGTTGCAAAGAATTACTAATATTCGTAGCAAGCAAAAACATCTTAGTTACAATAAAGAAGCAATATTCGTGACGTCATCTGTTAGTCTGAATAGAATAATATTCGTAGCTAGCAGTTTAGCTACGAAGTAGTTTTGATGCATTATTGAAACATCAGTTTGCACAGAAACCTCAGTTACGAATACAAAAATTCGTAGCAAGCATTATTCGTAATGTCAAGGACACTCGTAGCATATACGAGTAGTAAGTTACAGATTTGTAGCAAATACAAATACAATTATACTTTATTACCAAAGTTGTGTTACAAGGGATCTCAAAACACATAGGTGTGCAACCAATAGAGCTAGGTTATCCCGCCCGATCCTCTAAATGATACTACATATTTACAGAATACACTAAACATGCACAGCAGTTTAGGTCCAAGACACCGTACTCGTAGAACAAGGGTACGAAGAACCGGTTCACACGCGCTCTATACCAGGTACAGACATGTACCTGGGCGCTTCTCTCCTCCTCCACGGCCCGGTCTACCCGAGCCGAGTTCCGAGCCTTTAGAGGCGCCCTCGGGTGGTTCCGCTCCTCGATCCGATCCGAACCCTTCAGAGAATCTAGTAGGGCACGGAGACGCGCACTAGTGCGCGATGCCGTTCCCTCTAGAAAACCTCCGAAGGTGATTCGTTTCACACGGCTTGAGGAACCCTTTAAGTTTCTCGCCGCCCCCAAACAAGCCCGGTGAAACTGAAAATGCCGTCTGAGGCAATCAGCAATCTCTCTCAAAAAAAAAGCTAGGTTATTCGAGAACGTCGTAACAACACAAGATGCATTGATTATGGGTCCCACACTAGGAAAACTGTTCCGTGGGAACCCAATTAAGGTAAACAGGATAACGACAGATCAAACTGACATTGGCACCCCAGACATTTAGTACAGCTAAGAGAAAGTAAATTATTAATAACAAAAAAAGTATAAAAATAATAATAGAAACTAAATCCTTGTGGACGGTAAAATGTGTCTGTACGAGTGTGTGTTTGTGTGCATGTGAGTGTGTATTATACAAAGAGATTTAGTTAAATGTCTTTGGTATTATAATATGTGGGTGTGTGAGTAGGGTGTAAAAGTTAAAGGATTAAAAATGTAGGCGAGAGTTTATCTTGGGGGGGAGGGAGGTGCAGATGCAGAAGCAATAGCAATCTATGGGCCTGTGTTGCCTGATTACAAACAAATAAATAAATAATTATTTGTAACGCCCACAGGTAATGATAAAGTCTCGTCATTAGTCTGTGCTAAAACAGACTGACGATTGTTGCTAACTCAAATAGGTTACATGTTTAAAAAAATAATGATTTAATAAATAAATGCAAATGTTCGTAGCAAGCAGTAACAGCTTATTTACAATTTCCAAGTAATATTCGTAGCGTCCCGTCTTTCCAGTAAGAAATAAAGTACAAATGGTTATTGCAAACGCTACGTGTCTGCTACATCTATGTAGCTTGCCGTTGAATGTCAAGGGACACAGCCGTGCATGTGTCAATATTCTCTTCGCGGAATATAGTGGAATGGACTGCTACGAGTATGTGGAGCTATGTCACGTTATCGGCAGCAGCTAAATGATAAAACTGACACTGGAGATATTATACTCGCGAAACTACATGCATTACGACATCTTTAATGTAAGTTGTCAGCGTTATCTTACATTACTGAAAACACCATTATCCTCTCATCTGCGGCGAGCACTGATCATTGCCCTAACTAAACAATTAAAATTCTATTATGTCTGTATTCACAGCAGACCACAGGTTAACCGCCCATGTCTTACTTATTTTTGTCCAATTCAACAAATTTATTGACTGTAAGAAATTGCTTTTAAGCGATAAGGTCGCCATATGAACCACTCCTAGTATTGTCCTCTTTGTCTTTTTTTTATATTTTTTATTTTAGCTTCTATTGCGAAAAGTAAATTAAAACGATATAAGTAAACCTTATTACCATATTGTTTCTCTCAATGGCTTTTTGAAATGTATACAAAACGTTCTAGTATAATTAACAGCTGTAGCTAAGTGCCTCTGAATTAAATTAACCACATTTTAAAATAAACAACCCTTTGTACCGGCAGGTAGAAAAGCCTTAATTGTTTGAACCTATTCATTGGGGCACAGTTAATATGTAGTTAATTAATCTCCGACATAATTGCTATTCGGATATTTTAACATACTCTGACATAGAAATTAAAATAAATAAATGAAAATGGTTTTTATTAACTCAAATCTTACATTACCTACAAGTAACTGAGAAACAACCCCAAGTAAGTAAGTAATTATAAAATACTCGTGTTGGGGTAGCTTCACTCGTACATTTGTTTTTTTTTAAAGGTAATTTGCATATGATAGATGCTTGCTTATTTAAAGTTACTTATATTAAAGCAAAAAGAAAAGTTTTGACTGTTTGTTGTAGACTACAACCAATTGTTTGAGAGCGTGACCGGGTTTTGGGCGGAAACTTCGTGGTTCTATTCAAACCATAGTCACAGATTAGGTAATAGTTACTTTGACCACATAGCCCCAATATATACCTATGCTTATCTATATAATATACAAGCTGACCCGGCGGACTTCGTACCGCTTTGACAGTTTCCATCATTGAGTTAAATATATATCAATGGTTTTCATGACAACAAAACAAACAAATCATTTTGTAATGGAAAATTAAATTGTCGTTTTTAGTATTTTATTTAATATATTTTTTTAATATAGCCTATGTTACTCAGCGCTAATGTAGCATTCTAATGGTGAAAGATTTTTTAAAATCGGTCTAGTAGTTTTTCAGTTTATTCGTTGCAAACATACATACATACAAAAATACAAAGGTTTCCTCTTTTTTAATAATAGTATAGATATAGATATGCATCACACGAGCGTGTACTAGATTCTCCGGGCTACCGTGTTAATTAAAAACGCAGTAAGGAATATTTTTTCAAGTATTGAGTTACATTTAGATTCGGAAGCTCGCGCGAAGAGTCTTTACAGCACTTTGATTCTTATTTCTATAGCTATATGGAACGTTATACTTTGATATGGCGTAAATGCAGTATGTCTCTTCGTAAAAAATGAATTAGTAAAGAGAACCGCAGTTGAGTGTAGTACTGCTTTTTGCCGATGGGACTTTTGTGAGGTGAGATTTATTACACAAATTAATATAAGCAGTAGCTTACTGATATTATAATTTGTGAATCAAAACTAGTAAAGTGATCATAAATACAACTTTGAACTGCAGTATTATAGGATACTGCACTTTATTCACTAGTGGTTTTGCCATTTGGAAGAAGAGGTAATACTAATCTGAAGAGCAGTTTCATGTGTTACTGCTTTCAGTGTCACAAAATTACTAACAATAAACGAGTAACTCCCAATTACTAGTCAAGAGCGCAGCAAATCCGTCCTTATTGCATTTAAAGTTTGTATAGTTCGCTTTATTCACCAAAACCATGCTAAAAAAATAACATGTTTTTTATATTAAAATTACTATGTTAGTTTAAGAGATATTTCAGATATTTTTTATGAAACTATACATTAACAGTAAAACATTTTTTTTAAACTTTAAAATAACGCCATATTATTAAAAAAAAATATATTTAACCGCCATTTACTCAAAAGTTGTCTAACCTTTCTTACTGCGTTTTAAATTAGCACGGCAGCGGGGTAATCGAGTCGGGTATCGAGAGCGGAAATCCCACAGGCGCATCTAATGGGTGATGCGCCTCTCCTCTCGACTCAGAAACTATTTTAACTTTTGCTTTCCTACCTTTTAGTACGCTATTGTATAGCTGTTCAGTTTTATAAGTTACTAGCTGACCCGGCGGACTTCGTACCGCATTTCTTTTTTTTTTTAATATAGCCTATGTTACTCAGCGCTAATGTAGCATTCTAATGGTAAAATAATTTTTTGAATCGGTCCAGTAGTTTTTGAAAATATTCGTTGCAAACATACATACTACATACATCATACAAAAATACAAAGGTTTCCTCTTTATAATATTAGTATAGATTATGATATTATTTTTCCGTTATCTATTCTTGTTATTTTCTCTAGTTACTTTATACTTGTATTTATTAACATTTTTCCTGGAAGCTTCTTTCTCGTGCGAAATTTATTGTTCTATATTTTTCTTATAAGAATGCGAGCAACATGTTTGCCATATAGAATTAGGCTTTGTTTTTTTCTCAAATATACACTATGTAGATATTGATTTTTATATCATTCAAGTAATCATAATTCAATCGAGTTTTAAATATTTGGTTTACCTCCATCGTTGAGATCGGTTTTCGCTATATATTTATATTAGCTGACCCGGCGGATTTCGTATCGCATTTCTTTTTTTCTTTTTTTTTTATATAATATGTTGTTACTCAGCGCTAATGTAGCATTGTAATGGTGAAAGATTTTTTTAAATCGGTCCAGTAGTTTTTGAGTTTATTCGTTGCAAACACACATACAAAAATACAAAGCTTTCCTCTTTATAATATTAATATAGATTTACAACAACAGCATGAAAAACTGCTTCTATATATTAAAAAAAATATTAATTCGCTGAGAATGGCGCGAGCAAAAACAATGGCAATAAGTGAAAACCACACCAAATCATCAAAAAAAACCCGGCCAAGTGCGTGTCGGGCCACGCGCAGTGTAGAGTTCCGTAGCCCATCTCAATAATGCGGACTCTGAGAAGAGGGCTTTTATGAACATTTATAACGTCAAGAGTTCCGGCGGCTTATGACGTCTAAAAACGGGGCCACATAGGACGATGGTAACTAAATAAGGAGTTATAAAATCCAACTTTACAAGTGAAGTTAGAAAAAATTTATATTGCCTTTGTATATTTTGAAATGGCTCATATACCTAAATATAGATACTACCGGTTTCACACACCTGACAACATTATTCCCAATGAGGAATTTGTACTGCGCCAAGTACATTTTATAAGTTTAAAACTTGTAAAGCCTACATAGCTGTGATAGTTTTCCTTTTATTTTCGTCATATATATCTACAAGTACCGTAAATTTTTTCACACTTGACTCTAACAACGTTTTGCATTTTGAAGCTTAATAGTTCCCAAACGGATGCCTCAATCACAAAACTGTTTCCACAAAACCGCAATATTTTTAAAATTGCTATCCAACAACATCCCACTCTATGGGAAAAAAAATTACATCCCCACTTCACGTGTAGGGGAGGTAACCTAAAAAAAAATATTTTTAAAAATTTTAATTCGCCACTTTGTCGGCGTCATTAATATGTATATCCAGGCCAAATTACAGCTTTCTAGTACTAAGAGTCAGACATGGCGAAACTATAAGGGTTCCTTGTTGACTACGGAACCCTAAAAAGGAGCGCCTCAGTAATGGGTGAAGTCAGAATGTTTATAATGATAATTAATTATCGATTACTACCTACTAATGATCGAAGGCTTGATTACATAGTATGTAGTATATGTATCCTTTGTTCATGTCCTCCATTGATTTGAACACAATCAACACTTACACTGTAATTACGTTGTCAGCACATCAATACGCCATAATAATCATTAATATCGATTATTAGCATATCAGTCGACTGAAGCCTAATCGTAGAGATGAGGTTCTGAGTAAGCCTCGCTCCTGTCAAGCTCCATTGTACTGACGAGCCGATAATTAATGTTAACAAATACACTGTGTTACCTATTTTAGCAATAATCACGATCATAATACTGTTTAAAACTGATGTGAATAGCAATTTATTCTAATTTTATGTTTTTTCGCCAGTGTAATTTGTTTATGTACTTAAGCGTGCTTATCAAGTAAAATGGATAAATAAACTTCGTAATTAATTTTTAAAGGAAATGTTTGGTAAACACGTCATAACAAGAAGTGATTGCAGTAAAATATTTCGTAAAATGTAATCTATACAATATTATAAAAAGGTTCTGTTGAATGATTGACTCTTCAAGCAAACTTTCCAACTCCGAAATTCGTATTACACGATAGTAAACATTAGATTCGTTTCAAGGTGTACACAAGGAAAGATTCAAAAACCCCTTAGGGCGTTAAGAGCGTAATCGAGGGTGAAAGTTCGAATGAAGTTTTCCCCCAGTTGATTGACTCAAAATCTTTGTTTGACTACTTTATGTCTTTAAATAAATATGTAAAATAGAGTAGGGCAGCAGCACCAGTGTTCGACAGGAACCAGTTATCGACATTGTTTTCCTTTAACCATTAAAAATAGGGGAGCAACTGATTTTAATGTTTAGTAGCAATTGAATACCAGACCACTATTTCCTAGCTGGCATCCCGTAAAATTTCAATAAAAATCTTTGTATTTTTTTTATTTATTTGATGGCTTTGTGCGATTAGCACATTTAGCCATTGTCAAAGTGATTTTTCTTACAAGTAATGGATAAATAAACAATATTTCCTTCCTGTATGATGATGATGAATGATAATAGAAATGAGAAGTGAGAAATGATATACCCCCCAACCCCTCGAGTATCAGTAAAGAGTGTCAGTAAAGATGTGGGGCTTTACTAAGTCCTCGGGCGGACTTTTTGATAGAATTTGAAAAGTGACGTTGCACTGTTTTGTTTCATTTGCCAACACTTATGCACACTCACGAACACTTAACGGTTAATAATCCCCCATTATTTCACTTTAACAATCGACATAACACAAATTTTACAAAATAAAACAAAACCGCAGACTTGTTATTATTTGACGAGGAAACCTGTGTCGAACACTGGGTCACTAAACTGGTTAGTGCGGATTTCTGCTGATAATGTGAAAGAAAGTAAAACGAATGAATTGAGATTAATTTTAATTTACTGAAAATGTGCATGAATACCATACCATAAAACAATACACAAAAATAAAACGCAAAACAGTACGTAATTCTCGTTTAGTCTGTCCAAGTTGGGCACAAAAGTCGGTGCAAAAAGTCTTTGTTCTTTTTTAACATCGCATGCCTGAGTGGTACTCTACCCAATTATTTCGTCTGCCTATTTTTTATATACATGGTTCAAATATTGTAAACAAAACTGTTACTTATAGGAAAGGAGGATTTCTTAACATTAAACTTACCTTTTAGAGCCTTAGAGCATTTAGTTGGTTAAGTGCTCTAAGTTTAGAGCCCTCCAACTATCTTTGTGTTCAGCACGACAGTCCGTTTTGTCGTGAAATAAAAGTTAAAAAACAATGCGAAAGTGTATTTGTTAGTATGTGTTAGGAAGGATTCCTAATATAAGTTTAGGTAAGCTTTCACCTGCGTTTTCACCGATGTGTGATTTCATTTGATTGGCTACAGGAACTTTATCTCGCGTCTTCCGGGTTATTTTTCGGAAGGAAAATCTTTCAGGTATTTATATAAGCCGTGTCGTGACGTGAGTCACGTAAGCTATTTTTCTTAAAAAAAACTCCTGCAAAAAAATTTAATAAAAAAACATGTTATTGATACATTTCATATTTCGTTTTGATAAAAGAGATGGACCAACAACTACGAAAAAAGGGTTTTGAATCCATTGTAACATTGACGACAGCTTTTGATGTTTCAATAACTCGACTTTCACATGTAAGCTTAGGGCATGATTTCGGAGTTAGTCAGTCTAAGGTCGCCTAGACCGTTAATAGCTAACATCTAACTAAGAATCTACAGCTGCTTTAAATGTTACTCTTGATTCTAAAGTTATTACAAGTAGATTATGAAGTTATTTATATAGAAGTTATTACATTATTACAAGTAGTAGGGAGGAATTTTCGAGATATACTCGGAGTGTACCGAACAAAACAGCGCAATAAATATCTAAATAATATTTTTTCATAGCGCGATGGCGTTATCATTTTTGTTAGGCTCAGTATTTTATACGGCGGCGGCATACTTCCCTGACAGGTACAACACTACGATGGTGGCTCATTTATCATTTTCAGATCCGTCAAAGCCGCATGTGACTCAAATTCACCAGCCACAGTACATACCGTTACCTACTATTAGATGTATCGAGCAATAAAAGAAATATCGTTGGAATCACTTCCGAAACCTTTTAACGCCCCGAACGAAATTATGTGATAGCACAATTCAATTGGTACACGCTATTTAAATGACCTCATTGTACAGTCACTATCAAATTTGTTGAAGCAACACAAGTCGTAATACTGTGGTAATACTAAAGACTTTATTCACAATAAACTAGTTTTCTCCATAAATCTTTGCTGCCAATGTCACCCAGATGAAACCAAATGTAGAACAAATTATTATCAACGTTCCTTGTTCAAACAATTTCATTGTGGAGAACTAAGGCTTTTTTTTTTTTTTTTGGTGACCCAGGGGAAAAATCTGCACACAGATTCCAGTGGATCTGGGGCTGGCCTTCTCCTCTCACAAGGAGGAAGACCGACCCAGTAAACGACCCCTGGGGTTTGCCTTTGGTCTTGCGGACCGCGAAGGCTATCGGACAACGCGCGCCTCCCGGCGTGGCCTAGGAGGCGCGGTAAACTAAGGCTTCGACGAAGCCTCTTTTGTATGAAACGCACTACTGGGGCCGACTACCGCAGCGTAGCACTATGTCAAAAACTAATCTTCATCAGCAACAGCCATTTATTGTAGAGAGTTTCAGTATTTATAATACGCAAAACGCTCATTGGCGCTTCTATCCAGCTGGATCTCATTGGCGTAACACCTAACTTGATTAGGTCACGATATACGGAAATTTAAAAAAAATCGAAACACGACGACGAGATTGATGACGGACATAACAAATTTTTATTTTATATTTTGTCTAAAATTAAGACTGTCAATTCGGAATTTAATTTAAATATTCAGTCTTCAATATTTCAGGTTTTAATTAATTATTATTTTAGGTTCCTCGATCAGTGTAATGATAGCATGCTAATCAAGTAAACTTAATAAATAAATTTTGTAAGTGGAAACGAAACTTTTATAAAGCTGCATTTTGTCCACAGTGGTGCAAAACCAATTCAAGGATGGTAACGCTTCTGACAATGAGCACCAGCACGTCGCCGAAGAGCTCGTTGGCCAAACTGATGCTGGGCCCGAAGCCAAAGCCGTTTAAGATCATGGTCCTCGGCCAATCCGGAGTCGGCAAATCGGGTAAGCAAGAAAAAAAAAATTACAACTACCAACTACAGACCTAGCATGAACGTAATAGAAATCGTATCGTATAAACGTTATATGCTAATGTCATAAATTCTATGATTTTGTTTATTCATTATTCAAAATCCACAGCTCTTAAAATATTAGTTATAGAGTGTTTCAAGTTCTTAACATACAGCAAATAACAGATTTTACATGTGTAGATTTTTTAAATTAATATCCGCCTGTCTCAATTTACTGACGTTGTGGTTCTGTACCAATTTTCATACCCACAACATTTTTTTTCGCTTCGATAACGAATTCGATTATTGTTCGTTCTATAGGCCCACCGGTTTGAGTAGAGCTTGTGTTAGATAACAGATAAACCTACAAAATAAAGTGATGAACATCCATGATTCAGTTAGGTATATAACAGGCTTACGTTTATTATGCAAATAAATTCCCCGCGTACATGAGTTTCCTAATCAATCACCATTTGTATTCAGTAGGCACAAAAAACTAAGTGATATAAAAAAAAAGTGATTTTCATTAGTAACAACTTTATGGTAGACAGTGCTGTGTTATATGGTCTGTGGCAGACGTCGTGGCAGATAAACGTAGTGTTAAATTCTCTTTGGTGGCAGACATGACATGCTTCTGACTTTTTTTATAAAGCTTTGTTATATTTAGAACCTTATCTTTCACATACAGCTCTACTAAATCGTAAGCTAACTGGAACTTACCTACTGTATCTATAAAAAAAGATAAACGGCGGCGGAGGGATTCATTGACGCGACAAAAAGTCCACCACATTTTGCGGCTTCAGACGATGGTTGCGCTAGGAATCCTAATGACCATGGCCATTGTCGTAAATTGATGGTCATAAACAGAATCCCGCGCTGCGTTGTTCACTAATGAGTCATTTGTGTTTGCTGTTTATGAGAGATGTCGGAACACAAGAAAGATAAATTAATATTATAGGAAAAGATATTGCTAATGGTCGCTTATGACCTTAACAGAGATTCTTTAAGCCTGTTTTCTGGGTTGCTATCTTGAGTGGTCCCCATATCTTACTAGATTCTCCAAGGTATTTTAGTCGGGTATCGAGAGCGGAGAGCCCGAGCGCCCTAATTTTAGGGTTAACCGGTGTCGCAGCGTAGGAGAAAACCACATGTGGCAACCACTGGCAAAGTTCGTTCGAGCAAGGACTTCGTACCTACTTTGTAGCAACGAGTAACCGATGTATTTGGATGTGAATGGATGAGGAAGAGAGCGTTTCATAATCTTATCATCATCAAGAAGAGTCCAAGAGGTAACTTTTAAGCAAATAAATACTTTAGGATGTATGCGATACATTTGTCTGAATTGGGTCTTTTATTTTGAAATGAAATGAAATTAATGAAATTAAATGAAATATACCGAAAACTTCCATGAAAAGCCGCCGTTCTATGTTGGGAGCCAATCAGACGTATTGCAAATCTAATGTCTGATTTAGAGAAAGATAGATATAGTGGTTTTTTATTTTTGATAACACCAAATAAAAGCAAGGCAAAATGTAACATACGTTTGTTTGACATATTTAACATACGGTTCATTTAACATCAATTAAAAAAAGGTGTGATATGTGCCCTACGTGGCACTGGAAAGCACGTACGCAGGCATTCTGAATTCGCTGCAATAACTTCCTGGAGCGGCCCAATAGACATTATTTAATACAGTATCAACGTAATTTAGTTTTTATAAGACTAGCGCCTCGCAAAGTTTGATACGAAATTCAACAGACAGATAATCGCGCATACGGTACAGTACTGAGACTATAGAAGCAATTACGAGCAGTTTGCAGAACGTATTTTGCACATCGAAGTGACTCATACATCAAAAGACCCAAATTTCGAACGTCAGTAACATGTTCTAAAGGAGCTCCCCGCACGAATACCTGAGGGTTGAAATAATATAAAAAGTAATGGACTAAGGATAGAACATTGCAGCACTCCTCTATTTACTGGTAGAATATCTCATATAGATGTTATTCCATTTGTATTAAGTATTTCTACAGCCTGAAACCGCTTATCAAGTGTAGTAAAATTAAAATAAAAAAATAAAAAAAACACTTCATTCCACTAACACACGTTGAATTTATTGTCGTAAACTAAAAAAATAACAACTTTTTGTCCGCAATAAGGAACACGATTAATAATAAAAGAAACACGCAATACAAAAATATTTAAATCGTAAACCTGTTGGTTAACACGGAGTCAAAATAAAATGCACGTTTAAGGCATTCGGCAAAAATAGGTGGAACGGATGGGTATGAATGAATCGATGGGGGTTGAAACTGTTAAATTCCTATTTTATGAATAGCACAAGGAAGTCTCTATATTCCTATATATTATTAGAAAAAAGATCCGATCACTTTAATCCAATTCAGTACACTTGACAATCAACAACATTTTTCAGTAACCATAGTTACCTGTCAAAATAACAATAATAAAACTCAACGACGATAAACTAAAACCTCATCATCCCCTCTCAATTCGAATTTACCACAAAATAAGAATTGGTATAAATTAGGAAATTAATAATATAATAAAGTATTCTAAAACGAAAGTTAACATTAAAATCAAATAAAAATTAACTTACTGACTTACAATGTTTTTCAACAAAACACTTAAACAAAACAAACTATTTTATCCCTCCCCAATGTTAGAACTTTATTTGTTTTAGATTAGGTATTAGGCTTAGAATAATAACGCATAGAAACCGAGTTGACGCAAGAAAAGTGAAGCAATTCAAACTAAGCCATTTTGGCTCAGTCCGCCCGAACGTCACATCAGTTGTCAAGATCAAGCGCTAGTGCAAACATCTCCGACAATTAATTACATTATGACGGTTTGTGCAGTTAATGGGTGTCACAATGCATCGCATAAGGACAAAAAAACTATTAACATAACATTTCATACGTAAGTATTACAAATTGACTTGTATTGAGCTAAATATTTACTACTTTCAAAAATAAAATTACAAGCCGCGATTTTATGAAAGTGTTACTAGTAAGAAGAAATTATTTTCCCATTATTCATTGGTGTATGTTAGTTATAAAATTAAATCTTATTGAAACCATAATATATTTTAAGTGTTGCCCTTAAGTAAGATAATATCTTCCCCTATTTAGTGTAATGGTATAATGATGAGCAGTGATCGGAATGAAGGTGGCTAATTTAACTAAAGTTGCCGACAAGACAACACTAAAAGTGGTTAATAGCACCAAAATGTTGTTTATTTTTTTTTATTGAATCCCAGATCTTGGAAATACTTTTATTTCTAAGTAGTTTTTACTTGTATTGTATATTGTAGTATTTTATAGCAATTCCAACGTCCGCATTTACAATTTTAGATGGCAAAATAATAATGCATAAAAATAAAAAGCCGATAATTTGTTTACCGTTCAATTAAAGCTGATTTCTTTCCGCTAGTGGACACCTCTTTATTAGCCTTTGTTAATTGGGTTACACTCCACGTCGGATACATGATTAGTAATTTTTTTGGGAAAAAACTTTAGAGCGAAAAACAACAAATTCACAAAATGGCGAATGTGGAGAGCGGTCGGCGATGATGCCATCTATATCGATCTTTGAATACTTTAACCACATTGGTTTAAAATAAATTGGTTTTTTTTTCAAATTATATTTATTTTCATTTATTAGTCATACCTAAAGTGCCTTACAAATAAGCAAAGAATAAGGTTCAAATAGTTATTCCGTGTTTTGTTCCCGTCATGTAAACGTCATTTAAAATTAGAGTAAAAGAGACAAAACACGGAAGAACTATTCGAAGCTTATTTCTGTTTATTTGTAAAACGCAAAGTGTTTTTATTGCGTAGGTGTATAAATAATATAATAATAAAAGGACCTCGTCATGACATATTATGACTTTTATTATAAATCATCCTCCTAGCGGTTCGTTCCTTTCATGGATTCAAACTCCCAACGACGGATATGAGGCGCGTGACTCCGATTACTGAGCTACCACCACTCCTGATTTTTATTACAAATTTTAGTAAAGAGAAAAGCTAAATATTTGATTTCGAGGTCCTTTTGATTATTATTGATTAATGTCATATAAACATTATCGTATTAAACTAAATTATCAACAAAAAGTATATAGGATGTTAGACATTTATTTTCTTACTTATCTTTTAACGACATTATCATGAACTACTGTACTACTTATACTATTATTTCACGTAAGTATAACATTTCCCCACTTTCGGGGAAATTGCTCATTCACTGTACACATTAAAGTTTTGTTAGTGTGCGTGTAGGCGACCGTAAGCACGTAATGCTCACGCCTACATTAATCTGCTTTTTGCATCACTTTAGGCGATGCGTTTGTATGAAGACTATCCATCTAGGCGTTATTAATCTAAGGTATTAGGTATATCTCATTGACCTTATCTTAGTATATAAACCACATCATATTTTATATATAGTACCGTAGTTAAAGAAAAAAAAAACTTTTTTACCAGACTGTAACCCACAACCGCCTCAAAGATTACAGCAAACGTATACAGTGGGAAACGACACCAATAGAACTGTGAAAGGTTCAAATACGAACCACACAGTTTAGGAAGACTAACCAATAAATTTAAATACGACAAAATTCCGGCATAGCTTTAACTTATCAGCCGTCTCAGGAAAGAATGAATCATGTTAAGTTGGTTCCCTTCTCGTGATCCTGCAGTTTTATCGTCAGAAAGCTAGGCGATCTGCGCGTCTGGCTCCTCGGTGCGGGCCACGAGATTCCAGTTCGGAATTTTGGTGATGTCAGTCCGTGCGGCGCGTAGTGGGCCCGCAAGACCAGACCACCGAATCCAGGCAGTCGTAGCTGTTATCCAGATCGTCTGTGCGGCGTGCAGTGGGCCCGCAAGGCCTGTTCGTCGGACCTAGGCAGCCGTAGCTGCTATCCAGATTGGTATTTTTTTTTATATAAAAGAAGGAGGCAAACGAGCAGGCGGGTCACCTGATGGAGAGTAATCACCGCCGCCCATGGACCCGCAAAACCAGTGGAATCGCAGACGCATTGCCGGCCTTTAAGGAAGGAATAGGCTCGTTTCTTGAAGATTCCGAGGTCGTGCCGGTCCGGAAATACCACTGTCGAGAGCTGGTTCCACAGCACTGTAGTTCGAGGCAAGAAGTTTCGTGAAAAACGCACAGTAGTAGATTGCCATCCATCAAGGTGATGTGGTATCGGTGGTATCGACACTTCGCGATCATAGTGGCATTTACTGGTCGGCTTTTCTTTATTTTTTTGTTTTAAAGTTTTTTAGAAATTACTGTTTAGCTTAACCTTATAATTACTTTGTGTTTGTGTACTTTATGTGTTATCAATTTAGATTTCTTTAAATTCTAAAAAACCCCATTGTCGGGCTATTTTTTTTGCACGAATATTCACTTCCGGCTTTCAACCCCCATCGATTCATCCATGCACATCCGTTTTCACCTATTTTTGCCGAATGCCATATCCATGCATTTTATTTCTATGACCCCGTGATAACCAACAGGTTTACGATTTAAATCTTTTTGTATTGTGTGTTTCTTTTATATTAATCATGTTTCTTTGTGCGGACGAAAATGTTATTATATTTTATTTACAACAAATTCAACGCGTGTTAGTGGAATGAAGTGTTTTTATATTTTTTTTATTTTAATTTCACTACACAAGGTAGGAGGAAAACCATTTGATTGCCACATCGTCAAAACCATAAAACGACAGCCTAGCTAGACAATAAGAGTGAAATATTTATTGTATCGAATGCACGGGACAGATCCAACAGTACCAGAAAAGTACCTTGCTTTTTATCTTGTACAGCTAAAATATCATCAATAACATTGATCAAAGCAGTAGCCGTACTGTGTCCCTTCTTAAAACCAGATTGTATTTTCTATATACTTACCAGCTATTTACCTGGTTGTATTCGGTCTTGATTAAGTTAAAAAGATTACTATAAAGTACATTTGGATCACCTTTAACAAAGGTTAATGCATCAATTTTACAAGCTATACTATTTTTGAAACACTCCCCTCGCTCTTTTGTAAATGGTTTATAGTTCACTATTTTTGGTTCATCCCTAAATCAAAATCATAGGTCACCTTCAAACCGCAATGGTCAGACGTAAGATTACTAATGAGTGACTTAGAAACAGGGTCATAATCTGTAAAAATATTATCGAGACAAGTGGCCGAATATGAAGTTATTCTAGTGGGTTCGAAAAATAGATTTAAAAGATTAAAACATTTAAATAAGGCAAGAAGACGAACACTCGTTAAAGTGTTTTCTAAAATATTTATATTAAAATCTCCACATACTAGTACAAATTTCTTTTTTAATTTTAATTTTATATGTGTACCTCTTCCATTACTGATTCAAAAATATTGAAATTGCCCGATGGGGGTCGGTATACACACACTATTACAAAACTATTGAACTCCACACACGATAGCTCAACGTTACGCTTCACTGATAGGTCTACAATATCGTTGCGATTTTTGTATTTAATATTGCTTCTTACTAATATTAGAGAACCGCCGTGAATAGCTGAGCTTCGCACGTATGCGCTTGCTAATTGGAAATTATTTACATGGAACGATGTGTCATGCATGACTTCTTAACCAATGCTCCGTTATACAAAATACATGAATTACCTGACTTTTTGCTAATAGTTCTAATTCTAAGTCCTTGCCAGCCAAACCCTGAATATTTTGATTTATAATAGTAATGGATGTGGGCTTGGCCTTGTCTTAGACCTCAGTTTAAATCTGAGGTTGTAACCTGATTACTAGTTGTAAAAGTTGCATTAGTAGAACTACTAATGATTAAGTTATACCACCTATAACTGTATCATGTATATTAAAAGCTAACAAATTAGCTATCTGAGTCCTACATTTCTTAGAAAGATACATAGTATCTGACGTCAAACTAAAGTTATTAATAAATTTATTAATATCGAAATATAAAATAGTGTCACTATGACGACTAATCAAATTAATAAATTTAAGTCATAAATGCGCTTATTTTGTTCCCAGGTTAAATTTGTACAATAGGGTAATGCGCTAACTATTAACCTGCAATTCGTATCTGATTGCAGTTTTATCAAAATATTAAAATTATTTACAATGTCACGTTTCCTAGTATGTGAACGGTCACCACACAATTTAAAAACATTAGTGGAACTATTCAGTGAATCCTGTGATATGTTATTTACTATAGCATTAAATGATTGACCTGGAGGACAATTATTGGTCAATGAATGGTTAAGATTTGCATTCATAAGCAACACTTAGCCCTGACCAAGTTTATCTGAGTACAAAACTGTTTTTCTTACTAATTTAGTTACATTAGGTTTATGTATTGTTTGAAGAGATGCCGATGTAGGACTGGGAACCAAAACAGACAAGTTTTGTGACTTTATCTGAATATAAAGAAACTGTTGACAAAATATAGTCAACAATGTATTAACAACATGACAGTAATGATCCAAAAGGTCAACACAACAAATACATTTAAAACAACAGGCAACGTTAGCCGCAACATTATTGCATTAAGCACAATCAACAATAAGCCATAAAAAAATAAATCTATCTCTTGTTGGCGACAGTCAACAATTCAAAAGACAAAACTTCCTTTTAATAATTTATTCCATAAAGTCAGTATTTCAGCATTTCCTTACATATTTTATCCATATTCTTATCCTTATCCATCTTTAATTTATCCTATATTCACATTTTCTATCCTTTCTATTTGTTAAAGCCCGCCAATCCGTCTTACCATAGACCCAGATTGGCGTCCCTTCTTTACGCCCGGAAGCGGAAAGATCACACCAATTGAATAAATACTTTTTACATTAGAACCTTATTGTATTTTAAAACAATAAGCTATAAAAACCTTTTATAAATGCATTTCTAATATTTAAGATATTTTAGTTATTATCAAAGATCGAATACATTTATATCTTAGCATCAATAATCAAGCCTGGAATAATAACTTAAGCTAACAGCTCGGCCATCCTGTTTAGCGCGAGTCCCTTCGCGATTCAAACGCATTTAAAAGTATACCAATACAATTAATCAAAGTACATGTACCATAACAACGTATACTAAATCTATGACCATAACACATTATTAACCAATATACAAAGGAAGTCAAAGGTTTAAAATATTATAAGATACACAAGAATTACTTTACTTTTGTAAAATAAAATTGTGGCTCCACATCTAGCCGTCCACACAGCCATGCTATATCTAAAAAACCAAATGCAAACAGAGATTACTCTGTTTTTAATTTAGGTTTTAAAATGTTTAAACCAGGTCTATAAAAAGAACAATGCGTAACTTCCAAATCACCACTTCCAACGCAAGAAAATTTCTAAATCATTACAAAACAATTAACACTTCCAGCGTAAGAAACAAGAAAGAATCAAAGAAATAATTCATAATATTTAAATAATTATAAAGAATTTACACTTCCAACGTACAAAATAGGTAAATAATCAAATAAAGCATTTCATAATATCTAAATCATTATAAAATAATTCACACTTCCAACGTAATAAATAGTTAAGAATTAAAAAAACACTTCATAATATCTAAATCATTATAAAACAATTTGCACTTCCAACATAAGAAATAGGTAAATAATCAAAGTTCATAACTTCATAAAATTCATAACTTCTTAATCATTACAAAACAATTTATACTTACAATATTATTTACGCATAATAACGATATCGGTATTGTTATCCGCATTTGTATGTTTACTATGATAATCATAACTTAGTATCTTCAATAACCTCATCATCATTAGAGCCAGCCAACTTCGAAGTCTTTACCATTACAGGTTTATACATTTTCATAAAATGTCCTGATCAGATTTCATACATTACGAATATTGTTAGCCATTATCAGTTCGTTCACTATCTTTATCCTAACATTAGTATCTTTATTAAACTCATAATTAATAGAATCATGTTATTTCAAAGTCTTTACAATTGCAACTTCATTACTATACATAAAATATCCTGAATATTGTTACACATGTCATCAATATTATTAACCTCATCCGAATGCTCGATCATATCACTACCATATCGGTATCCTCATTATCGATATGTTCCCCATCATCATTAAATCAGCATATTCGAAAACTCATCATTGCTAGAACCAGGTAATTTCAAAGTCTCAGTCAAAGCTCATCCAAGTTTTATATAATCTTATCCAGTGCTTCGGTTCGCCCACCTTCTCAGCAACCGTTATTGTGTAACAAAGAAGTATCTTCAATAAACCGACCGTGGTAAGATACCATGAAAAACTTCAATTATCCTTGGAGTATTTAATAAATGCCAACCCTTATTCAATTCTATTGAAGGTCAATCATGTGGTCAATCACCCACACCAAGCAACAAAGTCTTTAAACTTTTAATTTGAAAGCTAGCCCCTATCGGTGTTATTACGAGTCGACACTCTGTAGCACTCAAAACCCTCAACATCAGCAGTGATATTTTACTTTATGAAACAGGCAACAACAAGCAATAACTTGACATACATAAGACAAAAAAAAAAAAAATTGCATTAAACCAACCATCGGATTGCGACATCAAGAAGAGCTTGATATCAACAACATTCAATGCGGCGGACAATGACAATATGAGCCGCACCATGCAAGTACCGATCCTTGACGTCATCCATTCAGTCCTAACGTTTCTTTTTAACAGTTCCATCTCTAATTATGTCTTTCAATCCTCTCTGAAAGACACTCAAATAATTCCTCTATCAAAATAATAATAATCCTAAATCACTTGATCCTCCTGAATAATTCCTGAATACCGACCTATTTCCACTCTTCCCTTCCTATTCGAAGACCTCGAGTTTATTTAAAACCAAAGCAATAAGTTCCCTTGTCGTCATAATCTCTCTAACCCATTCCAATCTGGTCTCCGTCCGGGCCTCATCTCGGTCACTACTCTCGTTATTATCACTGGCGATATGGCTTGACATGACATGACTGGCTTGGAATGTAAAACGGCTACTCAGCAGTGCTAACCGGAACTATGCCTTCAACGCAGTTAACCTTAGTGGTGTGTGAACACCCCTTTCAGTCAATCTGTTACGAATTTGAGTGTGATTATTGACAGTTGCTTGGGTTAGGGACCGCAACTGCCACCTGCAAACCGCATCCCATACGCTGCGGAAATTACCACCTACTGTTAGTAAAATTGCGCTAGTGCATCTCCGCTGCCTCCAGCTCCAGAATTCCAGATGACACTTACGCCCGCCATATTGATCTTACAGAGGACCAGCTTAACAAAGTTAAGCGTCTTTAAAAAAAAAATCTGGCCTCGGCTCATACTCGGCTTACGCAAATATATCAATAAATAGACTATATTTCCGAGCACCGCTCAAAACTCAAGTGGCTTCCTATTTGTCTTCACCGAAAAACTATTCACTCTCCCATCTTTTCAACATATTGTTAAATCACACCTGTCACTTTCAACTCTCTTTGTTGCTCAAATGTTTGCTTAATACGGTCATTAGAAATCTTAAGCCCTAGAACCACACAGCACGTTTTATGATTGTTTCTTCACCGTGCAAGCTGTATCAGGCGTGCGCAATCCATTCACATATCTAAGGAGTTCGTGTAATAACTCCACCTGTCCGCTTAACTATGTTCTGCTGCAAAACTACCACACACGCCGTTATCTACCTCCGTACCAGGCTTTTATTTATATAATAAAACTTGCTGACTCGTCAGACATTGTCCTGTCTAAACTTTATTAAATTATTATGCCTGTATTATACATATAAACCTTCCTTCAAATTAATTGATCATTCTATCTATTTTTGATAACTGCAATAAAATCCGTTGTATATATTAATAGATCTAAGCGTACAGACAGCGGGAGCGACCTTGTTTTATAATATGGTAAAAGTACATTACCTTCCAGTACCTACATTTCAATAGTTTGCGTCCAGCCTATTAGCTCCCTCCACCCGACCGGTTATCTAAAAATCGCTTTAATGCGATAAAACCGCCAAATTATTTTATTACGGTTTTCGTTAATTATTTATTTCAAAATTGTAACTCTTCCATACAAACTTTCCACACCTATTTCACCTCTTTAGGGGAGGCTTTTCTAAAAATGCTAAAACACGTCATTCTTTATTTTGATTGAAAAATCTAAGGATCGATTAAATTGTTTATTTTTATAGTTCTTACTTTAAAAATAACAATTTGCCTTAAAAAAAAATCCTTCTTCTCTTTGTTTTTTTTTTTTTTTACTCCTTCAAAGGAAAATAAACAAAATTCCTGAAAAAAAAAAAAACAAATACCAATTTTCATGTATTTTACTTCAAAACTGATGGACTTTCATACAAACTTTCACCCCCTTAGGGTATGATTTCCGTAAAATCCTTTCTTAGTGGCTGGTTACGTCACTCAATTAACCTACAGTCCAAATTTCATCTAATTATCTTCAGCGGTTTCTGCTCGGCGATAATGAATCGGTCTTCATATCAATCAGTCATATATATAATGATACATGTCAATTTGTACAGTGTTGCAAAATGTATTATCTATTTATCGTTGTGCACAATCCTCCCAGTCTAGCTCTTAAGAAAGGACAAAGCTGGTTAACAACAGCTGCTGGTTTAAAATATGTTGCGCTTATTTTTCCATTGTTTCCACCTCACCCCATGGCTGCATTTCATTATCATGCATCCATTATAAATCCTTCGCAATGCACCGCAACATATAACCCACATCGTAAACACATACTTAGATCCGGTAACGGTAATGGAATAATATTTACCTTTACGTTCATCATATTTATCATTACCTTCAGCGATTAATTCACAAATCTGTTTGTCATCGTTCGTTAATTTTTATTCTTTTTTTTTTTTAATATTTTGACTATCTGCCGGAACACAATAACGCTACTAACAATTGATTTATGCCGGCATATTTAGCAATGTCATAGGAAGAGACCTAGCATCTAGAACACAGGCTCAGCCTAGTTTTGATGTTAGTGTTCTTGCATTTATTCACAAATAAGTGTTTACATTTTTTTTTTATGTCCCTTAATGTATTTTCTTGATCAACAAAGAAAGAACATGCAAAGAGGCGGCCTTCATTATTAGTTTTTCTAGTTGTACCTTTTAAAGAAATCCGACGCCTGATGTGATCTGATGACCCACTTTATCAAAGATTGTACACCGAATCAACGGCTTATCGCCACTCATCGCATCCTAAACTGGGGTGTCCGTTCTAAACACAATTTAAAAAAAACAACAATAATGGAATCGGCTCTCAAAGGCGTCAAATGCAAATGAAGTACACAATGCACAATCATCAATACCGTCGTAAGCAGGCTCGGCTCATGTTACCACTCTATCTACCACTTATGTTATAGAGGTTTAAAATATTGATTTTCCTGTAATAATGATATTCTAAGGCCTCACCGTAACGGACACTTTAATTTACACAGCATCTCTGAGAGGAGCTCAGCGTATTCTACACAACATGGAAATACAGGAGCTTTTCTTTTAATATTTTTTTTCAGTCCAACTATCTATAATGAAATCAAACCCTGATACCATGACCTCAACTAATTCATCTATCACTTCACTATACTGCATACATTTGGGAAAGAATCTATAACTTCCATCTCATTGCAATTATAGTTTTCGTCTCAATCAAGAAAATTACCATCCCCGACACTGAAGTCGATATGTATCGCCTTTGTGGCGGCTCCACGTACCGCATACGCCGCACATTGACACGAAGCAAACACCTTCTCAACTGTGTCAACAGATGGCGCCACAAACGCTTACCAACGACATCGCCATACTACGATGTGAAATAGTATGGGAAACCTGCATCGCGGTAGCGAAGTTTCACCGTCTCCTTCGCTATATATAGCACCTCCAACTAACATCCGTTGGACCTCGGTCCCCGAGCTATACCACCCAGCTCGGAGGAAGATCTTCCCTTTGACCTTCCTCAATGTGGCATCCTACCTACCACCAGGCTTCCCTACAGTGGTGACCCTGACGTGATGTACCACAGGCATCCCTACAGTGGTGACCCCGACGTGATGTACCACAGGCATCCCTACACCTTACTTACGCCCATTTACACCTACAAAACATAAAAGACATGTTTTCAACATCATTCACAACATTCAACTGTTTCATACTCAGCCTTTTTCAGAGCTACGTTTCAAATACGATCTTCGACTGTCATGTGTGTGCGCGGCTACAAACTGGTGAAAAAGAACTTGTCTAAAATGGCATTAGTCGCCTTTGCTAAAGTTCTATTCTATTCCGCTGTGACCTTGTATGAGCTTTAACAGACTTACCTAAAGATTCCGAAGAAGTACTAGTACCTTCATAATATATGCCTACGCCTTAATCAGCGCCAATAAAACTGACATCTGTCTTCTTCATCAGATCCCTCTGACAACAGTGTTCCATTATTGTTCTGTTCTTCAATCCGAGCCTTCCATATCCATGTACTGTACTATCCATCTTAAATTTTTGATCTCAGCAGTACCTGAGATCATTGATGAATTCATCTTTAATACTTGACCCTTGACCTCGGGTATCCTTAATACTTGACCCTGGGTATCCTTAATACTTGACCCTTGACCACATGTATCCTTAATACTTGACCCTTGACCACGGGTATCCTTAATACTGGTCCCTTACCTCGAATACCATCCATCAACCATCCCTCATTGATAATTGACTTTTGGTACTATCCATTTGTGATCTCGGGTACTATGTATTATTTGACCCTTGCCCTTGTGCACTATCTATCATTAACCCTTGACCTTGGGTAATGTGCAATTAAATAATAATCAAATATACTATCCATCCTTGACTGTTGGCTTCAGGTATTTTCCTCATCCATGTCTCTGGAACTCATACAAAAAAAACAAAGCTTAGGTTCCAATTGCACAGAAAAAAAACAAATCCACAAATCCAAATTATCTGGTGTAGCACCCATAGGGCTAATTTGACCTTACTGTTCTACAGTTCTATATACCCGATCATAAAGCTAAGCAACATTCCAAATGTTGTATGGGTCAATTAGCATTTGTATGGGTGACCGTTCAGTGATAGAAGAGCCCTGATTTCTTGACTTAGGGTGCATTTTATTAATAATATTTTATCTTAATTAATGGAATCCCGTTTAGCATTAAAGTCAGTTTCAAGTAATTTTATATTATTATAAACTAAAAGGTGTTCATTAAGCCATGAGTTTTGTTTGTTAAAGATTAAAATGTCAGTCGTTTCTATATCATCACCATCACTATCTATCACTATATCCAGCAAATTTCTTTAGAAATTCTTAGGTACACATACCAACCCATAAACCAAAATTAGGTCATTTAACTATATCCAGCAAATGTCTTTAGAAATTCTTAGGTACACATCCCAACCCAACCCATAAACCAAAGTTAAAGATCTTACTATTATAACTGAATGAACACATGAAGCGCCGCGCCGACATGCGCTTAACATCAACCTCATCAATCCATTATATCCATCTAAATCATCCATTACAATTACATAAATAAATAAATTTAACCAAAGTCATCATGGAATGAACTACCCATAAGGCTGTATGTGCCTAGGTCCCTTTGTTGGTCACATCAAGAACTATTTTTAAAAGTATATCCTTCTGTTTATTTTTTTTGTATGCGTTGTATTTTTGTTGATTTAGTTAATTTTACCTGTAAACCTTTGTTTCAGTGGTTCCATCATCCTAAATTTGTTTTGTGAAGTCTAACCTCTCGTTTCGAAGAAGTTTTACACAAAGTGCCCAAACCGAAACGAACAGTGAATTCATGTATGGCACAAAAGACACTCGGCAATATCAAGCGAGTCAAAACATATGACGAAACAAATATAATCAACACAATAAAATGGTGGTTGCAAAATCATATTAAGACTGGAAAATGATTAGAATTATCATCATCGCCATTATCATCGGCGTCTAATGCTAGTCTCAAATTCTCAATAAAAGTTTATCATATAGTTGACAAGCATAGTGGTAATTATGCCATTAGGTACCCATAAATAATTATTGTAGTGATGACTGATTGATTTCAATGATGGAAGCGTTTGCCCAGCAGTGGGACAGTTATATACAAAATTTCATTTTTCTGACTTTCAATATTACATTTTAAATTAATTGACTATTGTATGCTGCCTTTATCATGAATAAATTTTATGAAGTTGATTGTTTACTATTTTATTTCCTTAACATTAGGTACTCTTGTATTGTTGAATTCTCTTATTGTGCATTATTTCCATTTACTAATATTTGTACTTCATGGCACTTTGTTAACACATTTCATGTAAGAGTTCATTATTAGCCAAAAATAGGTATACTGGGTAAAACGAAACAATGGTGACTTAATTGTTGAGTTCCTTGGAGCAATTTTACTGTTTTGTAAGAAACCTTCTTCATAGTCTCCGTTCAATTCTTGTAGCTTAAGTTTATAAAAAAGAAAATTGTGCAATTTGTATTCTGCATGCTGCAAACTACATTGCTTTTATGCAATCGATTTGTAGTTGCCTCTTAAAATTATAAATAATAAAAATAAAACAACAACAAATAATTATTACATAAAAAAACAAAATGACAAAAAGTACCTAGCCGCTACAGAGAAGTCTTTACTCTGATCACACTTGTATGCAAGTATTTTAAGCAAAAGGACAAAAGATGCAATTATTTGAATAGAAAGCAGAGTATTCCAATTTTTTTTAAATTCCATTCTCAATTCTATTAGATAATTCAATATTTTAGTTTGGTAATGCCCCACCATTTTGCATTTGCGATTATGTTCTTTTGAGTTTCAGGTCATAGGTAATTAATTCTATATTATGTTAATTACGTTTGTAAGCTACGGGGTTGCACATTACTTACATTTTGTAGGCGTGAGAGGACTTTTTTTTTGTTTTTATCCTTACGATCCCACTTCTGAACTGTTGGCGACAGTCAACAATTCAAAAGACAAAACTTCCTTTTAATAATTTATTCCATAAAGTCAGTATTTCAGCATTTCCTTACATATTTTATCCATATTCTTATCCTTATCCATCTTTAATTTATCCTATATTCACATTTTCTATCCTTTCTATTTGTTAAAGCCCGCCAATCCGTCTTACCATAGACCCAGATTGGCGTCCCTTCTTTACGCCCGGAAGCGGAAAGATCACACCAATTGAATAAATACTTTTTACATTAGAACCTTATTGTATTTTAAAACAATAAGCTATAAAAACCTTTTATAAATGCATTTCTAATATTTAAGATATTTTAGTTATTATCAAAGATCGAATACATTTATATCTTAGCATCAATAATCAAGCCTGGAATAATAACTTAAGCTAACACTCTGCAAAACAAAAATATATACTTACCTATAAAAGGCCTTTCTGTGATAAAAAACAAAAGTAGCTGTAAACAAAAAATAGCTATGAAAATATGTTAAAGTAACACTAAGAATATAGTTATGCAACAAAATAAACTTAACTATCAGCAGAAGCATTTGCAAAATTTAAAACAGAACATATATAACTAAAATAACATAATTGCAATTAACTATGCCAAAGACACATAATTAATAATAAAATTTCCTTTCATAGAAATCATTGTGGCAGTAAGTAGACAACAAGCTTCTTGACATAGCAATCAACAAAAAAGATTTTTTAATATGAGTTAACGCAACATTAAGAACATAATTATGCAAAAAAAAATAACTTAACTACAAAAAGAGTAACAGATGTCATTGCAACATTGCAAAGATAACACTTTTAACTAAAACAACATAGCTGTAGTTTACTATCACTCTGATGAGGCATAAATAGCATAAATAATAATATTCCTTTTTGTAGAAACAATTTCGACAAAGAACAAAAGCTAAGCAGTAAATATATTCCGGTCCACAAAACATAATCAGTTATATAATATGTAACTGTCAACAAAAGACAATTAGTATTACATATAATAGCAATATTATAAAAGTAATAATCTAAAAAAAATAACACAATTAAGATTACTGCTTGTAATAATTTTAACTGTAATAGCACTGTTATCACCACAGTAATTCCAAAACAAAGTAAACAGCATTTAGTGTAATCAACATCTGCAAGACATAAGTGATCTTCAGATAAATAAACAGCATTACCTTTTTCTTAAACTATAAACGCACACTTTAAATCAGCTGTAAACTGAAAACTTTAAAAAAATTAACATAAATTGCAACATATGCAACTAAAGCCAAATGGCAGACAGATAGACAATCCTTAAAATTAAAATAAAATTGTTACAACCTTCCGCTAAACAAATAATAATAGTAATATTGCCTTTCATAGAAACAAATGTGATAAAACAATGAACAGACTGATATTCTACAGTCACAGTACATGTCAACGTATAATAACTATTAATGTTAGCAATTAACACAACTAACTCAGGCCGTAACTTAAGTAACAATATTACACTCAAAATAATAATGTTGCAAACAAAAAGATAGCCTGCAAGACCTGAATTAGAAGATAGTTTTCCATGTAAACAATAACATTAAAAAATATTTACTTATATATGTTAAAGATACATTATACTTAAAGTTACAAGCAGGTAGGCAGATTGAAGTTACCTTGTTTAAAACAGATGGTACAATATACACCTGCTGCAAAACTAACAACCTTAGCAGTAACAACGCTGTAACCAAATAAAAATTCTCAAAATTAAGTAAAGTATAATCAATCTCTGCTAACTGAGACAATGCTATAAACCTTATGCAGGTCTTTTTCTGTACGGATTCTTATAATTGGCTCACTCTGTTCACGTCTGGCAAAGATAGCACCGTTCTTCGTCCATACAAACTTCCATTGGTCTCTTTGATTTTGCTCGCGGGCTCGCCGAAAAGCTGTCTATTGGGGTCACTCGCGCCCGCTCCCCCGCCTGGGGCTGCCGCAGCAGCATCACGCCTCACTCCCGTGCGCACTGCGCTCACCACGTCATGTCTGTCGATGGGCACTCCAAGCTTGCTGCCAACGAGTGTAGCTACAAGCGCGGATCCAGCGCACAGAAAAAATGGCTGTGGGTACGGCGACCCAAAATCGGCCAAGTGTGAGTGGTAATTAAAATGGTTTTTTTGTTTTTTTGGATTTGGTAAGGTTTTAGCTGTGAATGTGTGCGTTTGTTGTGTGCTGCTCTACGTTCAGAATCACACACGCGCACGGTTCATTGCTAGTTTTTTTTAGGAATTAAATATAACCGCAGATAAAGATAAAGAAACATTTATTGACCTGCACAACATATAACAATAAAACATACAAAATGGATACATAATACATACGTATATTGAAACTGGTCCAGTTTTAAAATACAAATGGCACAAAAAAATATCTTCGATCTCAGTTAAGGTTGTGGGCAAGCCCACTGTGCCCACAACGGTGGATCCGCGCTTGTGTAGCTATACAGGGTGGCTCATTCAAATCGGTCAGTATGGGAATGTCTGAAACTATAAGACATACGAAGATTTGTTCTTAGGAACCATGTCACCGATTTTGATAAAAAGAAAAACTGCATTCATACATTTGAAAAAAAAACTGTACCCAGCTCGGGAATCGAACCCGGTTGTTTTGAAAAAATAAACTTACACTTTTTCTATTTAAATATCGATTGTGTAGGTCTTAAGCTGTAAATGTCTCTAAGAAACATGATGTCTAAAATGAATAAAATGCATTGTTTTGACATACTTTAATTTATCATAGTAGGTGTTCGAAGTGACCACCGTTACAATATTCAACAAGTTAAGGCATGTAAAATTGTCTCTATGGCTGTTTGTATGTACCTCTCTACTTGTTACATATACCTTATCATGTGGCATTAGCATTGCATTAAATATTTAAAATATTAAAATAATAAAAAATAATTATTAAAATATTGTATTGAAAAAAACGGTGGTCACTTCGAACACCTACTATGATAAATTAAAGTATGTCAAAACAATGCATTTTATTCATTTTAGACATCATGTTTCTTAGAGACATTTACAGCTTAAGACCTACACAATCGATATTTAAATAGAAAAAGTGTAAGTTTATTTTTTCAAAACAACCGGGTTCGATTCCCGAGCTGGGTACAGTTTTTTTTCAAATGTATGAATGCAGTTCTTCTTTTTATCAAAATCGGTGACATGGTTCCTAAGAACAAATCTTCGTATGTCTTATAGTTTCAGACATTCCCATACTGACCGATTTGAATGAGCCACCCTGTATATGCACTGCACCTTTACGACGCTAATGACGCATTTAGACGAAGGACAAGAATAAAAAGTTATTCTTCAAAAAGTATGATTGTTCCTCGTTTATAAATTTTCTTTTCCGTAAGAAAATATTTCTTTGAAGCAAAGTTAACGGAGCCCCTTTTAATTTTTCAGCGTTAGTCGTCAGGTTCATTACTCGCCGCTACATCGGCGAATACGATCCCACTTTAGAGAAAGTGTACACTTTCCAAACTGTTATCGATAACGAGACGGTCTATTTTGAGATTTTGGACTCCGCCGGCGATTCCCACGTGAGTAACAATGACTCTTTTAATATAATATATATATCTATATATTTATAAACAACTTGGTAAATGGTAAAAAAAAACTATACTTAACTGCTCCAAAGCACAAAGTAAACGGTTATATTGTTGACTTCGGTGACTTTTTTACGATATTGTGATTATGGATGTTAACTTTAATAATACTATGCATAAATTAAAGGTAAATACAGGTTTTTTTTGGTGTTGTTTTAGTCTTTTTGTATTTTTAGGCAGTCGTGCAATAACGGAACTTCTATTTCTATAGTTAGGTGTTTGACTGTTGAAAACAAAATCAAAGCCTCTTTAAATACTTAATCACAATTATTTAATCTGTGTTTAATAATCGTACTAGTACCTTCTAGGGTATTTTAGTAAATAGCAGAGCTGACGAGTGCCCACTTTAAACCGGGCACGGCGTTATAAATAATTGATATTGGCAAACTCTGCCCGGAGCCTTGACGAGTGGCAAACAGTGGCTACATGTCGATTCTAATTCCTTAAACGCCTTACAGTGATGCGAATTTTTAAAAAGGTTGACTTAGGATCAAAGTCACGATTTTCCTTGAAAATGGTTTTCGATAGGTCTTTAGCGCTATTGACTGATTTACACGGCAAACAATATTTTAGATAAGAAATGTATAGTAAAATCGTTAATTTTTTATCTAAGTCGTGTTTCAACAGTCACATTTTATATGCTAACTGGTAATGCTTCCATAACATTAATAAGAAACATACTAGATGCCTGCGATGCCTGACATTTTGAAATATCAGTTTTCGGTATTTCCCATTATTTAACGAATTTTCGAATTTAAACCAACATTTTGTTTAAAGAGCTTTTGTATTATAGATAAAAGGATCCATGCTCAGTCTGCGCGCCCTTTGAAAGTGACGTGTTTCAAATATCAAAAACATTAACTACGGTTCCATTAAATGAAATAACCGCAAAATTCCCGTCCTAGGAAATACGGTAGTCGGATTCGCAATCTAATTCGCTATATCTGCGGGAAACATCTTTTTACGACAAACTTTACTTTATGTTGTGAGAGCTTCTCAACGATTAAGTTTATTTGGGTTCGTAGCTAGTGACAAAGTTGGTAGAAAAGAGAGTAATACAATTACTAAAAATCCATAATAATCCAGCTAAAGTCTTAATTTAATAGCTAACTAAAGCCTCATTTCGGCAGCCTATAATTAAGCTTAACGTTATTAAACGTCACAACGCTTTAAATCACCAACTGTTTTGCATACAGGAGAGCGAATACGCAAATTTGGAGAGCCACATACGGTGGGCGGAGGCGTTCATCCTGATGTACTCGGTGACGGATAAGTGCTCGTTCGACGAATGCCATCGGCTGAAATTTCTCATTAACTACAACAAACGACGGCGTCGGCTGACGGCCACTAAGGTTGGTATTTCGTTCGCAATAACATGTCGTGATGTAACGCGATACGACGGCACGGTCAGGAACGACAGTCGCTGTACTATTTTGTACCATGTCTTTATGACTACTTGAAGTAAACACGCCTTTTAAAGTATGTAGTTACTTGATTTGACAAAGTAGTTTAGTGACTTTCGTTGCTGACTGTATTCGTACACCTAAGGCATCTAACACACTACACAAACCCAAGAGGCTTAAGTAGTACCTACCACATATTATAAAATTAAATTTGATTCCAATAATTTAAAAAAAACAGAGAGGCGATTATTAGTTGTTTTATTTCACATTTGATGGCGTTAACGAAAACGACAATATTAATATATATATAAGGTCACATTTTATCTACTGCAAATATTTTGAGGATAAATAAACAACATATATTAACTATTTTTTTGAAAAAACCTTAAATTTTTATACGCTAGTTTTCAAGAAAAACGCCAAAGACATTTCGATTAAAAAGAAAAATAAAACACTTTTGGTAGTTTCAATTTAAAGGAGCCGAAACAGAGAGGCCGCAATGTCTTCACCGCTTACACGTGCCCCTAGTTTCATTCAAAAGAGCCGACAGAGAGGCCGCTCTTAAAAATATTACAATTTTTGTGTCAGGAAAAGTAGAAAAAAAGTAGCCTGAATTTTTTTTTTAAATGCTAGAGCCTTATTTCTCTGATATAATTAGATGTTTTGTCAAAATATTTGCTGTTGATAAAAAGTGACCTTATATATACATTCATTAATACAAGTTTTCGTAAACGCACTTAGCACCCTGACGACTTTCTTTTTGCTTGGTTGAGAACAAAATATTCACTTGAAATTCGTTTTACGCGTTCTTTTTACACGCCAAGGCCATATAGGCCATATTGGTACAATGTTTGATTGTTTGTTTGAATGAGAATAGCCGCAGATCGCTTATGGCGTGCAGTTGGAGAGGCTTATGTCCAGCATTGGTAGAGCAGTGGCTGATGGTGGTGATGATGATGCAATGTTTGATATAACTTTGTCTTGTCCATTTCTGTGTTCAAAATAAGTATATCGTGTAATTGCGCGTCGTCTGCTGGTGCCCTATATACTTATGGATGATGTCTGAAGTAGACTAATGTGAAGTCGTGCGACGCAATTTAACGTAATTAAACGTAAGTGGTTGCAGCTGGGTTTAATACTTTAGAGCCGTTTCTATAAGTTAAAACTTTAATAGTGAAAAAGTGGTCGTAAAATTTGTCGTTATTATTTTTCACTCTTTTTTTGATATTAAATATATTGACAATTAAATGCCTGTGTTTATATACATATATATGTATATAAATTAATTACAATACTAGTTTAATACCCTTCCCTCGTAGACGGCGCCCCACTTCCCTGAAAAACAGTTTAATTGTTAATATCTATATATAATGAGGAATTTTTGACGCCATATTTTGGTTTCGTATTTTTAGATACTTTAGGTTATTATATAATATGTAAGTACTTTATGACTTTGTACCATCTGTATTTACAAATAAATAAATTATATATACAATAATAATAAGAGGGTACAAAAACATGGTGAGCCTTTGTTATTAATTTCACTATCTCTTATAGTTTTGGACTTTCTCAAACTGACCCTTTTCAATAGCTCACTCTGTATATAAATATATGTATATAAAGTATATTATAATAGACTATTTATAATATTGTAAGATCTATGTACTACCAACGCAACATGAAGCAATAAATATTATATGACTTGATTATACAGAAAGTTTATAAGATGTTTGAGCTAACATTGACATTTATTTTCATTTCGTCTATTACGAGCAATAAAGTGTATTTATTGGCAGGATATTGTAGGCAGCAGCATATTTCTTTATCAAAGTCGTTTCAATTGAACATGGCAAATTGAAAACCTTATACCGGAGTATATCGAAATTGAAAATAACACCTGAACTCGTAGTTACCCACCAGAGGCAATTTTCCTAGAGTTATTTTTAGTTTCGATATAAATATACCATCTTGAATGTAATACTCGTATACTACCTACTTTCTACTATGTTCCTAATGCTAACCTAAATATCGAATCTAGTCTAATCATTTGATAATAAAATATTCTACATTATAATTACAGAAAGAATTAAAAATACATGATGTAACTACGTTCCGATTTACCCACTGATGTTATATTGTCGTTAAATTTTACCTACATACACAACTACTACATACATACAAACATCGACGAAAACGACTTTTCGTCGATATTTATTTTATTAAAGAATTTTCCAAATTCACTTAATATTTATCTGTTTTGAACCAGGAAACTGATGAACGCTAATAAAAAACAATCTGTTGAAAAATAATAGTCCAATTTGTAAAATTATTTACGAGTACATTTAAATGCTGTTAATCAATCACGGAATGATTAGACATATTGATCAATTATAACAGCTGCCCGGCGAAGCTCAACCAACGTGTTCTATAAATAAGGATTATGAAGTGGAAATAAATTATGTTATCATACTCCTGGAACAACTTTCAGGCGAACGTTAATAACATATTAACATATATATATATATATATATGTACACTCAGCGGCACGGAATCTTGGCCAGGCTTTTATCATTCGCTAGCAATTATTTTAAGTGTTTGTAACAAATGTTTCTTTTGGAGGTAGGTAAAAAAATGTTTATCTTTATTTCAAGAGGGTAATTCATTATGTTTGAGAGTGATACGGGGTTAGTTTCTAAGTTATAGTCAAATCGGGACTTTGAGCAAATCAGTTTAAGTTTTGAATTCGGTATTGTAAAAATTGTAGCTTTGTGTTAGTACCCTTTTGTGATATTGTGCGTTTAATTTAAGTTTCATCCGTGATTTAAAATTAAAAAGATGCCTTTAACACCAGCCCAAGTTGCACAAGCCGTAGCTTTGATTAACCAAGGAATGACACAACGAGAGGTGGCTATTGCAACGCTCATATCGATACAATATACCTTGAAATGATACCAGGAGACAGGCAGCTACTCCCGCAGGCCAGGTAGTGGAAGTGTAAGATGCAATTCAGCTCGGGATGATCGGTTCATTATTTTAGAAATTTCAAGAAACCGCTTCCTTACTGCCATTGAAATCCACCAGCGGCTTCAAATCACAAGAGGTGTGAATGTAAGCGAGCATACGATCAGAAGATGCATGGAGGAGGTAAATTTAAAGGCACGCAGGCCAGCACGCGGAACTGCTCAGACAGCACCGAGAAGCTCGACTTAGGTTCGCACGTGAACACGCCAACTGGACTCCCCAACAATGGGCTAGAGTTCTATTCACTGACGAGTGCAAAATTGCTTTGCCAGATGGTCGAGAATGTGTGTGGAGAAGAAGAGGAGAGCAGTTTTTGCCCATCACAACAACAGAAACCGTCAGTTTTCATGGAGGCTACATAATGGTAATGGAGGAATAAGTTCCGATGGTCGTACAGCATTGGTTGTCGTTGATAATCGATTAACAGCGGCTCGGTACATCGAAGAGATTCTTCAGGAACATGTTGTGCACTATATGGGATTCATTGGATATGACGAATTTCTTTTGATGCACGATAATGCCCGCCCGCACGTAGATCGTTGCGTGGATGAACCTTCAAGACGTTGCTATACAAAAATTGCAGTGGCCTGCTCGAAGTCCCGATTTAAACCCTATCGAGGACATCTGGGACATGCTGAAAAGTAGAATTAAAACCTCTCCCAATCCACCGCAAACTCTCAACGAGCTCCGAAATGCAGCAATACGCAATAAATATGTTTTGACATTGTTCGCTCGCAAAAGGGTATTAATATTAATTATTGTAATTCAGAAATGTAATGTTATATTCATTTCCTTCAGCTCGGCTTTATAATTATTTCGATTCTATAATGTATATGTAGGATCCTTAAATACCAATAAATTTCCCATCAAAACTTTACTCTTCTGCTCGTATACAAATGATGAAAGGAAATGAAATGAAATGATGAAATGATTATTTATTCACGCAAAACAAAGTACATTTTAGCTGGTGGTAATTTTATCATTTTGAATGTCTGTTTTGCCAAACGCAGGGCATGTGAATGTCAAATTAAGTACATCAAATTAAAATCAAAAATAAAATAAAATTCAAACAAAATTAAAATTAAATTAAATTAATACAATAATAATTGTGACAAGAAATACAATAAGAATTAGACAAACTGATAAATTTTATGACATAATTGTTCATCATCAGCCTATAAGTGTCCCACTGCTGGGCACAGGCCTCCCACATGATCAGTAGCACGTGGGGGTATTGGGCCATAACCCACCACGCTGGCCCATTGCGGATTGGTGGGTTTTAACGACTGCCATCTTACGACAACAACCGGGACCAACGACTTAACGAGCCTTCCGAAGCACGGAGGAGCTCGAGATGTTTTTAATTGGTCACCCATCAGGCGACCCGGCATTGCGAAAGTTGAGGAGCTCGATGGCGCAGCGGCTAGCGCTTTCGGTTTGCGATCTTGCCCGCTAAGCATAATTGTTCATTTTATGAAAATTTTTGTATCGAAATATTCTTTAATTGTATAAAAACATTTATTTTTTAGCCATATTCTTAACTTTTTTCTAAATATAGGTAAACTAAGCTCCTTTACTGCCTGTGGTAACTTATTATAAATTTGTATACAGCTTGGATAACAATTCCTCTTATAATATTGTGTATGCATATTGGGGAACATCAGCTTACCATGGTAACCCGCTATTCTGCAGGTGTTCGTATTTTTAAATTTAAAAATATAGGGGTGCATCTTAACAAAGCTACAGCATTCCAATATTTACATAGAGGGAAGTGTAAGCAAATTTAGTTTTGGAAATAACTGCCTGCATGGTGTCATTGGCGGACGTCACATATAGCCCGGATGCATTGTTTCTGCGATATAAAAGCTTTTTTTATGTCCGTGGAGTTTCCCCGTAGGAGTATACCATACTTAAGATTGGATGCGACATATCCGTGATAGGCCATTCAAGCTACGTTTTGGTTTACTTGGATAGTTAACCGCCACAATGCATACGCAAATCTATTTATCTTTTTACATACTTACAACACTTTTATTTTGTGCGGACTTAATGTAAAAGCTCAATTAAAATAGAATAGATCTGGTTATCTGTGACCATATGTAAACTTGTACTTTGTATGTGAGTTGAACTTCAATACATATTTTTTTACGAATTTTATTATGTGTTTTGTGTACACATTGTGTACACAGAACAAAAAACATTAAGTATCTATTGCGTTAGCATATCAATCATATTGGGAAAGTTCTTTTTCGCTGTACTGAAATGTGTTAATGGTATAAAGAGTAACACATGCCATAAAACTATTCAGCGGGTCCTTAAGGTCCTTAAGGTCCTTAAGTATTAATACCTACCTACTTTTTATAATCAATAATAGCGTAGGTAGAGGAAAAGGACACTTGTGTTCAAAACGAATGGACTAACACATTAGAACAAATTAGTAGTAGTAGTTAATATTCAGTTAGAGTTTGAACTATCTTGCGGCCTAGTTAGTGCACCCCGAGGTTCCAGGTTCGATTCCTATCGGGGCGGGGGTACATAGATATATAGATAAAAACACTTATATATACATATTTGTGTGTTTGGTTTGGTTGGTGGTAAGGCTTGTTTGCCCGCCTGGCTAGCTAACACCGTCTTATCTAAACATGTCGCCATAACATCAATGTTTGTAGCATTGTAGTGTTCCGCTATCTAGAGACAAGATAGCCAGCGCCTCAGTAGTTGAAGATTCCGGATGAAGTACGCTTCCATTTTCGGCCTTATCATCACTTAACATCAGGTGGGATGAAAGCCAAGTACCTACAAGAAAGGAATTTAAAAAAAAACAGAGCAACTCAAGTCTGCTAATTTGACAAAATCTCAATAGTGTGTCGGTAGACTGTTTTGACATTAGGACTATATAAGGTCACTTTTTATCAACTGCAAATATTTTGATAAAACATCTAATTATATCAGAGAAATAAGGCCATAGCATTTAAAAAAAATTCAGGCTGGTTTTTTTGTTACTTTTCCCGACACAAAAACTGTAATATTTTTAAGAGCGGCCTCTTTGTCGGTTTTTTTGAATGAAACTAGGGGCACGTGTGTAAGCGGTGAAGGCATTGCGGCCTCTCTGTTTCGGCTCTTTTGAATTGAAACTACCGAAAGTGCTTTATTTTTCTTTTTAATCGAAATGTTTTATGGCGTTTTTCTTGTAAACTAGCGGATAAAAATTTAAGGTTTTTTCATAAAAATAGTTTATACTATATGTTGTTGAATTTATTATCCTTAAAATATTTGTAGTTGAAAAATGTGACCTTATATAAACAAAATCGCGGTCCAGAAGGAATGTAACCAGAGAATTGTTGCAAATACGTATCGAAGTTGGATAGATGCCCTCGTCTTCAAAGCAATAAGCAAGTTAGCTATAGTAAGTTTACACACTCATAAACTTGTATAAACTTCGCAGTTTCTCTATACGCTTTGTAGTTGATAAGTATATAAGTCCAATACGTCGCTTTTTCCAGGTTACTTAACACCTTACTGAGAGTTTTCTTTTAAGAAACTTTATCAAGAATTCTTTATTTGCCAATCCGTAAACAACTAAGAAATCAACATTTATAATGGCATGTTACATCTACTTGGAACTAGTTACCTAACTGTCATTTTTTAAACGAACAATAAATAAGTCCAATATCTAATTACAACGCGCTGGCACATGAGTAAATATCTAAATTACTCATGTGGCGCTGGGCTTTAACGAATTCAATCGAACTGTCTCCCGACATAATAATAATGTTTGGGACAGAAAAATAACGTCCTCTTGTTTTTAGTAATTGGTATATGAATAAAACAATAGCAGTATTCAATTTGTGTTTGTGAAATATAATAATCATACCTATATATTGCGAAGTTTTTTGTTTAGCAGAATAAGCAAAAAGGACTAACAACTGACACTGACACTGACAACTGTAAAATCTTTATATATAAAAATCAATTGCTGTTTTTTGTCTGGCTAAAGCTCGAGAATAGCTGAACCGATTTGGCTAATTTTGATTTTGAAATATTTGTGGAAGTTCAGGGAAGGTTTGAACGGTGAGAAACATATAATAAGTAACGAAAAATACTATAGAAACGACAATTTAATTTTCCAGTACAAAATAATTTGTTTGTTTTGTTGTCATCGAAACGTAACGTAAAGTATATAAAAAAAAGATTGATTTCGCTTATATGCTCAATATTGTTTAGAAGAGAGTTTGCTGTTATCTGTAAACGGCTTTCACGGCGTCACCTGACTTTTTTGGGGGCAACGAGAAACTTAAAGGGTTTTTTTCCGAGTAGTTTGGATGGATTGGGATGGCCTTTACAGGGTTACAATAGTGGTGTACGTTATAAGCAGATGTGTGTCTGAATCAGAGTTTATACCCTAACTATCGTAACTAATAGTAACCTAACTTAATATGCGAAAGTGAGTTTGTTTGTTTGTTTGTTATTTATTACGCTTTCACGCGTAGGTATACTATTCAACCAATCATCATGAAATTTTGTACATAATATATTATATTCCCAAGAGTATAATCAAAGACTTATTATTAAAAAAGAGAGTTTGTTGTGTGATACCATTTCACGCGTAAACTATTAAAATTTAACGATTTGTTTGTTTTGTTGTCATAGAAACTGTCAAAGCGGTACGAAGTCCGCCAGGTCAGCTAGTTATAAATAAATAAATACTGAGTGGACATTTTTCTACATATAATCACTAAATGACTAATCATGAAATCTTAGCAACTACATATAAAACCTGCAGACTTGGCATTTTGTAAACAGACTATTTATTTAAAAGTTTTTTAATAAAAATTTTAAAATAATTCTTCTTGTTTGCAGGACGGTATTTCAGAGACTCCTGTAGTGCTGGTTGGCAACAAGGCGGACCTGGCTGGCGACCGCATGGTGACCACTGAGGAGGGCCAGCGGCGCAGCAAGGAGATCGGCTGCGTCTGCTTTCACGAGATATCAGTGAGGGAAAGCATTGACCAGGTACGCCGATACTGTTTAAAAAAGGTTGAATATGCATTTTTTTTATGAACACCAGGATCATCAATGTTTACACTATTATTTATTTATTTTACTTATATGGATTTTTTAAAATTTCAATACAATGTTATTTACCTATAGCTTGTTGTTAGACAAAAACCACGGCATTCATAATATTAAAAAATATTTAAAAAAAACTAAATAAATTTAAAGTAATCTTAAAACCAAATTGTTAATTTAAAAACTTAACCTACCAACCTTTTTGGTCTTGTTTTGTATTTGTTAAGGCGTGTCTCCTGCGCCTAAAAATAATAAAACAAACTAACAAAACATGTTAGCAAAACATTGCAGTCTCCTGCGATTTTAAAAACACGAACATCTAACAAACATCTACCTACTCGACAAAATGACTTCGTACGAAGAAGACGTAATCGATGTTTTAGAAGTTATTTTACATACAGCAAGAAAAAAAACCGATTTCGCGTTCGACCCTATCTACAGTGACGTACTTTTAATATTTACGCAGAATTGCAAGTAGAAGATCGAATCGTATTAAATCGATGAATAACAACGTATTACCTTTATTCCAATTCATATAAACACACAATTCAAAAACTATTTCAGCATTATTTAGTTAAATATTGTTTTGACAACGTCCAACAATAGTAAGAAAGAGACAAAACAATGATTAACTAAATGAATGCTGAAATAGTTTTTATACACAATGCACAACCTCAATGTTCGCAAGCAACGATGAAATGAAATTACCCCTCCCCCCGCAGGCGAACACGGGGATGTTTTCCGTGCGCCTCGGATAACATGTTTGCTTGTTTCAGCTAACAAAACAGTTAGGCTACGCCCATATTTTGTTAGATGTTTGATGTTAGGTTTTAGAAAACAAAACAGTGTCGCAGGAGGTGGCTTTACTCTTAAAATTTATTTGAATGTATGTAGGTACTACATATTCTAAACAAAATATAATAAAACAGTGTAATTTACAAATCCAAATGAAAAGCTTCTCATTCTCATCCTCAACATTTGTCGGGTGCCTAGTGTGAGTTTTATTTGCCTTTTAATCAAGTTAATGAAATACCGACCTTCGTCACGCGAATGCTTCTTCTCGTGAACCCAAAAGTTGTAATATTTATGTTTTTGTCGAAAATCTGATTGAACAGAGAAATCTTCTTAGACTGGAGTATGTGTCAAAGACCAACGCGTAATTACATTAGCATCAGGTAATGTTTTCAAAAGCTGACTTACAGTTAATTACTATTCAGAGTCCTTCGTGCGAGATTTATTCAACGCTTCCTAGTAAACGGGCTTAGTTGCGATTTGCCATACAAATTCTCGTTTTCGTTAAAGTAATTAAATGGTGAATAAATCGATCTCGCACTATATAGACACTCTGTCAATCGCATCAAATTGATCCAGACTTAGCAATATTAATGACTAGTTCTCTCAGATCGTCGTGTTTTATTTCTGGTATCCCAACAAACTCAAAGTTCAAAAGGCGTTCTCTTTGTTCGTTATTATGTAACATTAGTGGTCAAAAGTATATTGGCAAATTAGAAAAAAACTAAACTTACAATTAGGATGTAACTACTATGTTTTTAACTAACACGATCAACCTTTTAAAATATTTATCCAACAAAATTACTAGTAACGCATTTTAACTTATAATACTATACGAGAGGGTCTTTTCGACATTTAGTATAGTTTGATTAATTTAGTGCTGACTAAAAGTAATATTAGTATATCACCAAGTTATTGAGTCGCTAAATGTATCTTGGTATAGATGGATGGAAAGCGGCAAGTCACGAGTGTAAGTTTAATAAAACTATTGGACCTTGTCCGTACCGCGAAGGTCGTTGGCTAGTACAGTTAGCCACGAAAGTCTCTCAACTAACACGAGTAAGTACTTAGGTACTAATACTTTATCAAAGCAATATAGTATAAAAAGCGCTTGTCAACTTTTATTAAAGTTATAACAAAGAATAAATAAGTACCTAATAATTATACACTGTGGTTATAAGATTCTAAAGTGTTCAACGACTTTCGTTGCTGACCGTACGAACAATATTTCCCGTAACGTGCCAAAAAAGTTTTCGTTTATAAATCAAAAAGGGTTCATATCCCCAGCAAATGTAAATTGTGTAGATAATTCTCCACAGCAGTATCTAAGGATCCTATATGATATATCTGATGATTCTGCACGTATTTCAGTTTAACAAAGGATATACATATTTGATTGCCTTCAAGCAGGTAACTCGGGACATCTCAGAAGTTCTCCTAACGACCAATTTAACTTTACAATCGGGTCTATTTCGTCTTCGCCTTGCTTATGACATATTCAATTTATTTGTACAAGCGACTTCGAGCTTTATTACATAATATTTTTTGTTCGTTTTGTTTGACTGAAAAAGGCAATTAAACATCCAGTTGCGGAAAGCCTTTCATTAATGATGAATGCTTCATTAAGTTATGTAGCATTAATGATTTATTTTAATGACGTGCGTTTTTTGCAAAAACTATTGGATAATAATTAGTGATTAATGCAGTTTAAAAAAAATAGTTTGTTTAGGCAACTTACTATAAAACTTATGTCAGAATAATTTAAATTTTCTTATTTATAAGTCAAGACAGTTCGGGTACGTATTCGATATTGTAAGGGGGTGCAGCGCGGACGCAAAACTGCGAGATTCAAGTTTCTTTATAATAGCGAGCGAACGGCGCGTGGCAGTGGTGTGACAACGGCGCACGACTACGAGTACGCACGCACACTAATATCTGTACAGAGTAGGCTGCTGATTTAATTAGAGCAATGTTTACTTTCGTAAAATCATAGGCGTTTGGGTAAAAAATTATAGAAGTCTTAATATTTTCATATTCATATTTTTTTATGAAAAATAAGACAACAGTGCCCTGCAGAATATCAATACAAACATTTTGATGTCGGATCATTGTTTCATTTGTGCTGTATTTACAAAGTTTCTGAAGAAATAAGTTTTTATATATCATTACTCTTACGTATTGTTAATGCAGGTTCTGGGTATTTGTTTCAAATTCCAAGACAACCATGCCCTTGTGAAAGGATCAAGCTAACCTACACTAGTCCTTTTAATGTATATGACCTATTCAGCGCCTAGCACCAGTAACTTAAAAACACGTAAATTTTCGAAATTCCGCGCTGCACCCCTTTAAGTAAATTCACATTACATTTTATCTAAGTACTTACTTTATAGGGAGTCATCAAACTGAGCGCTCCAAAATACTTTCATATTTGTTACGTAGTAAATGAAAACCATTATCACAATCTTTATAACCAACACAACGATCAGTTATATTACTTTTTTAAGTAGGTACTATAGAAAATAAATAAACCTGAAATTGAGTGAGAATGAACTTATCTTATCTTATAGTCTAGACTAGAAAGTATAATACTTATCCAAAGTGATTCTAAGTTTTTGGAGTCACATAAAAATCAAGATGTCGGAAATGTTATTGCTAGTTTATTAAAAGTATCAACATCATCATCAGCTCATTTTATGTCCCTTCTGCTGGGGCACGAGCCTTCCCTATGGATGGATAGGGAGAAAGGGCCATAAACCACCACACGGGCCCAGTGCGGGTTGGTGGTTGTTTTAAAACGACTGCTAATGCAGCCGGGACCAACGGCTTAACGTGCCTTCCGAAGCACGGAGAAGCTCGAGATGATACATTTTTGGTTACCCATCCGATGATCGGCCTTTGCAAAAGTTTAATAGTGTGTTCTTGTCTAATTGGTTTCATAATTGAAAAAACAAAAAAAAAACGGGTTAATACCCGTCTCGCGCCGTAGGTATAATTAGCGGGCCCCCTTATGCACTACCGGTAGTGCATGTGGCGCGAGGACTAAATTATAGATTTTTTTAATCTGCAACAGGGAAGTTCTTATTACTGAATCAAATGTTAGATGGGCATCTAAGAGATTTTAACCTAATTTTATTCCATAAAAAATAAAAATAAATAATTTATTCTGATATTCAATTTCCGAATGGCATTCCTTTAATAAACCTTGGAAATTATTAAAACATTTTTAAATATTTTTTTTATATTTTCTGTATTTCTAAGATTAAAAAGAACCTAAAAACCAAGAACCATTAAAGCCGAACTTCCACATTGTACCTGGAAGGAAAATAATTTAATAATTTCAAGTATCAACTACGAGTAAGTACAATAAAAGAAAGTAACTGATTTTTTTTTTAATTAAAGGCAAAAAGAACCATCTTAGTAAGAAATTGTGTTTCAACTTTTGCGACGTCGTTCGGTCGTTCCCGCTATTTTATTGCGTAATTTAGAAAAGGTGTAGTAAAAATTTCTAATCTGGCGCCGCGTAAGTATTTTGCGTAGTAAAGCTGATGAATGAATGAATGAATTTGTAGTTGAATACAGCCACGAAAGCTTAAAGGTGCGGGACGTGGATGTAAATCCCGTTCGTGGAAATTTTTTCCAAACTTTTATACAGGATTACAGTTTGTTCATAAGAATAAACATGGTTTGTTCGCAATCAAATTTTGCGTAAATTCTATAAAACTTTTAGATTAATAAAAGTTTTATGCTTTAATCAACGTTTGAAAATGGGGATTGTCGCAAAATACTTAGTACAGGTATCATATAGGCATACCTATAAAGGTATGCCTATAATATATCTAACCGGTATAAATAAACCCTGACTGGCAATTAGCCCGTGACCACGGCACGGTAATAGTTACCGTGACCACGGCCAGTGTAACTCGATCGAAACGTCGAATAGGTATAAAGGTATATGCCTCTGATACCTATACTAAGTAGTTTGCGAAAACCCCTTTATAAAACTTTGTTTAAAATGAAACGTGCAAGTTTAAAAGTGTATATGTACTTTAACTTGTAGGTGTGGAGTGTGTTTCGCGATACCCGTCGATTCTGGCGCTTCAGCAACAAATGGCCTCGAGGCCGCACCGAAGCCGCACCAGACGTTCACCCCACCGCGCTAGGGAGGCCGCTCTCAAGGGCCGCCTCTGACTCCACTCCTGAGGACACCGCCTGCACCACCACTGGTACTCCTTTCTGTAAGTATTGTTTTGTTTTCTACATTAACCTCAATAAGACCTGACTAAGTAGATCTCTCTCGTGTAACCTGATGGTAAGTGACTCCCGAAGACTCTACATTAACCTCAATAAGACATAACTAAGTAGATCTCTCTCGTGTAACCTGATGGTAAGTGACTCCCGAAGACTCTGCCTACAACAACACCGATGCCTCTTTCTATAAGTATTGGTCGGTTTTCATAATCTCAACAAATACATGGAACTCTTATCTCACCGATTGATGGTAATTTATGTGCCTTACGAGAACTTTGCCAGCACAACCACCGATGCCGTTTGCGTAAATATTGTTCTGTTTTCGATAAGAACCACAACAGAAAATCTAAATTCAAAAAATAAAATCAGAAGAATAAATATAATAGAATAAATATTATTTTATTCCCCAGATAAAACTTGTCAGTCTGAAATAGTATCGCGGGTAAACAACGCCTACTTAAAAAAACTTTCCTTATTTTTCGTTTGTGACAGGTGACATTTTCACCTGTAAATCTTTTCTAAAACAATCCCAAGAGTGGTACTCTTAGGGCTAAGAACAACAAAGTAAAAGAAGGTTTAATTTGCCCCATTCATATACTAGTACAAACAAATTAGCGTACTAACTTATTATTACAGTTATTAATTACATTTCCGTTGGTAACGTTGCTGCTGTTAACATATTCGGAGGTGGGCGTTGATGGATGCGACGTAACTTTAAACTAATTGCTGACATTTACGTGTGCTATTTAACTTGTGTACTTTGTAAAGTTCCAAATTAAGTTATTTTAATTAGATTATGGGCATATAATATGAGACCGATATAATATGAAAAGGGAAAGGAAAAGACGACGGCACATTTCGATGAAGAGTTATTTTTGCGATTTCAGTCTGAAATAGTTGTGAAAATGAAGTAAGAGATAAAATAATTACTCATTTCAAAACTGCGATCGCATTGCATTGCAAAACATTATGTAATATTTTTTTAAATACTTAGGTTGTTCCATTGCTTTGTTTTTAGCTACTTATAACTTTTTTCAAAAATTCTGTGTGACTCATAGCGCATAGGTAACAAATTACAGTCATGAAAAAAGCTTTCCAACGACATCTCTGGTTGTCATTGGTCTGTAGAGATTTTTTAACGTAAGCTCCTTTACTACACCGCCGTGCAAACATGTGACCATATCAATATTAAAAATCTTTTATGTTTTAAATAAGTAGATTGACTTGGCAATCGCACTAAACAATCTAATTTAATATTATAATATGTATTACTTGTGAGATACATTGGTTTTTTAATGCGATGGCCAAGTCAATTCTATTTGTTTAAAACATATTTTTTTTTCAATATTGATATGGTCACGGTCACTATAAGATGTTGTTAGGTTAGCTAGAGGTCCCTTAAGTAGAGACTGAATAAATTAACCGACTTGGTATTACATGGATCTCACAACTTTTTACGGTAGAAGAACTGAGTTGCAAGACTTGTTTTTTTTTACAAGTTTGTTTTTGATGGCTACTTTATTCGTTGTACCATTTATTAAATCTTTAATTAATTTAATTAACAAACCTTAACGTTCCCAAGTCTGCTTGCGCTCCCGCCCAAAACTACAGTGTAATTAATTTAATTAAAGCTCCGTTTTCTCTGTAGGTACTTGTGTCGTGTCTTTGAGTAAGGGGATTGACAAATAAAGTCGGAATGTTATACTGGTAATAGATAATCAAGTTGAATGTTGACTTTCGTGATACAATTTGACAATATGCTTCTTTCTTCGTCGTCTTCAATATTAAATTAATTAAAAATGATTCGATTTATATAAAAACTAGAAACACCACTGTGTGACTTTGAAATTTCCAACTATGTAGTGTGTACCTACGATAGGTAATTGCAATACGACCGCTGGGCGGGCGGGCGGCGGGCTGCCCCAGACCGAGTTATCAAATTGGCAGTATTAAATTAATTTTAACTTTAGATGAGTTCGATGCATTATTAGTCAAACTTAGTATGAAAACCCTAGCGAATATGTAGACCTTTCGAGTTCACCTGACCTTCAGACCTTTAAAGCTATAAAATAAGTTTTAGCTTCAGTAAACTTTCATAACTATGTACAATGTTTTGTATCTTATATACAAAAGTGTACCAGACAAACAAATGTTTGACAGTGTTTTGTTTGTTTCCAAGGTCGACGTTGGACAGAAGTCGACCTCGAAGAAGAAGAAGAGTTGAGCGTTGCCCGCAGCGACTCGACGTCCTCGTCGGGGCGGTCGGAGGGCGAGGAGTTCCGCGCGCGCGCCAGCACCGACTCGCGGCTGCCCCCGCGGCCCACGCGCCCCCGCCATCCGCACCCGCCGCGCCCCCCACTCGCCCCCATCCGCAGGATGAGTGTGGCCATGAAAGGGAACAATGCTAATACCTACTAAGGGTTAAGAGTTACAGTGGATAATTTATTGACATATGACCAATAACAATTTTAATATGTGTTGTGGATATATTTAGTGATAAAAATGTATTCCTTTTCATGTTTCCGTATTACCAAAATGTGAAATGACTGACCTTTTTCTTGCTTTTGGTGTGTAGCAACTGCAAAAATACCCGCAAACCTAGTATATTTGATATGTGTATAAAATATATAAATGATAATAATTATAGTATTAAAATGCGACACGCGACGTCCTCTTCGGGGCGGTCGGAAGGCAAAGAGTGCGCTAGCTAACACCGACTTGCGGCTACCCCGGCTACGCAGGATGAGTGTGGGGCAATGAAAAGAGCTGAGAGTTACAAAGGATGATTGACGTATAGACAATGACAATGACAATTTTAATATTTGTTGTTCCTTTTCACGTTTCTGTAATACCAAAATATGAAATGACACCCTATACCTGCTATTGGTGTGTGACAACTGCAAGTATAACCGTCAAACTAGTCAATTTGAAGTCTTAACAAGTGCTATAGTGTAAAAAGTATTAAAAATAAAATAGCACCTGGAAAAAGACAGTTGCTTAGGTGGAACACAAACCCACGAGCCACCTTTGTGTTTTTTTGTCAGTGTTGTTTATTGCACTGATGAAGTTGATCGATTGTGTAGTTTCATAAATTTTTAAACATTGACCAAAAAGTTTTTTTTATGATTGTTTATTTTAACAATCGGTTTAGATTTTCAAGTGCTTTTTTATTTTCGATATAAATAGTAAATAGTATATATACTATTATATTGTGTGCATAGTGAATGGAATATTTCAATTAAAAATATAGGTATATAAATGAATTAATAAAATGAGATATAATCATCTAAAGTTGCTACAAAAATCATGTTCTATACTATTATTAAGTTAGAACTTCACTACAAGTACTTATGAGCGAATAATTATGTTATTAATATCGAAGTAATGTAACAAAGTTATAAAATCCACGAAAGTGTTGTATAAATGTGTTTTTTTTTGTAAATTATGTAGGAATTAGATGTAGTAGATATATACATACAATGTTATTGTTACCCTAACGAATCAACCCACCGTTTTAGATAAACTTTATAAATGATTTTTCTTTAAAACTATTAAATAACACAGTAAGTTGCTGAAAGTGTTAATCAGAGCGAGGATGGCGTTTTTATTGGTTGTTGAAATCTTTAGTATTAATCCGTATTATCTCTTAGCTTTTGTGTCTGTAAACTAGAATAGTTTATATTGTCAAACATTTTTTATTTCCTTGTTGTTTATATTCAGGTCTGATATAGGAACTATTAAGAAGCATTTCATATTTGACAACAGGCTAAATGAGTATAGTCTTTACTTGATTTTGCCTGAAAGACCCGAAAATATTTAAAATTATTGAATGTAAAATAGTTTACTTTATTGAGACTTCGATTTCTAAAAGTAATTAATATTGCATTCAATAGTTAAAACCAACTTTGGCCTATTTATGTGTACACATAATAATGAAATATACCATAAAATAAAAATATTCATAGAATTAAAAAAAAAGAACTATAGTACAAAACTTTATTTTTATTGTATCTAAAATATCTAAAGATTGTCAATCTATATATGAAATCTAAAATAGACCGTATCCATCTTATTCCAAAATGTGGACTAGAGAACTTTAAAAACTAATCTTGTCTCATTTTGTTTATAAAGCCAAGTAGAGCATCAGTTTTCAAAGTTAAACTTTATACCACGTTCTGGAGGTTAAGCGAATACTTTAATAACGTGTAATCAAATTTAAAGTGTTAAACGAAATCTTTGGCTAACCTTACCTTTTATAATTCTAGGGCCGGCAGACTAAAGCACATAAGTAAAAAATTGCAACTTTACAGGAATCAATATTAGTCCTTAAATAAATAAAGAAGGTAGAAAAGTACAACCATTTTTTAAGCGATTTTACGCTTCTGTTTGACTTATGTTAGATTTCTATCTTTATGACAGTTCTATGAATAGACTTATGCAAAATAGAAATAAAAAGACTTTTGTGACTTATGTGCTTTAGCTTGTGCCGGCCTTACAATTAAGTGTTAAATCTCTGTATAAAATTATATATGTTATTAATGTTATCGCTGCATTTTTATTTGCGACAATTCATCATTTTATTCAGAGGAAAATTACTTGCCTCTACAAGGCCACAAAGCATGCCGCGTGAACAGATAAAACTTTATCTGTAATTAGTGGAATTGCTATTTTCTTAGCTGATAATGTAGCTGAGAGTACTCTCTCTGACCCCATTTGCCCTTAATAGGTAGGAGATCTATGATTAGTACCTAAACACATTGCGAGATTGAATAGGGTCTACTAAGAAATCGAAGCGTCGAACTAGAATTAATCGCGTCGTATACATGGCGATGCAATACACACACAGCTATGCAACATCGAAGTTTGTAGCTTCGATTTATTGCAGTAAGTCTTTATAATAAACCCCGAGATGTTTCTAGCAGTTAGTAACCGTCGAGACGTACTGTAGATTACGTAAATATGCTGATCAGCTACTAGATTTACAGGAGACCTGTGGCCTACGCCCTGAATGACCGCTACATTATCATCTACGATTGAAAATCTACATTTATGAGACAGGCATGCCTTCTGGCATCTACCTACCAATTTAGATTCTGTTTTCTATATTTGTACAGTAGAGTAACTTCCTGGTCTTGTTTTACAGATTGATGTTTCAATTATTTTTTTCTAAAATATTTGAAAAAATTAGGAAGTCTGAGAAAGAATAATAACAATTACTACTTCACTTCCACACCAATTTTTATGTGTTGTGTAGAAAAGTTTTCAAACAAGAGTGAAGTAAAATCAATACATACATGCATCGTATCATACATCAATGCTTTGTCCTGAATGACTGACGAATCAATGCACAGCCTAAACCGCTGATCGTAGAGACCTGAAACTTGGAGGGTGTGTTCTTTGTATGACGTAGGCATCCGATAAGAAAGGATTTCCCGATATTCTATCGCTAAAAGGGTGAAAAAGAGGGGCAAAATTTGTATAGAACAACGTGATTCCTTGGTCCAATCTACTTCAAATTTTGCATAAACCTTTTTAACAGAATTGATGGAAGACGTGTTTCGTATTTTGTTGTAATTCATCCTCTAACGGGGTTAAAACGGGGTAGAAAGTTATTTTAGCGGTGATTTGCTTCGAAGTTGATATCAATACCCCTTAGTGCTTTTGATTTAAATTACATTTTATTTTGACACATGTTTGATTTTATTCAAAAAAGGTTGAATCAATATATAAGAAAAAGATTGATTTCGTTGATAAGCTCAAAATTTTATAGAAGAGAGTAGAGTTTACTGTTATCTGTAAACGGCCTTCACAGCGTCACCGGACTTTTTTGGGGGCGGGCAGCGAGAAACTTAAAGGGTTCCTCAAGCCACACTGCTTGATCACGATAGTAATTTAGTTATTTAAAAATTTACAGAATTTGTTAAGATATAGAAAATTCGTTATTTGCTGTATGTTTAAGTATATAAGTTTGTTAATATAGATTAAGAGCTGTGAATTTTGAAACATATTAAAATAAAAATAAATAAAACACAATGTCAGAAGGTTTCTAGAGGGAATGGTATCACGCAAGCGTGCTCCGGCACTCTACTAGATTCTCCGAGTAGTTTGGATAGGACTGGGATGGCCTTTACAGGGTTACAATAGTGGTGTACCGTTATAAGCAGATGTGTGTCTAAATCAGAGTTTATTGGTATAAACCCTAACTATCCTAAACAATAGTAACCTAACTTAATATGCGAAAATGAGTTTGTTTGTTTATTATTTGCAGAGATCGGAATAGGCTGACTATATTTACCTAAACCTCGGAGAACAGAGACAAAAAGTGGAGAATTCCTTATGACTACATTTTTTTTCCCGGAATTCAGGAAAAATCTTAAATAATATGAAAATAAGCGTTATTTAAAGTGGGTAGTCTCTATTTTCGCCTAAACTTGCAATTAACAAATCTTAAGAATTTTCACTAAAACTAATCTAACTCAAATCATGTATTAGAATTATCCTTAAACTGACCGTTGTTGCATCAAATCTTGAAACATCTTGGTGTAACAACACCTAAGTAAAACTAATTTCTAATTACATAAAAGGGACTTCGCTAGGGTAGACCGGGCACAATAGTACCATTTTTGAAACCTTGGTTGATGGCGAAAAATCTACTGAAATATATTTCATTATTTATTTAAATTTGAATACCAAAACTCTTAAGCTGCAAATGTATGTATTTATATAAAACCTACGGTACCGAAAAGTCAATAAAAATCACATCTGAATAGAATGATGTCATGTGTTACAATAGACCCCTACTTCGGGTTAATTGTACCAAAAATATCTTGGGTAAAAAAACTCTTTTCTCTCTGTTTTTAATAATGGCTTTATTAATAGTTGGTAGTTTTACGTTGAAACAAAGATATAGTAACAGTCTTTACTCTTAGGAATCAAAAAACTTAAAGTAATCAGTCGAGAAAGTCAACACGTCAAGAACTTAAAATAAAAACAAATTTTTTTCCGGTATGTATGTATGTATGTATGTATGTATGTATGTATGTATGTATGTATGTATGTATGTATGTATGTATGTATGTATGTATGTATGTATGTATGTATGTATGTATGTATGTATGTATGTATGTATGTATGTATGTATTGTTTTGACTGTGGGAGTGACATAGGCTATAATTTTTTTTTAAAACAAAAAACAAAAAATAAACTTAAAAACATTAGCTGGGTTAGCTATTAATTAGTAGTCTTGACCCCAAAAAACTGTTAGATCGACCACACGATCAAAATTTTTTAAACGAACTACAACGTCTACGGAATTTAAAGGATATGTCCAATTTTTCTATGGACGTAGATGTAGTTAATAATTTTCATTTACAGCAATGTTTTATGGTGTTTTGTTTTCGGGTATAATAGCAGATTTTACGAGTATTCTCATGTTTAAAAAACTCAAAGAACTTGTCAGTCAAAAGTACTAGACGTCAAGAGTTTTGCTATTTAAAAGAGTAAGGCGTTTTAATATAATTATTTTATGTAGGTTTTGAAATGTTTAGTTGTTTACTTTACAAAACTAAAAAGTATGAAATAAACTAAATTATTAAAATAAACAAAAAACCCGTCTGCTGAAACAACTACCTATATAAAAACAATTATATACTCGTAAAAACCGGACTAACATAAAAAATAACTGCAAGAAGAAAAAACTGAAAAGAAAAAACAAGCTCTACGATACCGTAAAAGTTGTTTCAGCAGTCGGGTTTTTTGTTTATTTTAATATTTTTTTTGTTTTTTTGTCATAGAAACTGTCAAAGCGGTACGAAGTCCACCGGGTCAGCAAGTCGTACTATAAAATTTCCTCGAAGCTACCTATAACGTTTTGAAGTAATAAAAAAAAACCAAAACCAATATGGATGACTCAGGATGACTCTAATTGAGCCCACGATAGATAAACGACTACGCAAGTTGATTCACTGTCATCAGGTAGTTATGTTTGTCTTAACATGTTTTAAAATGTTCAAAATGATTTTTAAAGCAAATTTTGTTGCGAACAAATTACATAAACACAATTTTTTTTTTTTTTTTTAACATGTTTTGTTAAGGTACCACCGTTTATCTATCGTAGGCTCGATTAGAGTCATCCAAATTGGTTTTGGTTTTTTGTTTTTATTACTTCAAATCGTTATTATATAATCAAAGCGTTATAGGTAGCTTCGAGGAAATTTTATAGTACGACCAGCTGACCCGGCGGACTTCGTACCGCTTAATCATTTAATGATTGATGATACTACTGTACTGAGTACTGAGCTTAATGATTCCGGGTGACTGAAGCATCCCTTCGACTTTATTATCACTTTAAATCTAGAGAAATGAATATTGCTGCCAAGTGTCAACGTGATAACCGCAAATAAAAATAATGATCGTCTTTATTAAAAGTTTTTTTTTACGTGGCTGTTCGACTCTTTTTCTGAGTTCTGAATCTTTAAACTAATAATAATATTAGGAGTATTATTAAGTTAAAAGATTTAGTAAGGCTGCATCACCATCAATGCGGCGGCGCAGCATCAAACTATAAAACGATCTACATCATGATATCATGTTTAATAACAACGTAATAATAATCTTGACAATCAAACTCATATCTTTGTTTATAGAACATGGCAGTGAGATCAGACGCATACAGCAGCGACTTAAAGCGTGCTTCCACTGTATGAAGAGCAAAGTCCAAAGCGTAGATTATTGACGCTGAGTCCGGTAGGTCGAGCTATAAAAAATAACTGTCTCTCAACAGTAACATCTCGAGACAACAATTTTCATTAGTTTATAGTCGTGTTTGAATCACGCCGTATGAGCGGATGCGAGCGACAATGTAGCACGCTTGCTAATACCAACAACTTATCCGAGTGTTGTGAAAACTCTTGGATTGTAACGGGAAACATATTTTCAGAGCATTTTCTATACGTTGTATCGAATATTTGTAAATGTGAGCGAACTCTCTGTTTATGTACGTTTGTTGCTGGTTCTAGGACTACTGGGCCAGTGACTGTGGTGCTTAGCTGTGAAGCTAAGCTATTACGCTGGTTTTACCACAGATCACAGACGCGACAAATAAATGTAAAATGAATAAGTTCTGGAAGCTGTTGCTTGTTATTTCATCGCTTATCTTTTTTTTTTATGTTAAAAGGAGACAAACGAGCAGGCGAGTCACCTGATGGAAAGTATGCACCGCCGCCCATGGACATCCGCAAAACCAAAGTAATCGCAGATGCGTTGCCGACCTTGAGGAAGGAGTTGGATCTTGAGGAGGGAGTAGGGATTGAGAGATGGGCCTCCGGTACTTTCACTTACCGGACATTTCGTGCTGCAACGCAGCGTGGCTCTACCACTCAGACAGTGTCACTCATTTAGCACCACCCAGGGTCACGTGTATGGTCTCAAGGGTAAACCGACGGACGCGAGTAACTATAACCCTCTAGCCTAATCTAATCAAATCACTTAACCACAAAGACGGTAACTAAAAGTAAAATGAGGTTATGTAGGATTCTCCCCCCGATACCCTCTAGAAGAACGAAAGGCATCATCACCAGCTCATTGTATGTCCCTACAGCTGGGGCACGAGCCTTCCCTATGGATGGACAGAGAGAACGGGCCATAAACCACCACGCGGGCCCAGTGCGGATTGGTTGCTGTGCTGTCAACAACTGCTAATGCAGTCGGAAGCAACGACATTACGTGCCTTCCGAAGCAAAATTATACATTTTTGTTCACCCATCCGATGACCGGCCTTTGCGAAAGTTGCTTAACCTCAGCAATGCGCCATTGAGCTCCTCGAGATTATAAGGTTATAGCCACTAAAAACTGTTGCACGTGAGCACATTACGTTCACGCGGTAAACTGTTTGTTTACTGCACAGCACGCGAGCCGCGGGTGGCGGGCCGGACCCAGGCTCACCGCGTATCTTATCTGATCTTAAATGTGAGCTGGTTATTTACTTGTTATCGATTGTTTTGTAAGTACTTTTATTTGAAGCGCTTTGAGTAGGTCTATACCTATTTCTTAAGCATTGATAAGGCTAAACTATGAATAAGTTTTGTGTCACACTTTGACGCATTGAAAAGCATTAGGCACCTTCGATAAATCGCCGTATCAACATCAAATTGTTCAAAGCATCCTTAATGGTAAAAAAGATAAATTACATTATAACATTAAGGTAAAATTAATCTCTTAAGTCTATCCTAATCTATTTTTGCTTAGTATCAAACAGCAGGTTAGTAGTGAAAGGTTTATACGATAAGTAAATACTTAGATATGTTTGACTATGAATACGATAAAGAACATGGCTAACATTATGAATTATGTATATGAACTTCTCACTAGCTTGAATTATTCAAATATTGATTAAATAATATGTAATAACGTGTTTATTATTTTCCTAGAAATTTCGTGAACAAATCAATAATTTAAAAGATGTTAACTTGTTTTTATGGTTTTGTTTGACAAAGAAACCATAAATATGATTAAGACGTTCCGTTTTACAAAAAAAAATTATATAAATTTGATTCAGTTTTTCCAAGCAAAATATATTTTTGTACTAGTTAGTTTTTAAAGTCTGTACACAAACGCCTAGCTAAAGTTTATAGCAAAATGTTTAATTGAAGCTTGTTAGCCTATTTACGAAGTAGGAGTTTCTGTGACTTTATTTTCAGAATTGCAATGATTTGAAAGTTCCTTAATCGTTTTACATATGAAATAACAATATTTAGCTATCCAGCATTATGTACTACTAGATACGATATACATTTCAGGGCAGGTGTCTATATTGTATTTAGCTATGTCCTTTATTGCTGAGTTCAAAAATGTTTACTTAAAAAAACTGTAGGTACTCCTAAAACATAGAATTCTCTCTTGATAACCTTTATTTTCATGATTATCGTATTATCTTTCTTCCCACTCATAAGTTTAAACCATTTTACACGACAAAATATAAATAAACCTAAACTTCTTTATAAACTCAACCCTTTAAAACACAGGAATCTTTCTTGAGAATAGATGTCAAAGATCGAATCAATCGAACCAATCGAAAAAATATAGCCTCAATAATATTATTATGCCATATGGCAATGGCAATAAAAAGTCTGTAAATCTTATTAGGTAAGTATATCGATAACTGCAGTAATCGGGAAAATTTACAGACGCTGGATTTAAAATCAGTATATAGTCGAAGTAAACACATTAAGTCTGTTAATAGCTTTCAGTACCACAACGTGACCTATTGGGATTTGTTGCATTTCCGATATATCTACATTGCATACCTAATTAGCAGTGATCGGATTAAAAGGGTTTAAAATTCCTAAAGTTGCCGGCTAACTAAGACGACTACTAAGAAGTATTTACGGGAGCCGGGATCAATAAAAATAAATTTACAACATTTTGGTGGTTCTAACCCACTCTTAGTTATGTTATGTCGAAGACTTTAGGTATTTTAGCCCCCTTTCATTCTGATCACTGCTAGTTAGTTACATAAGGTTATAATAGTACATACGAAGTTATATTCAAAGGCGCCGACAAAACAGCGATATTATTCGCAACACACAAACAATATTATTCATGAAATATCAGAAATATTTTCTATGACTCAATAATGAGATTAAGTTGTTTAGTTTAAAATCGTTCTGTATTTAATTACTTATGTGTTTTAGCGCAGTTAATGTTTCATGTTTTGCCTTGAGCAGTTGAGCTTCGTTTATATCTTAATTAATTGTAACGATACTTATCTTTCTAATGTGCAACTCTGAAAAACAACACATAACTAATTAATATTGTTATCTAACTATTTATTATTACTAGTGGTCGCGTAGTGGTCGAAATTCGACCGTTAATTTTTTAAGGCTGCACTTGTATCCTAAGAAATAAAAATTAAAAAAGATAGAATGTGAGTTTGGATTGGCATTGACAGATTTCGGCCGCTCCTCTTCCATTTTTGAAATTTTTGAAAAGAGTATATATGCGTGTGTGTCAAATACGTGGTAGTGTGTGTAATGTTTGTTTTATTGATTTAATGTATTTTTTATGCATAATTAAAAATATTAACATTCTGCAATCCTTCTCTATAGACAAAACATCTAATAAACTTTAATTACTAATTACAGAACAATACTTAAAACAAAAAAAAAAAGAAACAACTTAACTGAACTTAAAAAAAAACAAAGAAATAAAAATAGCAAATTAAAAACTAAATGCCTATAAACTATAAGTGTGCGAAATTTCATACTCCTGCGAAATTTTCGTAAAAAGAAGTACAAAGTTTTTGCTTCACGTATTAATGTATAAATTGTCCTATTGTCGTATAATGTAAGATTTAACAGGTTGATTTCTGTGATTATAGAAAATGCCCCATTACCATAAGAATAAACAATAACACAGTAGAACGGAAACTCCCGCTCCGGACGCGACGGGCTCAAGGTCGCGATATGAGAGTACTTGTTAAACAGTATGCTCAGTCGGGCTGTCAGTTGTCATGGCCGGCGTCACCACACGCGCATTTGCCTGTTTGTTCGTTTCGTACGATTTTGGAAACCAATTACAATGGCGCCAAGTTATTAAAGTGTGTTTGGTTGTACAAACAATTCAAAAACGATACCACACTTAAGTTTTTTAGTTTGCCCAAAGATGATAAGAGGTAAGTACCACCTACCTAATATTATACACCGAGAGATTTTAGTGGTTGTTTTCCCGCAGGTGGGTAGATCAGACCATGAAACTGAACAACTTTCCCCAAGAAACATAGGTCAAAAAACGAGATATTTTTTTAACTTTTCCATACAAACCATGCTCGGTCAATAGAATTTGTATAGAAAAGTAAAAAAAATTCTCTCGTTTTTTGACCTGTTTCTTGGGGAAAGTTGTTCAGTTTCATGGTATGATTTACCCACCTGCGGGAAAACAACCACTAAAATATCTCGGTGTATATATACCAAAGCTCATCCAAAGCTGAATAAACTTACTTAATAGTTTTACGACTTTTACGTGAGCCTGTATCTGTGTTATTATTTATTCTTATGTATATATTTTATTTTATATTTGTAAGTAAGTAATACTTAATTAAATGGCTTCATTTGGTATGGTACTTCGGTACTATAACTTATTATTTATAAGTATCTATGTAGGTAGGTACGTAATTTATAAATCTCATATTTTGTATAACTATAATAAAATAATGATATCGAAGTAAAGAAAACTTATATTTTAGCGATATTATTTTTAGACGCAAGCAATATTCAACAGTAAGCATCCCCGGCAACGCGCCTGGACGATGACAGAGGGGCGTAACGACGTGAAGGGGGAAGTAGGTATATAAATGGCGGCGTTTCGGACTCGTTCAAAGAAGATTCCGTTCTACTGTGTTATCGTTTATTCTTATGCCATTACTCTAAAATAGTTACATTCTCGGTTCTATTGGCTTGATAGGCTAATGATTTCTCCCTGTGACCACGGTCTCTGGTTCAAAGCGATAGGACAGAAACATTATGTAAAATGAAACGCTATTAGATTTATAAAGTATTTTATTTTAAGATGATTAAACCTGATTATGGGAGAGATATTGTTATTTTTTTTTCATAAAACATAAGTTACATTAACAATGAACAATGTCTCACAAAACTGTTAAGACAGTTTTACTGCAGAAACAATGCAGCCCTGATTATTAACCTGTCATCTGCCACGAGCACTGATCAGTGCCATAAACAATTAAAATTATATTGTGTCTGTATTCACGGTAGATGACATGTTAATAATCCGGTGAAACAGGCAGGCAGCAGGAGTAAGAAACAGACATGAACCTAAGTACGTACCTGTTCAACCACAGGACAGCACAGGATTGCAACAGGGCCGGCACTTGCTTCGGATTAGCCTAATCGGGTCGCGCAAGTGTGCTGCCCACCGCGCGCTCGTTCTATTTATAGGACCGACTACGTCGTCGCGCCGGCCGCTACAGTGCGCGCACGCTGATGCGACAACGCGCGTGCGTCTTGTGGAGTACCTTGCGTGAGTTTTAAGGGCCGATGACTGCAGACTGCAATTGCAGTTTGCAAGCGGCACTACTGGTTTGAATCTGTTCTGTCTTATCTATCTTATTTCCGAGCGTAGAGATCCTGTCGCAAACATAGATTCATACACACCGTTGATGTTTGCAGTCTGCAGCAATGGTATAAAATATCTTCATTCACTATTCGACCGACTTAGCGTATACTAGAGTTCGTATCGCAACTAAGCATTGGCATATTGGTTACAAGAGTTTGTCACTATGTGGCGCTACTTCGATCCCATACAAATTGTAGTTAACTTACTCATTCAAATCGTAAAAGAAATTCGTATAATCGGCACACTACTGTTGTCTGACGTAGATGAAGATGTCTCGCTCACAACACACTGGATGTAGGTATAGGGAAGCCTGGTGGTAGGTAGAATGCCACACTGAGGAAAGCCCTTTGGCAGAAGGCCTTCCCTTTGGAAGATCTTCCTCCGAGCTGGGTGGTATAGCTCGGGGACCGAGGTCCAACGGATGTTAGTTGGAGGTGCTATATATAGCGAAGGAGACGGTGAAACTTCGCTACCGCGATGCAGGCTTCCCATACTATTTCAACGACGTAGTATGGCGACGACGTTGGTATGCGTTTGTGGCGCCATCTCTAATTGATGACATAACAATACAAAAAATAAAAACTAAGTGTCAACCATATGTCGCACTCCAACCTCCTTTTCTAGTCATAAGTTAGAACGGAACTAAACATAGTTATAGCTTTAGTTATTATTCTGAGATGGGAATGGTCTTGGCAAACATTGACGTAACAGCCCGTAACGGCTTATGCCCAACTCGACACGTTCCCAACTCGACACGCAAGATAAATACCTAACAAAAACTCCCAACTCGGCACATTTCCATAAACGCTTAGAGAAAAAACAGAAAGTACAGTCGGAATGAAAAGTATAACTTTAAAACCAATAACTATGAACTTCTAGTAAAATAACCTTCCAACAGTGTAAATACCGGCTCCCAGTATAAGAAGAAACTTCGGTAACAGTGTCAATACCGGCTCCTGGTATGAAAAAGCGCCCTCTGTTCTCGGCCCTATATTGTACGTTTATTTATTATATACTGTGATTTTTATGCTATGAAAACTAAAAAAAACAATTATCAAAATTTTTATTTCACAAATAATTATAAAAAATATTTTGTTTTGTACCTTCATATTTTATTTATTAATTTATAAAACAACAACTTTTTTATATTGTAAATTGTTGATTATCAAATTTAATAAGTATATTTAGTTACTCATATAAGAATTTTATTGTTATAAAAACATAATAATGATTATAATTTTCATATGTAGAGAAAAATAAATAATAGTTATAAACAGTATGTTCTTGTTTTTCTTTCTGACAGTACTTTTTACCTTTTCGTGTCGAGTTGGGAGTTTATTTATATGTTTTATGTTTTATTTATCTTGCATGTCGAGTTGGGAACGTGCCGAGTTGGGCATAAGCCCTTTTATTTGCAGAGTAGACAGACGTCAAGCTAAATGTAGTTACCAGCCAGTACAAACACTAAATACTTTAACACAGACCTTATTCTTTGTTTATTTGTAAGGCACTTAATGTTCTTGGGAATTAATTATTGTTACTTACAACTTACAAAAATGCCACCATATTGTTTCATTTGTCAACGCTTACGAAAATTTACGATACTTAACTTAAAATGAAATTCTAGATAGGTAGTTCAGTAGATAAATATATATTTTCCCGACAAAAATGACTTTTTTTTCAAGTTTTCTTCGTTTATTTAGAGTAGCAGGGTCGTAACTCATAATAAGTCAGTCTTACTCACTACAAGTATACGGAAGGAAACTGCTGCAATTAAATTATTTATTTACTATGGTATACACAACAGGATACATTCAAACTAAACTAAGAATAATAATAAAAACAAATTAGTGTACGTATACGTCAATAATATTGTTTTTGGATGTGCTTACGTGATTTTATATTGTAATATATACCTATAATTATATACCTAATGTAGTTTAATAACAAGCTTCGCATCCCAGCTGTGACACTATGCTGGAATTAAAAATGGAGCCATTCGATTTGATATATTTAGCGCTTTTTGCAATTTTATCCTATAACGCTTGCATGCAGTAAAAATATAACAATAAAATATAAATTTAACAATTTACTAGCTATTTAACGATATTTCACAAGCTCAAGAACAAAGTTAAATACCACACAACTATCATCTCACCGTCGTCGTCGTGTCGTCGTCACGACCCAAATACCTTTCGTGGTTGTGAAGGCAAAGTTTAATTAAATTACGTAATTATTTTAGCTCGTATAGTATGTCAAACCTTCGGTGACAGAAAAGCCTCATTTTAAGTCTTACCTGATATAGTTAGTTGACGTATCTTGACATATTGTTTCTATTTGAGATTCAAGTTCTACACTTCTTTGATCTAGCTAAATTTTAAAACGAAGTAGGTATTCAATGATCGATCACAGAGGGCTCTACTAGCCCGAGCGTTTCGAAGGCGAATTAGCAATCGCTAACCTAAGATGAAAGTTAAATAATTTCTAAAAGTTTCTTGTGAAACTTAAAAGTCGACGACGACGTAGTTGTTCACTTACAAAGTAAGTAGATAAAGTTTAAAAGTATATAAGCAGATAGTATAAAGAAAATATTTGATCCAGACTCTGCTCGTGAAAATATTTTCAACACTTTTCTGAATTTCTTGTGAAAATTAATGGGGTAAACAAAATATCTTTTAAGGCCCTTTGTTATCATAAGATTTATCGGAGCGTATTTCATATTAATGTTGTTAGCCAACCATGGGGCCAAACATAAAGGACTCATTATCGTCTTTTGTCGCAAATCCCTTATTCTGCGGGTCGTGAATGTGGAAACGTGTCGAAATAAACGCCGAAATTGGACACAAAGGTCAACAGGCTAACCGTAAAACGTCGATCAAAGGGCGTAGGGACGTATAACAAAGCGGGTGGAGATCAAACATCATGATTTTATTGGTTATTCGTAGAAAGAGTCGGTAAATAACTACAAGGTAATTAATATGAAATCATAAAATTTCTGGGAACAACAACCGTTCTCTTATACTTTACTCAATTGTATTTACTGGCACCCACAGGTACACTACTCGTAATAGTAACAACAGTACGAAATATTAAAGTGAAAAAAACCTATTTGTTTCTAACTAAATAATAAACTTGACTTTAACTTCGAACGAACCTAATAGGGTAGCTAAAAATGGTCCTCGCTAAAACCGCTACTCATGTGCTAAAACGACCTCTTGAAGCGATGTCAAATCAAATATCAAATAAAAAAACGAATGAAATCCGACAAAAAATAAATGAGCGTCGTGTTGTTGTTGTTGTTGTTGTTTCAACTAGTGCTTGTCATCTTCTAGAGCGCCAGGATACGAGCTGCAAGTGCAAAGGGCAATCATGTAATTCTGATTCACATGTGTGAACACGTGATTGGCCCAGTTTTGTGTTTGTGCTGTGCGATCATAAAAGACGGGTCAGATAAACAATTTTTTGATAGCCAGATATGAGCTTCAATAAATTGAAAGATTCAATTAAATAAAAAATTAAGATAACACAACATACAAAGTTTTCACTCTCTAATAACTCAACTTGCTTTTTCTAACTTATATAAAAAAATAGATGGTCCAAATTTACTAAGTAAAGATTACATAACTAAGCTTTTTTTGATTACCAACATTATTTCAAAATTTAAGTAATTAACAAAAGATCTCTAATATCTCGGTAAGTAACGTTAAATCATTTCATAAGTGAATCAATCAACACCTTATAACTTAATAATGCAGTATTATCTTTCGCGGTTTTCCCGTCGCCGGCGCCCGCCGTCCGCCGTCTCGTAAAAGAATCGTATTCAATAATAACTGGTGACATAACTGGTGTTTATTACACAACGCGCAGCAAAACAAAGTGTCCAATGAGAGTCCTTGCAGGTTCTCATCTCGCGGCCCCGCGTCGACATTTGACTGATGAATGTTTTATTGCCCGTTACTCTACCCACGAAGTGCACCGAACGCTTGCAATTTGGTGTCACAGTTATTGTCTTTGTAATAGATAACGTCTCGTAAAGATAATCTCCGGGCTCGCGCACCGCTCTTCTGTCGTCGCAATAAAGAACGCAGTCATCTACCGAACTGATTTTATTGTTTATGCTTGAAATGATGTCATCATAACGCATAAAACTTAACCAATATTTTTAAAAACAAAATAATTATTAGCGTATGAAATTTGTATTGTATTTTGTTAACAATAAAAGGGAAGAAAACCTATTTAGTTAATAGAGAACATATATGTATTTGATTTTCTCTATTTGTTTTAAAAAAACATTGGTTAAGTTTTCCGTCCGTCATCAATATAGGGATTTAAATTGCGGGGATAAATGTTTTGTTGGTGACATTCATTACCAAAGACGCAGTACATACACAGAATAATCTAAAAAAAATGCAGCAATCATTTTGCAAGTAGTACTGCGATGCTACGAACACGCGGCAGTCTTGTTTACGATACCCACAAAAGGCATTTCACGTGATCGTTTTAGCTCAAACAGCGTTACATTCATGCATGTCGCATGTGTGCCGTTGATAATTTCCAGTCATAACATCGTAAAGTCGGTTTAACTGAACGGTCTGCAGCGCTGGAGGGAGTTGCCATGGAGTTCCTTTGACTAATGCAACTTCTAACATGTAAAATTTGCTCGCCGCCAATAATAGCATTTCTTAGCGATATGTATATCATTTTGCAGGCAACAGAAGTCTTACAGTTCCATTGAAATGTTTTTACGACGTTACACACATTCTGACGAGTCGCGGGCCGCCGCGGCCCTTTCGAGTTATGATTGTGAATGGAACATTGTTGAAAATAAACAAACCTGCGTGAGGTCCGCGGACTGTTGTTGTACTTTTACGATAACGTTTTGATAATAAAAACTTTTTGGCGTCGATAAAAAGTCACAACACAGAATATACTACGGGGCATAAAAACAAAAGAAACTCTTGTAAATTCTACTACAAAATACATTTATCTGTTGATCGAAACCTCTATCTGAGCAAACGCAAGAGTACAATTATAAAAAAGACAAAGTGTTGAAAGAATTCCACAAGCGGGATTCGAACCCGCCTTCATCGCGAACATCGTCATACTAACTATGCGCTAGCGTCACCACTACCAACTATGCTATCGTCATAGTTGTTAGTGCACCTGACCCGGCATGCATGGGGTGCGGGTTCGATTCCCGCTCGTGGAATTTTATCAACACTTTGTCTTTTTACAATTTGTAATTTGTTCACAACAAAAATTTGTGTAAAATTATATATAACCATAATCATAATTATAAAAGTCATGCAAAATTCTATAGTGCATGTGATTAAAGAAAAATATAATCCAAAGCTCAAACTACTCACTTTTATAATACTTTGCTGTTTGGTTGCATATGACTACGGCTAAACCGGGAGGGATAGCCAGAATCTTGATGCATCGTGCAGTCCAGGGCTCCAGGGCGGGAACGGACAACACCGGTACCAGCATGTGAGAGGAGAGAAAGTTGGCGCTCTACATATTCATTAAGTCCTCGCGCGCCATATGTACGCACGGTCGTAGGTAAGGTGGCCCGCTAATTATACCTACAGCGCGGAACGGGAAAAGGAAAAGCAAGGGGAAAGCTCTCCTGAGCGTCCCCTGGGGCATCTTCTGGGTCACCTCCTGGGCACAAAATAAGGAGACTGCAGAAGCTTCATACAAACGCGTTTATGCAACGCACATATAGGGCACGCCCTCCCACGGGCACGGACCTCGGAACGGCTCGGAACGGCTCGGAACGGCTCGGAACAGTTCGAGCGCAGCTGTTGCGAGATTCCGTGCATATCCGTGAGAGGTTGTCTATGTGTATAGTATGTATCAATTTTACCGGGTCACCTCCAGAGTTCACGTTAATGGGTCCTTCGTCATAGCAGAGGAGATTTTCTCTGTCCTCTCCTGTTCGCGCAACCTGAATCGGACGCGCTCGTTCTTCTTTATTGCTGGACGCTAGCTTTTGTCCCTCGTTTTTGTCTTTTTTGTGATGATACACATTTTACTACAAAATATTAATAAACGATAAGTACAAACCTACTTATTTGTTTAATTATTGATTTATTTATCCTAACATTATCTGTCTGACTAACATTCTTTGGGTCGAGTCTAAGCGGGTCGAGTGGGCGCGGACGACTTCCAACTTCCGAAACGATAGGTATTTTTACCTAGTAAGTAGTAGTACCTCACCTTAACTTATTTCGGTATGTACTAAGCGAGAATAGATAGTGTATTAATAAAAAATCTATAGTGTACAATTTAATGAAATGTCTCGAAAACATCCAAAAAATTTCAGTCGTTATAAATTAGTAAGTACGAAAAGATGTAAGTATGAAATAAAATCTCGCGGAAAGATACTGAAAAAGCCACAATATAACAAAGACAATTACCGAGCCTTCGCAAACTCGTATATCCCTAAATCGTTGCTCATTTGTTTCATGGCTGTTCCCAAAACTCGACAGGATAACAACCAACGCTTCTCAAACTCCGCGCCACGCCGCGCACACGTGGGTCATTCACACGTCAACGCGAACGTAATACGTAATACTTCTATACTGATTCTATATTATTATTATTAATGTGTACAAAATTGTACAAAATTGATTGTAATTTGGTTGAATAGATAGAGAAAAAGAAATAAGCCTCCTGAGTTTGTTGCCAGCTCTTCTCGGTCGAAGGCTCTCCCAAAATCCGAACTAGTGGTAGATTCAGTGGTTTAGTCTAAACTATTTTTTTAGTTTTTTGAAGAATCAAAGTATTAACTATAGAAATAGTTTTGACGTCAAAAATGCCTGTGAAGGCTTATGTTGAATAAATGATTTGACTTTAACTTTTGACTTCGATACCTCTACGTACGCTGCAACACGTGATGCAAATTTATTTTATTTTATTTAAGACCGCCAGCAAGGTTTTTTTTGTGTAACAAGTTATTATTATCTTATTTATGTCTTTATATTAGATTGTTCTTGAAACTGATATTATTATTGGAGGAAAATCGCAACTGGGGAATAACGCAACTAACCCGTAATTTAGCGTATCAACTGTTATAAGTATTCATTTATGTTTTGATTTATATTAAGTCCAAATTCGCCTGAAAAACAGGGTTTACCTGGCTCAGGCAATAGTATTTAATTTATATTAGATTATTAGTTTAGAGCTCTTAGTAATCTATAGATGTAAACGTTTTTTAATAAAGATTTTATTATTAAAGTTCATCATTATTTCATCAACATATTAAAGGATTTCGCAGAAGTCGGACTTTAGTCCGCGGACTTTCATGTTCACAAAATAGATCGCTTACAACTTCTGAAAGTAACGAAGCAAGAGGATAAAAGTCCGTCGTCTGCGCAATACAATCAGACACTTAAAATGGACCACAAATCTTACTTAAAGGTTTTCCACAGCATTGTACCAATCTTAAGTAACAAACAAAAAAAAATGACTTAATTGTTAACATGACAATACATACCAGCAAATGGGAAGATTCCTCTTCGCCAACTATTACCTATTTGAAAATATATTTTTAAAAATACATTCATAACGTAACCTAGGCTAGGTATAGGTACTCGTAAATGACACAAGTAATCCGGAGCTTCAGAGAAAAAATTGTGAACCTATTCATTATAATCCCCTTTATAATGACTATCCATGAAATAATCATCTTTTTTTCTTTTTCTTTTTTTTTTGGGACTTTATGCATGCCATGTCAGTCCCATCATAACTTATACTTACTACATCAAACTTATTTACTAGTACTTAAATAACTTAATTTATGATTAACAATATATTAAAGTAATATCAATCATCGGCGGGAAATGATCATTATCATTCTATAATGATAATAAATAATAAATAATAAAATTAATTTAATTCGAGTAATTACAACTCATATAGAAAACAAAAATAAAACAAAAACCGCTTGGTACATGACAGTGTCTGTCGCAACAGTGTTACTGCTAGACATAGGGCTCTCCCAATACATGCCGCTGAAACCGATCTTCGGCTGTTTTTATCCAATTGTTGCCAGCTACTTTGCGTCCTCCACTATGTTCAATATAATGTGATATAAATGATTCGCCATATCTAAAGTGCAAAATAAAGTAATCAGAACGAGAACTTTGTATAACAAAAGTTTAACTACGAATATTTATCTTCGTTTGACACCAGAGTGCCCAATGTGAGTTTTGTTTACAACCCTTTCAGTTCAGTTTCAGCAGGTTCAAATCCTGCTCGTGGATTTTTTTTCAACATATATTTGTGTTTTTGTACTACCCTTTCATTCGATTCATTCGATTAACATTACGAAAAAGAAAATTAGTATGGCATTTTTTTGCACCTGCTAGTGGCGATATACGAGAAGAGTTAAAATTCTCGTTTTCAATAACGTGATCGAATGACAAATGAAACTTACATTTAGGCCCTCAGGAGGCAATGTTGCAATGCCACACAGATTCTCGTTTTCGTTAAGTGGAAACACTAAAGTCGACTGATTATATGAAAAGTAGACAAAATCAACGTTTCGTAGTCCCCTGATTCCTCCTCCAAAACTGGACCGATTTAATTAATTTTTTCATTAAAAATTAAAGAAAAGCTTTGGCTGTGTCCCTATGTTTTGCATTTTTTTTATATAATCTCGTCAAATTTGTTTGCTGGATGTCTGAACACAGCAAAAATCTGGCCAATTTTTAAGGTTTTTAAAGGTTCATATCTTTTTAATATATAATTTATGAAAAAAGCAAAGATGGACACAGCCAAAGCCTTCCTTTATTTTTTAATGAAAAAAGTAATTTAATCGGTTCAGTTTGGAGGAGGAAACAGGGGACTACGAAACGTTGATTTTTTTCTACTTTTCATATAATCAGTCGACCTTAGTGTTTCCTCTTAACGTGATTGGATGGTAAATAAAAGTCTCACTGGGAGTGTCTAGTGAGACTTTTAGTGTGAGTGCACAAAACAAGTTATTGATATACCGCGAGATATAAAAAGAGATATGAAAATGTATTAACGATATAATTTTATGATCTGCTTCCACATAAACCTTTCCCTATCTACATAACGAGTAGGTAACTAATTTAAATGCAACATAATGCAACAAAGTTAGAAGGGTTGCAGTTGACATTTCATTAATTAAAGCAGGTTATACATTAAATGATAATTAGTTTACGTACCTATAGATAAAAAGTAAAGTAAAATAATATATTTATTAAGGTAAGTTAATTACACAGAATAGGAGCTCGATGGCGCAGTGGTAATCCTCTAGGTCTGCGATTGCTCGAGATACCATCTCGAGCTCCTCCTCCTCCTCACGTAAAGTCGTTAGTCCCGGCTACATTGGCAGCCGTTAACAACCACCAACCCGCACTGGGCCCGCGTGGTTTTTTATGACCCGTTCCATATAGTGTTTCCATCCACAAAAAACCGCCTCTTTGGTCTAGTGGGTAAGACCACCGGTTTAGATCCAGAGGTCCCGGCTTAGATTCCCAGCAGGTGGTACATCTTTGTGTACACGGTTTGGTTGGTGATAGGACTTGTTTGTCCGCCTGGCTAGCTACCACCATCTTATCTTAATATGTCGCCATAACATCAATGTTTGTAGCATTGTTGTGTTCCGGCAGCTAGAGATAAGATAGCCAGTGCCTCACTAGTTGATGATCCCGGGTGAAGTGCGCTTCCACCAAATGGCCTTATCACCACTTAACATCAGGTGAGATCAAGGCACTGTGCTTACCCGTAAGTATAAAAAATGCTCGTGCCCTATAGCTAAAAATAAGCTGATGCTGATGATGATACGAACTTTCTGGTTCGGAATACAGACATATATCGAGCAGAGCCCGAAAAAAGGCGATAGCTAACCATCTTATCTAAGCATGATGACGTCGACAACAGTGGTTGAGGATCCCGGGAGAAATGCGCTTCCACGTTCGGCGTTACATCATAAAGATCAAGTGCAATTCCTTTAGGAATTATTAAATCTAAGTTTACTAAAAATTAGGTATCTACATATAGAATTGCTACATAACCTATAAGGTTAGCAAAAAACTAGCTTATTCCCGCCCGCTCCAAGATTTTGTTTCCAAGCGCTCCAAGAGTAAAATTATATTAATATTATTTTGTAAAATCGTTCCCAAGGGCTCCATAAGCGTATGCAAATATATTTCTTCAAAACCTCTGATGTCCATACATTGATTCCCAGGAGCTCCAAATTTTATTACCTACAATATTAATCGGTTAACAGAATTAAAACTTTTTATTTTTTTATTTTTAAGTGCTAATTGCTGCACTGAAGCTGAATTAGAGTTTATGAAATATAAAATACACTGGCTGGGTCGGGTGGGCGTTTAGTCACCCATATAAATCCCCCATCAAATTATTTAGGAGTGCTTTCTTTTAATTAGTACCTACCTAAATGAGATAGGATATTTTACTTCCATTTTATAATTAATTATTGTATTTTATAAATAAAACACTATTCGCGCTCGAGATCAAGCGAGGTCATAGGGTGACTCAGCTACTAGGCAACTATTTCTATTAGGTTCCTAATGAGCATTTGTTTATCAGCAAATGGTCAAACAAAACATAGACTAGCCTTGTCTCGTTCTAGTTAAACGTGTCAATCAAATTTACAGTTTCTATTTTACTTTAGTGTTATCCTGAATAAATAAAACTTATTGCAAAAATTGATTCCCGATTCTAAACGTGATTTATCGAGAACACACTCCTTTGATTGAAGTGAAGACTAGCATTCACAAAATGGATAACAAAAAATATTTTAAAAAGAGGTTGACTATAATATTAGAGTACTATGATTTAAAATAATTTAGATTAAGTGATTTGCACGCATAATTATCGCACACTTCCTTATTTTGGTCGTACAATATCGGGCAAGATAATACAAGCTCACTGTATACTTCACGATTTTTTAAAAATGGTATGATAACAGAAAAGAAACATAACTTATCTTACTACATTAAAGAAAACATTAAAGAAACAAAGATAACTAAATAACTGTTAATGATAATCATCGATGTATAGCGATCTCGTCCTGTCTCGCCCGAGAGTGTACAGTCGGCGGCAGATCAACCTACCCAAACCTGTCAAATTTCTCCAATGAATATTGATCCTTAAAACCAAATATTAAAGTTTCAAAATTAATTGTAGTAATTTGACAGTTTTGGATGGGTTGATCTGCCGCCGTGTGTACAACCGTGAGTTAAATACGTAATACGAGTACCTACGTCAATGTTTTTGTTTGACACAGCTGTTTAAGTAGGTATTCAGAAGAAGTCACTGAATTCATAATTAAACATTACAAAATCAATTAGTTTGAGTTCTTCGACATAACATCCCTTTCTTTGATTGTTTTATCGCTTTTCTTCACTTTCGAATTACTTTTTTTTTATTATAATTGTTATCAATGGAATTGAAATTAGCTCCAACATCGAAACGTCTGATAGCGCATGTCCATGAATAGAAGTTGATAATGCGGGTATGTCTATAAATAGAAGGTTCCCTAAACGCGTGGAGGCGCCACCGGCGCGCCAAGCCTGACAGCTTTCAAGCTTATCACCACCTCACCACCAATTAAATTGCGAAACAGACAGACAAGATAACGAAACACATGTAAACAACGTTAGACAAGTGTGACCCGATTTGCTTTAGGGGGTCAATATGATATTGATATTTTGTTACTAGCCAATTAACGCAAAGTTTGCAAATCGCGAAGTTTCCTCAATACGTCATCATCGAAACCTAACTATAACTATTTCGAGACTTCGCAGTGTCGCACCAGAGATTTAAGTTGACTCATATTCCTACTTGTTCGTACATAAAAACGCTTTGTTTAGGGAAAAAATATTTAAATCCCCTATAGGTTATGAAAACAGAGCGTTTAGAAACTCTCCTCGAATTTTAATATACCGATCGATGTCCCTTATATATTCTTTTAATGGACAAATATGTATGGTGTAGCGATATTCGCTCCTTCATTACTACAAACACAGAAAATATAAAAAAATAAACCCTAGTGTCGATTACCTTCTCCCAGCGAGCGATTACCTTTGAAATTAATTACTCGAGACGACATTCCTTAGATCGCTCCACGACAGGCGACACACTTACACCGCAATTTATTCTCATTAGCATGAAGGACTCCATTCGTCAATAATTGTCACCTTGTTTGTAAATAGCCTTCTATATTGAGCTGTACAATTATTGCAAAGAATCTTATATTTATAGCATCGAGTCAGTGACTCCTAGTACCCGTCTGGCAGACGTCGGCTCTGCGGCCTGTCAGAGCATGCGTGCGCGCATTGTGCGGGATATTCCATCCCTCAGCGACTCGCCGGCCACAGATAATTATTATGGCATAATGATAGTAGGACATTAGGCACAGCCAGATGGTGCTCTAGCGAGCAGGGACCCTGACTGGCAAACCTAAAGTGGAAGGTTCCTTTTTTTTATTTGTATACTAAGGAAAGCGATTAACATTATTTCCATCAGGCGCCTAAGCTATTTTGAACAAATAGTCGTGTGTCTGTTGCCTGATTTTCGCCAGAGTCAAAATCATGCTTCTGACATACTATTGAGACGTTATTGAATTAGCAGACTTGAGACTCTGGTGGGTTGTGACAATAAGAAGGAAGCGTACTTCACCCAGAATACAAGAATGCCTCAAAAAATGTTTTTTTTTAATGATTTTGTTTCTCTGTTGTCTGATAGAATAAAACGATTAATTTAATGGAAGAGCTAGAAGAGAGCTCTATGTGTGTTTAATATAGGAATGGTTTTTTTGTTCAATATAGGAATTATAAACATATTATATTTATAATTATCAAATTAAAATTTTGTTGCACTATACTAAAAAGTAGCTTTTGTATAATATGTTGTAAAGTGTACAATACGTAAGTAAATACTTAATTGCGAAAGTAGTTTGGTTACGTTGCGCGTTGCCTGAAATACTAGAGTAAATGTTAGTGCTTTCACTATTTTAAGGTTTTCGTATGGTTTCCGTATCTACTCTTTCATTTGGTTACAGGGAAGGCAACTACATGCATATATAAATCAAAGATGATTGATCTTTCATAAACAAAAGTGACCGGTTTCCATGGCTGCAGGCACAGATTACTCAAAACCGAACGAACACCTGTCGTCGGGCGCCGGCGTCGGTCTTTGCAACTTTGTAATGACAGAAAAGGAATGTAACACGAAAGGAAAGATATAAATTCTTGATGGCCACACAAAGTAGAGACTACGCTTAGCAATCACCATTTCTTATATAATAAAGTGCTTGTTAAAATTTTAGGTTGCTCTAGATTTAGTGCCACTAAAGTGTAACTAATCGACTGCCGAATAAGATGTTGCGATGGATCTTGTAAAAACGATGTGTTTGATAAAATCCTTAATTTAAAAATTATAAAAAGAAAAGGGCTCTGTCATCAGTATTATTTTAATTTCAAAATAGAAACTGCATTGCAATTAATTAAATAAATGAAATTATTGTATATTCAAATCAACTTAAATAAATAGGCACTTTCATATTGTCATAAATATGTTATACCTACCTACTACCCATTCAGAACGTCATTTAGCTGTGGTTTTATAAATAGATCAATTATTATGTACCTATGCTACTTTCACCTGCGGTTTCTCCTTTTGTAAGTTTTAAATAATGATTATCGAATTTCACTCAAACCATTTTTAAATGTAGGTACACGTACCTACTTAAATACTTACTTTTTACGAATTTTATTCACATTTACTTTTAAGACGGGTCCAGACCTGTGCACGCGCTGGAACCGTGCGCAAATGATGAACACCTCAAATGGCTATGGACGCGTCACATTGTACGCCCAACGGTGCGCGTGCAAGGAACGCGCTGCTCGAGTACAAGGATTCCATAAAGTGTTTTGTCTGTCTCTTCATGCGAACATGTCTAAAGGTGGTTCTTAAGATGCACGCGAATCGCACTGTTTGTGTTCTCGAAAGTACATAGTAACTTGCACGCGAATTACTCGCTAACCGCTTGCGAACATGTCTAAGATGTTTAAATGTGTGTCAAAACATTAATGTTCCTAAGATGCTTGTGAACCGCACGGTTCGTATTGTTATTCGAGTATCTTGTTGTTGTGAGGATCCTTCAAAGACTACGTGGTTTTAGGGAGACTCCCTATACTATGACCATGTATTCCTTTCCATATTTAACTTGTTCAACATTAGTTAATGTAATGAAATGTAATTATACGATCCTACATGGTCGAATTAAATTAAATTATTATTAACGCTGTCTACGGCTCTACAAGTAGAACAGTATATGTAGCGCAATCAATCGCTTTAGCTACAAAGATCCATTCACGGCGAAAATAAACTTGTCCTGAATGTTGACATTGTATTGAAACATCTATTACAAAGATTTAGATCACCTTGGTCGAAGCTAATTGGAGTCCGAGATCCAACTAAGCCATACAGCTACACCCTAAGTTCGAGCTACAATGTTTTTTTAATCTTGTGAACAAATAGAAAAAAAACCATTAAGTCTATCGCAACTTTTGAAGGTTAAGAAGTTAAATCTAACAGTGAGTATAAATAAAGTAAACTTTTATAACTCACAAAATCACCTAACTGTATCTTGTCCGCCCAAAGCAGCCTGAAAGCAATTTAAGTGATAAAATTGCCCTCTTTATGTCTACTTTTTTATGTTTCGTTGTCAAATGTGATTTATGTGCACAATAAATTGAATTTATCTTATATTTCGGTTGTTATAATAACATAATTAGTTATCCCAACAATTGTGTCAAATTAATGTTAAGGAAAAAAGTATGATAATCTTGTAATTGATCTTACATAATTACTCGTGCAATTTTTTACCTCTTTGATGGTTTTAGCCCAAACATATTTTACTGTGTTTGTTTAGGAAATGCTTGCGGAATTCAAAGGATACATCAGATTAGCACAAACTGTAAAATTTCTTTAATAGACTTTGAAAAGTATGCCTATAGAATATTGGACATTTATTAAAGAAATTTTACAGTTTTGGATAGTCAGATGTGCACACGTCCGGGTAGTGTTGTAAAAAACTCAAGTCCTTTAGTCTTCAGAGACTTGAGTAGATTTTCAAGACTAGGACTCGTTAGTCACATACGTCCGAGACCTTTGCTTCTTCTAAGTTCTTTCGAGTCTTTTAAGTTCTTTGAGCTGCTAGACTGTGTCATGAACCTGAGTTGGTGTATTATAATACTGGGTGATTTTATATCGTCATCTATATTTATTTACTAATCTGATAGAAAATAAATCATACAATAAAAATTAGTAACAATTTAATCGCATTAAACGCAAATAACCTAATCAAAAGTATTCATCTGAAGACTCAGTCTTTGAGTTTTTTTTGACAGGACTCAAGTCTTTTTACAAAAGACTCCAAATTATGAAGGACTTGAGCTCTAAGTATTATTTATAAGACCCGAGTCTTCAAAAATAGCTCAAGTTTTATTAAATAAGACTCCGAGACTCGAGTTTCTTACAACACTACGTCCGGGTTTCATTCGACATTCGATCACATTCACAATAACGAGAATATGTATGGCAACATTTTAACTTTCCTCGCTTTCCATCAGGAAAACTTGCTTCAATGCCTTGTAAATTTTCGTTCTTTTTACAGTAGGTAAACGAATGGCGAAATCGCACTAGGCAGCTTTTTTATATTAAGAGGAGGCAAGCGAGAAGGCGGGTCACCTGATGGAAAGTATTCAAATAATAGTAGTAAATAGTACCTTGCACAAAAGATCCTGATGGGTCGAAGTGCTACTGCGAGAGGAAAACCTCAGCAGGCCCCAATAAGATAAGATAAGGCACCTTGTGTGTACATGCTATTGTGATCACGTTTTGCGCTTTGTCCATTATTAATGTTATTCAGATACATTAATCGATTATAATCATAATCTTTGTAACGTGTCAAGAAGTGTCGATAACCCCTCTAATTAAACCTATCCGACAGTCAGCTGTGCGGTAATTGTTTGTTATTATAAATGTTATCATAAACAATAAGTTAAACATACGTCACTTTATTAACTTTGTATTTTAGTTAGACACACCAAACAGGTACATACATAAATTTTAGCAATCTACAAGTTTTGTAATGTATGTTTGTTCGGGTGGAATCTTGCAACTGAATTTTGAAGCAGATATCTTCAACCGATGGAGCTGAAATCTTGTACACATGTTCAGTTCGGATGACAATGCATGGTTAACTGTGTGACGTCATTCTAAATCCAACATGGCGGCACAGCCAAGATGGCGGACTAATTATTTTTAATGCATTCCTACAATATGGGTATCAAATTAAAGGGCTTGCTGAAAATAACTCGAAAAATAAAGTGACGTTACTCTAAATCTAAACGTGTCCAGCGGTAACTAAAAAGTAAAAAATAAATTAAAAGTAGAAAACCTTTTTAAAGAACAAGCTTTTATTTAAATGCGCTAAAAAGAAAAAATAAACTTTTACTTTAAAACTTTTACTGACAACTTATAACGTCATCATTACACAATTTATATGATATAAAAGCTTGTCGCGAGATTTACTTGTGTAGATAAACAAGTAAATTAAATAACATGATGTGATTGATTTTAACTATCATCATCACCATCTCAGCCAAAAGACATCCAACGCTGGACAAAAAAAAATTTTTTATTTACCTATTTATTTAACCTATAAAAATGTTCAATCTAAATACGAGTACTTAAATCTCACGACAAGCTTTTATATCATACTAGCTGACCCGGCAAACGTCGTTTTGCCATAAAAAATAAAAAAAAAATTTAGGGGTGGACTACCCCTAACATTTAGGGGGATGAAAAATAGATGTTGGCCGATTCTCATAGATACCGGATGACCCGGCAAACGTTGTTTTGCCATAAAAAATATAAAAAAAAATTAGGGGTGGACTACCCCTAACATTTAGGGGGATGAAAAATAGATGTTGGCCGATTCTCATAGATACCGGATGACCCGGCAAACGTTGTTTTGCCATAAAAAATAAAATAAAAATTTAGGGGTGGACTACCCCTAACATTTAGGGGGATGAAAAATAGATGTTGGCCGATTCTCATAGATACCGGATAAGCACAAAAAAATTCATCAAAATCGGTCAAGCCGTTTCGGAGGAGTATGGCAACGAAAACTGTGACGCGAGAATTTTATATATTAGATAAATTGTGTAATGACTTTATACTCGTAAGTTGATAGTAAAAGTTTTAAAGTAAAAGTTTTTTTTTTTTCTTTTTTGCGCATTTAAATAAAAGCTTGTTTTTTAAAAAGGTTTTTGAATCTCCTCGCTTTTAATCTTTACATAATATTACTTTGATTTTATTCTGACGTTCATTCAAACCCTTTGCAGAGTCCGTGGTCACAGGGAGACTAGCATTATTAATAGCAATCTAAAATGTAAAAAGGTACATAAAGGTTATTGTTCCTGCGCGCTATGTTTTCGAAAAATAACATGAAGTATAAAAAGCTTAGTGTAATAAAAAAAAATTCTTTGTAAATAAATTTTCTTTGAAATAGCGTATTCATAGGTGAGAGAAAACGAATCTGCAATTATTGAAAGCTAGACATTTAAAGGTTCATTAAAGCAACGAGATAAGAATCAGAGTGAGATCAATAAGAGACCCCTAATTAGTAAAACTAATATCTATGGATATAAGTCCTACATCAAATTTACTGGATATCCACCATTAGGAATCTTAAGAAAGAAATAAATTTCTATTTAAGCTTTAACAATGAATAAAATTTTGACAAAAGACTTTGACAAAAAAAAGGTCGGAAGGTTTAAGGTCATTCTATGGCCATCTTCATGGTAGGCGGAGTTAACTACGATCGCCACGTTAAGGCAAAAATGTTTGTAACTGGATATCCTTAAAATTTGTCGATCGTACGTAGGAATGGTTTCATAGATACACAAAGGAATTTTCGTTATTTTCGTGAAGAATGACCTTTTGTTTGAAGTTCTCCCAAGAGATTTAAGTATTACAGAAGAGGGAAGCCGAAAGGCACTCCCCTTTGTAGCGGGCACGTATGTTTGCCCGGCTTACTAAAGGAAGCTCCGTACCTCATTAGTTGAGGATTCCCGGTAGAGTGCACATAATTCGACCTTCGGTACCGATAAACTAAAGTTGTATACTTACTATGTTACTGTACTACTTTCCTTTACTTACCATTAGTTGAAAGTGAAGAGCAAACCTGTGGTAACTCATCTACATATATGCATTTTATATCTATACATATAAAATGCTTTGTCCTGAATGACTGATGAATCAACGCACAGCCTAAACCGCTGATCGAAGAGACCTGAAACTTGGAGGGTGTGTTCTTTGTATGACGTAGGCATCCGATAAGAAAGGATTTTCCGAATTCTACCCCTAAGGGGGTGAAAAAGGGGGGCAAAGTTTGTATGGGACAATGTGATTCCTTGGTCCAATCTACTTCAAATTTTGCATAAACATTTTTTAACAGAATTGATAGAAGATGTGTTTCGTATTTTATTGAAATTCATCCCCTAACGAGGTTAAAAAGGGGTAGAAAGTTGTTTTCGCGGTGATTTGCTTCGAAGTTGATATCAATACTTCTTAGTGCTTTTGATTTAAATTACATTTTATTTTGACACAATCATGTTGACATGATGACAACTCAATCCGATTTTATTCAAAAAGGTTGAATCAATATATAAAAAAAAGATTGATTTCGCTGGCTCAAAAATTTTTAGGAGAGAATTTGCTGTTATCTGAAAAACGGCCTTCACAGCGTCACCGGACTTTTTTGGGGGCGGCGAGAGGGTTCTTCAAGCCACACTGCTTGATCACGATCAAAGCAACGTCAGATAAGAAGGTTTCTAGAGGGAATGGCATCACGCAAGCGTGCTCCCGTACATTACTAGATTCTCCGAGTAGTTTGGATAGGATTGGGATGGCATTTACAGGGTACAGTACAAAAATAGTGAACGTTATAAGCAGATGTGTGTCTAAATCAGAGTTTATACCCTAACTATCCTACTAATAGTAACCTAACTTAATATGCGAAAGAGAGTTTGTTTGTTTGTTTGTTTGTTATTTATTTGTTACGCTTTCACGCGTAAACTATTCAATCGATCATCATGAAATTTTGTACATATTCCCAAGAGTATAATCAAAGACTTATTATTAAAAAAGTGAGTTTGTTTTGTTTGTTTTTTTGTGATGCCCTTTCACACGTAAACTATTTAACGATTTGTCTGCTTTGTGGTCATGAAACTGTCAAAGCGGTACGAAGTCCGCCGGGTCAGCAAGTAAACAATAAATATAAAAATCCACAATAAGAAAATCTTTGAAATTAACCTTTAAGTAGGTACTGTAGAAAACGAAAATAAAAGAGGCTAGCAACAATTTTAAATTCTTGTATATAATAAAATAATCGATATTTGGCTTTTTCGTCACTTACCTTAGGTGAGATGGAGTCCGGGTGGTTTGAGTCTGGTAATGGGAACTCGCGGTTACACCTAAGCCTCTGTTAGGGTTAACCATGTGTTCGCGTGTGACGTGTGATTTATGTCAGCGTGTTGGGTTATGCCTGTTATCAGCATTTGGATGTATAAAAAGTGAAAATGATGGTAGGGATAAAGTTATATCTTACCTGTAATATTAATTTTGTACCTACTCCAAAATGGAAATAATTTAAGAAGGCTTTTAATTTTGATAAAGAAATTTAAAAGTCTATTCGCATCTGCATTTGAAATTAGAATTAGATAATGTTATTTCTATTTTCATTGTCTAAGTATTTTGCATTGTACAAAATTATAAACTAATTCAAATAAGGCTTCGATCAACTGTTGATCGAAGAAATAAGGTTAAACTTAAATAAGTTTTCTTCATTCAAGCGGGTTTGTGTGGTGTGCTGTTCACCAACCTGCATTTGGATAAGAGAGCTATATCAATTATAGCGATAAACTTGATTGCAATGATAGCGGCCTTTGCCCAGCAGTGGTATAGTACATACTATTTATTTGTATTTACATTTTAACTGCGCTGAATTTTTAATCGCGTTACCACTTCGGCTTTAATGGTTACATTAATCGTTTATTAAATTCTTGTTATCTATGCTCACACTATCTATATATCAAAAGGCAATATACAATTAATTGTGAAGGGTTTATAACGAATAGATGAAGTACTTTGCTATAACGCAGGTAGGTACCCACGTAGCAACCTTAATTATTTCCGTGTTAGTTCAAAATTCAAATACAAAGCCGTTGTTGTCAAACTTTGATGAGGTTTATGTTAAAGGAAATTAATCGTCTCCACTTCTGACCCTCATTTTGCATAAAGATACTTGAACAACAGCAAATTGATGCGCGCTTTTACGCTATTTTAATCCCAATTTAATTATTGTAAGATTTGTATACTGACTTTCGTTTTGTTTTTAAATTTATATTTATAATTTTAATTTTTTAATATACAGTGGTGGACTTATAATTAGAAACACATTATAGAACAAATTTATAGATTCATTATTTAATAATCAAGCAAGAATATAGCCATAGAATACTCATAAAATACATTAAAAAAACAAAACTATCTAAACTTCAATCATAAAAAGAGTTTAAAGCATACATTGCTTATTTTCTGTTACTGGCCGCTTGGACGCCTAATTAGAAACACGTTAGAAAAGCATGCAATGGAATGTGCCGTATATTCCATTTTTGAAATTTAAAAAAAATAAAACTTTTTTTCTTAGCTATTTCTATCGTTTTGGCGGCAATTGAACATCAAATTGTAATTTCGTTTACGATTTTTTGTAAAAAATGGGCAAAAATAAAAGTTGTGACGAAAAAAATGTTAATTTGCATATCGACCAAAAATGGACGTACAGGAGAATAGCTGATCATTTAAAATGTTCCGTAAAGAAAGTTTTTAATGCTATTGACCAATAAAAAAAAGGCTCGACCGAGGAAAACTTCGACCAGAGAATATATACTAACCGTACGTATAAGGCTCCAACCAGATTTAAAATTAAGTTTTTTTCGCCTGATGACCCTAGAAACGTCTAGTCAAGACTGGTACGCCGTAGATTAGTGGAAGCAAAAATGTTTGGGAGGGTTTCTCGAAAGGTACCCCTTCTTACCAAGCAACTTGGACGGTGCGAGATTGGAAAAAAGTCTTATTCTCAGATGAAACTAAAATAAATATGATAAATTCAGACGGCAAGCGCTACGTTAGACGTCCAATAAACCATGTTTTTAATTATAACACTAGAAGCATAGTCAAGCACGGGGGCGTCAATATCAAGGTATGGGGATGTTTTACCGGATGTGTAGTTGGACCCGACTCGAAAGATTGAAGGTACAATGGATCAACTGCAGTACAAAAACATCTTATAGAAGAGACAATGATATATATCTATAACATGAGATATATATATATATATATATATATATATATATAATACTCTGACGACAATTTGCCTGTAACTTAGATCTTTCAGCATGATAATGACCCTAAACACATCGCCAACATTGTAAAATATTTACTTAGGGAACAGCGTATTTTCGTCTTAGACTGGCCTGCAAGTAGCCCTGATTTAAATCCCATAGAAAATCTGTGGCATGTCGTAAAAAAGAAAGTCTCAAACAAACGTAACTCCAGTTACAACGAACTCTACGAAGCTTTTGTCGAAGCATGGAATTCAATCCCACTAGAAAAATGTATGAAATTGCTTGAATCAATGCCACGTCGTTGTAGAGCTGTGATTGATAATAAAGGATACGCAACAAAATATTAATTATAAGTTTTAGTAGCCTATACACAGTATCTATTACCTAAATTATATAATGCTCAATAATTAAACCTATAAATTATTTATCTTTTATTTTTTTTGTATTGTTTCTAATTAGTTGTCCATTATTGCTGGTACTTTAAAACTCATTTAGTTGTTTGTATGAAATTTAATATTGAATCGGTACTTGTTTAGTTGATGTTTTGTTGTTTTTTCTAATAAATGAAAAGTTATTGAACATATTTTATGCTATTTGTTGTTTCATTTCCAAATAAAAAGTATTAGGGTCAAATATCTTGTATAATGTTAAGTTCCGTTGGTAGTGTTTCTAATTATATATGCACCACTGTATATAATGGCAAGTGGCAAGTGGAAAATCTACCAATTACTTATAAGTAATGTATCTACGAGTAACTATATTATTTTGCAACTTAACAAAATGTACTTTTTTAGGCTTAGCTTAGCTTTTAATTTCGTTTTTTACTTTTTTAAACACAATATAAACATTAGGGATAGAAAAAATAAATAAAACTAACAACGTGTTTATTAGGTTAGGTTAAGTAACGTTAGCAAAAACTAATACTCTCTTCTTTATTATCATTTTCTAGTTAGAGTTCACAAGAAATTTTATAAATGAATTTGTAAGGATAATTTTCTAGGTAAGTACTTATAAGCAAGTAGTATACTGTAGGTATACACTATAGAGAATTTCTCAATTTGAGCCTTACGTCCTCGTTCAGAGAGTAGCATGCGCTGCGCAGCGAGATGTAAGACTTGTAAGTCGCATGGCGCGGCTGCGCTGTTTACAAGTTTTTGCATTCACGCTTTCATATCACAATTATTAAGGTAGAGACCGATCGGACCATTTTGCCGTAACGCAACATGTTCAATGCGAGCATTCGCATAGTCAGTAGAGTGAGCCGTTCTACTCGCCGCGAGCTCTACGTACAACGATGTCGGTCAGCAATGCCGTTAAGCGAATGGTACGTTACGATTACGTTACGATGCGATGATACGCTCCGGTCGGTCCTTGCCACCATTATGTTTCGCTTGGGCGCGCTAACGCTACGAAAACCGCGCCGCGCTACGTAGCTTGTCTCACTTATTGAGGCATTAGGGCTCAATTGAGAAAACCACTTAGTAGTGACATACAAAAATTACACTAACTCCAAATGGTCCTTGACATGCATTTTGTTTGCAACGCAACTTTGTTTCTTGCTTTTTTGTGCTGGGCAAAATAAGGGCACATCCAGACACCGGGGCAGGGACCCCGGTGTCCGGATGGTGAATTCTTTATGTATAAATCACTCAGGCGGCCGAGAGAAGTGATGTCAAACTCCAACTGACCCAACACCCCCTATAGTTTATACAAGTATAAGGGCACTTTGACTTTTTGTTCAAGGACTTTTCAGGAGTGTTACAGGGCGGGGCGCGGGCGGGGCGTGGCGGCGGCGCCGCCCATCTGTCGATATAAGCGGGCGCTGCGCGGGCGCCGCCGACAGCGTGAGCTAGCCGGCGGACACAGCGCACGCACGCGCGACTATCGCGACCCGCGAACCGTTGCAGCCGGCGCGAACATTCGCTCTCCACACCAACTGACGTCCACTGTTTATACTACTGCTAGTTGGTAAGTAGATTTTTACTAAAATGAGCAGCGTGCAGGATCACGATTTTTGAAGAATTCTTGAAAAAAAATTTGTAATCTTTGCAATTATTTACGATTTTTGTTGTTTCGGGTACATACTGTTCGAAAATTTTCAGTGTAGTGCATGTACTAGTCAACGGTGACTCTGATTGTTTTATTAGTGTGAGAGAATTATTATCACCGGTTCAAAAATCGCACCCTACAGACTTGTTATCATAAAATTGTATACCTACTCTGTTTTCGGCTAAATAGGTAATATTAATTATATGTATTTGAAAATTGTTCATTATAATTTTTCACACTGCTTAAACTTCGTACGTATTGTCCACGTTTGATTATTTATGTATATTTTTTTATCTTTTTATGACAACATTTCAAAACATTTGCTATTCCTGTTTTGTTGATTTGAAAGGAGCGTTTTTATATACTTAGACGTGTTTATAAAATTTAACCTAACATTCAACCATATTGTTGCACATTGAAATAAGACACTTTTTTATTTTTTAATAATGTCATTATAAAGTACTACGTAAAGTAAACGCAAGTAGATCGGTGTTTCATTGCTAAACCATATACAGCATGTTGTGTTTATTTTAACCTCGAATTTCATCACGCACGCGCACTTGTATACAAAGCATGCGAGTGTGCACGCACTCCCGCAGCCTTAATACAACCACCTTTTGCAAACATGCTATTTACACACGCCGGCACATGAGACTACCACAACTGTCAAATTTCCTCTATAGACTTTGAACTTTATGTATATGGCTTAAGGTTGAACATTTATTGAAGAAATATGACAGTTTTGGATAGGTTGCTGTGCAGGCGTCTGTACATTATGCAAATTGAACCATAGACAACTGGAAAAAACTAATTATATAGGATCAATTAGGTAGGAGTTTCATAATTACAAATACTATATTTTTACCGTAATTCTTAAGACTTTTGTTGCTTTGCCCTTTTCTAACAATCAAATAATGCAATTCTAAAAATATTTGAGTTAATGAAACCAATACAATAAAAAAAATATAAAACTTAAACGTGTAAGTACAAAAACATATTTTGATGTTTAACTCGAAACTTGAATAGGTAAGTACTCTTATTGTTTTCTAACATAGTTATTATACGTATAGTTTATTTTATTTATTTATTTTATTTTTTATTTTATTTTCTTAGGTGAATCAACAGTATCAAAAAAAGAGTAGCTATGCAGTTATACATCAGAAAACCAATGACAGATTCACACTAATAGACTTAAAATAGCAAGGAAATTATTGAGCTAACAGAATAAACATGTATTGCACAAAACCACATAACATTATTATAGTCTGTTCTAGTAAGTACTGCTTTCATGTTTTGCCATTCTAAAAATATGAAACAAACGAACAACTAACGTCAGAATAAATAAGTTAATTAATTATCACATCTCTTACTAGAATACATCCTATAACATTAAATTGTCATGTAAAAATTACTTAAGGCGCTGAACATTTGAAATGCGCTTCTTTATGCATATTTTATATAAGAAGTAACTTAACAGTAACACACAACGCTATGAATAATATATGTTATAATAAACTATATTAGCAACAATATTATTGTTTCCAAAATGCAGAATCATGAAATTTCCTCGTTAGAAAACAAATCCAATTACACCTCTTAACAGTATCTATTATTATGATTATTTTTTTCAATTACTTAAGTACGTCGATGTCGAAGTATATTTATACGTAATAATTATTAGAAAAAACATTATTTTTTAATAAGACATATTAAATAAATAGCCATTTTCAAGTTTTCTGACTTGAATCCACGCTGTTTGCAGCCCTTTTGCTTGTATGCAGATCGACAGAGAGCGCAGTTTCATCACAAATAGTAATACTGTGGTTTCATGGTTGTCAGTGTCTTGTATCTAAAATGATTAACATATTCGTTTACATCACAAATTCACAAAATAAATCAACCAATTCAAACATTTTCAAAACAAATGTATATTTTTCTGTTATTATTTCACATCAAAACGGAACATACCTCGTGACAGACATACCATATTTGACACGAGCGAAGCCGCGTACGAAATCTAGCTGTTCATACAAATTGTTTGCTTATATCTACAGCTTCATGATTGCATGCAATCAACATATTATAATACCTATAGGAAGTAACTTATTACGGCATATGAAATCCAATCAACCGTGGCGTGGGTATAGGGTTAGTAGAAGGAAAATTTAAAAGTCCTGAGAAAAAGCATGATTTCCATAGAAAAGTCCTGTGATTTTGTCGTCAACATAATTCAAAACTCTGTGAGAAAAAACTAACTAATAATCTAATGTTTTAATAAGAAAGCTTAAAATAGCATGCACCGCCACTTATGAATGACTTATTGCGTCATAATAAGATATCAATGATCCCAAGTACTTACAAACCTTACTGATTATTTTGCAATAACTGTATGGGCGACCATACCATCCAAAGAAGATTATGTTTTTGTTTAATTACGTTGATTGTTGACAAAAACAATCTGACTAATGTACTGTATTTTATTAAAAATCGAAAAATCCTGAGATTTCCGAAATCCGGCCGCAATCCTAATCCTAAGCCTAAATATCCTGAGATTTCAGGTCAAATCTGGAGATATGGTAACCCTACGTGGGTACAGACCGAATAGCTGTGGGTACAAAGTAAATTATGATTATACCTTTGACATTGTTAAAAGCACGCGGTTGGCTTCATTCATATTTCTTGTTATTATTTCCTGAGATTATTTGTCGAGACTGCATCCGACAAGCAATTATATGTTTTTCGTATGGAACTTCATATACTTATAGACCTTGTAACTTTACTGAACTTAAGTTTCGATATTATTCAAAAATACAATCTCTAGCAACACTACTTTTAAATCCCGTGACTCAATCAGCAAACTATTTCTAAAAAAACTTTTTTATCTACATTTTTTTATTTTCGTTAAGCTTGAATAGGTTACGTAACTAACCATAGACAATAAAATATTTAGAGTACAGATAGAAACTATTTTTAGCAAAAGATTTAGGACATGCACAGGATTTGCATAGTACCTAGGTACCTACGAGTTTCATAAAAATAAAAATTGCTATTAGCTGTGTAACTACAGATGGGTGGTTTATAATTCTAACCATGACTTATTTGCCATGTTGTCTCATCTTCCGAGATAAAGCTTGAACAAAATGCACAAATAACAATATAAAATAATGTGAAATCATTTTCTTGTGTGGCCGGTAGTTTTTATTGCTGGAGCGACTGGCCTCTGCAGTCGTAAAAGTTAGATACAATTATAAACCATTCTCGGCTTGAAGTTCCGAGAAATGTGCTCAAAACCAGCGCTTACGTTAGCACTAGGCTTTACAACGCCGTGCTCGTCCGCCGCATAAATCCGTTTAATAGCTATAGCATATAAAATTGAGAATGAGAAAGCTTCTCAATACCAGGAGGTACTAAGTAAGAGCGCAATGCACCTTGCAATACAATGGAGTTACTACGACGCCAGTGAGTGAGTATAGTCACGAGCACAAATGTACATGCTACGGCCACACTATCGCGGTATCGCGACCATTTTCCGTTTTCACGACAAGTCGGGCCATGCAATAGTCACATTTAAGAACACGGTCAAAAAAGTAATTATTTTTCAACATTTGTGTTTTTGTAGTTTTTGTAGTTTTGTAATTATTGCCTGTCGTGAAAACGGCAAATTTAATGTTCGTGATAGCGCGATAGTGTGGCCGTAGCATCATGTTTTCACTTCATCTTGTCATATATTTAAAAAAAAACCACAAATGTTGAAAAAATTTCCACGAGCAGAATTTGAACCTGCACCCTTCTGACATTCCGGGTCAGGTGCTCTTCCAATTGAGCTATCGTGGTTCTAACCAGCCCGCCGAAATTATTCAACACTTTTTACTTTGAAAGCCAAAGGCGCCCATTCAATGTCAACACCTACCGTCATTAAATCAGGTTCAAATCCTGCTCGTGGAATTTTTTTCAACATTTGTGTTTTTGTAATTTGTTCGCAACAAAATTTGCGTTAAAAATTATTTGAACATTTATATATTTTTTATTTATTTTTTAAGACACGCTAACAGAGATACCGCCCCAAATAAATGGCATAACGCTAATAGAATAGAAATAGAATATCGTTTGGAATTGACATAAGCCAACGATACACGACTTTTTATTGACTTTATGTCAATCCTTTGCGTTTGCGATAATCTTTCTTTTACTTAAGCGTTATGCCACTTATCTAGGCCCTCTTATATTACACAATGCCAAATGAACCATTTTACATTTTTAACGCTAGAACCACAATGCATTAGGTATAAGCTAAAATCGTGTAGACGGGAATTCTAGAACTCTTCTGGTGCAGGTGTTGTTTTCCGTAGTAATAAATATACTTATGCTCGTGACTGTACGTAGTATTGTGAACGTTTGACGATAGGTATGTTTTGATCCGAGCGAATTTGAAAGGTCAAGCTTTAAATTGGGGTCGAAATCGGTCATTGCACGCTTGTCGATTACTGACTCGGTCAACTACACTATTAGGCAGTACAAAGTGAAAACTGTTTTTTATTCTATCAACAATATGAAAATTCATCTGTGTTAGCTTTTTTTGCTTCGATGTAAATCCTACTCAATTAACACAACCATGGAATACTAAGTTAAATCTCTACCTTTTTTCTACGATATTTTTCTATCTTTGTAATGAAAACACATTTGTGTAGCATTATTGTTCGTTCTAGGTAACTAAATCATTTAAAGTATTCGTGGACGCTCCGAGAAGTAAACCCGCTAAAACAGATTAGTGAGTCACGCAGATTCTGCGAAACAGTTTCTCACTATTACGATTACAATGATTTTCCTGCTCTACCATTATAGAATTACCGCATTTACTTACGTTACTAAAAATAACTTGACTGAAAACACTATATAGTGCACATGCGCGTTCTGCTTACGTAATTAGGTAACAGCTAACTATTATTTTCATTAGAACTTTTAGTAAATATTTTATAAGTTATATAAGTTGTACGCAAATTTTATTGGGAACAATTAACTCGATATTTTAGAGGGATATTTTAAAGTTTTCATCTTTCTTTAAGTAATAAAGCCAATTGTCATTAGATTTTTTAGAAAACTGCAAAAAAGGCACTAAGCTATACGCGATAGCCAGTCTAAAATCACCACAAGCCATCACAGACAGTCATAACATTAGTCAAGATTGAAGCTCATCACCACTAATAGTTTGATAGCGAGCGATACACGTAACAACAGTTAGGATAGGAACCATTGTGAGGTGTATCGTAATCATAACGTCTGGATCAGTGACCGCGGCTGTTGCCAATTGGGTGAGCCGACGGCACTCTTGACCTCCAACTCATCATTTATTTTTCGTTACCTTCGTCTGCCCCCCGTCGTCTGCCGTGTCTCATTTCACTGGGTCATCCTGCCTTTGACATACTGATTCATAACATTGTGATAAATGATTTATTGTTTATTCTAACTAACAGAACTATCGTTTGTTGTTATGCCGCCATTTAAAACTTGTGGGAAAAGCTACTAATTTCTAGAAAAAAAATGGTACTTTTAAAAGTGCGTCTCGAATACTCTCGACGACAATGCAAAATACTGCACCAGATTGAACCGTTTATACGCAGTAAAACTGCGTTTTTATGCTTCAAGGTGAACTGAATGATACGGAGCCGGGGAGTCGGATCTCACAAATGTTTTGGTTTATTTTCCAATTAGAAACGAGAGAGCCAGTGCTGGGAGGTCTCGCATAAACAGCGTTATCTACGTTTAGTAAACTTAACTCGTTAACGAAACAATAATAATGCAGGCCAATATTAAAACAGAAATCATATTTCAGAATAAGTAGTGTTGGAATAATTTCAGCAAGCTGGATTGGGATCTTCATCTTCTGACAATTCGCGATTTATTTGTTATTATAATAACAGATTTTATACATACTTTTTAACTGTCATGGTTACAAACACAAGCTTTATGACCATTTAGAAACTTGCAAACAACAACGTACACAATAAAAATGATGTTAACCTCAATCGCTGACAATAGCTCTAAGATAAACTTATTTTTACAGCGCTATTGTGCTAAGAACTGTAAAAGACGACTATGTAGTCAAACTGAATTATTGCTATCAACATCCCCGCTATTGTTTACCTGGGTTATAAACAGAGCTGTGTACAATCTAGCAAAGGAGTAGCAAGGCTGCCAGTCCAGTCAGAGATTCATGTGATTATTCAATCGAGTGCACGAGCACTGAGACCGCGGAGCGGCGCTCTGGCGGTTGACGGGCCACACTGCCGTCCTACTCAGTATGACAACTAGAAAAATAGGCGTTTGGAATAAACGGCAGTAGCGATAGAGTTCGAAACGAAATTGTTGCATCAATTGACTTTGAAAGCGTAGGCAGTTCTGTACTAGCTTCACTGACTGACGTTTCCTAGATGACTGAAAGAAGCTATATGAAAGTGTACTGGGTGCAGTGTGACCATATGTGGCAGGATCCTGCCTTTTCGGCAGGTTTAGCTCTTTATTTTACTCTCTGGCATATTTGTTTGACGTTTTAGAAATCTGGCAGTATTTGGCAGGTTATAGCAATAATATAAGCTTTTTTTTTATTTGTCAATACATCCTTTAAAATTAGTAGGGTGCAGTATCGACAAAAGAAAAAACAGTAGGTAGGAAATGTTCAAAATAATTTTTAACGCAAATTTCGTTGCGAACAAATTATAAAAACACAAATGTTTAGTAATAGTTTTTACTATGATTTGCCTTGTTGGGAAACAAAGGTCATAAAAAAGCTTAAAATGTTCGATAAAATGTGAATATGCTAGTGAGGAGTCCTCAACTTTATACATGTCAGAAAAAGATAGATTTTTAATACACATTTTAAACTTCTCCACATTATCTTTGCTGTAATCACGAGATTGTTTGCGCCAATATTTTAATTTTAATGTTTTTTTAACTGGTAGTTTTATAATCTGAGCTATGTACAACTATTTTAAATAAAAAAATATAAAAAAATCATGTGACTATTTATTTTAAATTTTAAAATTGTATTGGCATTATTTCGGCATTTTGTGCATAGAAGTTTGGCAGGATTTGTCAGTTTTTTTGCCTAAGCGGGGCAGGATCTCTAATTTAAAGTTGGTCACACTGACTGAGTGTTGTGTTGTCACTATGAGCGCTGCCGGCCGGGCGGTGCGGGCGCACGCGCTCGGTGTGTGACCGATTCACAGCCATTACCTCGATACTAGTCGCATCGGTTATAACTCCGCCGTTTGCAACTATGCCTTGTTGATACCGGACCGACACCGAATATGATCTGTGAAAATGAATCGGATGCTTATGAGTATTGTCTCACGGGATATCTTTTGATATCATCTGATAGGTACTGTCTCTTTTCTTTGAACTGTGTAGATGCTCAGTTCAATAAATCGCCTCTGTGGTGTATTGGTTTGACTACAGATACTTATATTGTATCTCGGTTTGGATAGAGGTTGAGGTTGTTCTAAGTAAGTTTGACTAGCTGTAGCTACCACCATTGCTTCCCGATCTGATCCGAACCCTTCGGAGAATCTAGTAGGGCACGGGGACGCGCACTAGTGCGCGATGCCGTTCCCTCTAGAAAACCTCCGAAGGTGATTCGTTTCACACGGCTTGAGGAACCCTTTACGTTCCTCGCCGCCCCCAAACAAGCCCGGTGAAGCTGAAAATGCCGTTTGAGGCAATCGGCAACCTCTCTCCAAAAAAAAATTGTAGCTACCACCATGAAGCTGTAAATATGACTGGAGCCTTACTGCCATCTCTTATAGCAGTATTACTTTAGTACTATCAACTACTTAAAGTGAGCTTATTTTAATTTTGCTTCTGTTGGAAGTTTTGTGACATTCAAAGCGTACCATGAAGTGTCTTTTGGCAGCCGTTTAACCGCAGCAGTATTATTTTAAAGTCAAATGTTGAAGTCTTTAAAAAGTCGTTTTTCAAGATGAAAACAATGTTTTTTATTTTATTTTGGTTTATAAATTGTTTATACTATTAACAATGTCAAAGGTATGTAATCATAATTTACTTTGTATCCACGGTTGATTGGATTTCATATGCCGTAATGAGTTACTTCCTATAGGTATTATAATACGTTGATTGCATGCAATCATGAAGCTATACATATGAGCAAACAATTTGCATGAACAGCTAGATTTCGTACGCGGCTTCGCTCGTGTCAAATATGGTATGTCTATCACTTTTTTTGTGTTATTATTATTATCTCCTTTATTTATTTTCTTTCTTAAAACTAGATTTTTACAATATTTTAATATAAAAACAAAAAAACATTATAAAAACCTAATCCTAGAGTAAAATCCTATTTTTAAAGGGAAAGAAAAAGAAACAAACAAAAAATAAATATTAATACCAAGTACCTATCTGAACACACATAGGTACACATCCACACCCTCACACACATAAACATACACACCCATTCACTTTTATGTTTGTGAGATAATATTAGTATTTTCCAGAATACAGGTCTTCCTAACCTAGGAGGCAGAGACATACTTTAACTTTAAGCTGTTTTTTTCCTTTTGGAATTTTATATTACTGTAACTGTTTATGTGCTGTTGTTGTTGAACAATAAATTTATTATTAATATTATTAATTTAGATAAAAAAGATTTCTTTATAAAATCCACGCGGACGAAGTCGCAGGTAAAGTAGTAGTTAGGTTACTAAAACATCTATGCAAGTCAAGGAATCATAACCATCTCTTTTAATTATTAGAATAGGAGTAAGTATTACGTTACACGTGTTATGAAATTTTACATCGAATCGTTATCAGGTGTTATCTATAGGTACTTAATAATGATTTATGAAAGTAATAAGTAAAAAAGTTTTTGAATGATTCAAAAGTTCCTGAATGAAATAAGTTTATTTAAAAAGATGAAATAAAAAGACTGAAACGTCCCACCACGGCAGAGCTAAAAACCTTAAATCTTCCCAGCGACAGCTAGGGTCATCAACTCAAATGACATAGTAATTTTTTTAGAAATTAGGCATATGACTGCTTGATCTGGTGTTAAGCAGATGCAAAGTCCATATGCACCGTTCCCAATCCCACCCAAAATGAAGAAAGTCAAAGAATCCTCTCATGGTCACACTATACTACTGACAGATTGATAACTATGATAATAACAAACAAATTTAAATGAATACAAAAATCAATCTATTTCACTTTAAAACTTAACGTCAAGAATAATTAACGTATAGAAAACACTTTATTAACTCAACACTTTATGAGGATATAGTCCAATATTTTTTTGAAAACCGTTTGATATTCTTTGTGTAGTAATAGTTTTATAAAATTGTTATTTATATCTTAGAATTGATATTTTATTTCAAATCCTGGATACCATGTAGGTACTTCCACAACCACGCAATACACATTTAGGATCATTTTACTTAATAAAATAATCTATTACGTGAAATTATCAATTCTAGTGGTCGCCCAGTGAAGGAATTCCACCGCAGGCTGCACGGATTGTATCCTAAGCAATTAAAAATTAAAAAAGATAGAATGTGAGTTTGGATTGGCATTGACAGATTTCGGCCGCTCCTCTTCCATTTTTGAATTTTTTGCAAAGATGCGTGCGTGTCAAATACATGGTAGTGGCTTATTCCCAAAGGTTCACGACTCTAATCTCTATTGTTTTCAAAAAATGTAAGTTTATAGGTACTTTGATTCCCAACGGGTCCACGAGATTAAAAATAAAAATACATTTTCTTTCCCAGCGAATCCATGAGAATGTTTGGTACAATATGGTGGGTACAATCAGTGTCGAAAGCTGAGTTATAAAAGGGAAGACATTATATTTATTATGAAATAAAAGACAGTGAATAGATGGAACAAGGATTCTTTATTGTGTCAGACTGTCTTTGGACTGGATTTAAAATAGACGCAGTTTTGTAATGTTTGTTTTATTGATTTAATGTATTGTAATGTATAAGTGTGCGAAATTTTATACTCCTCCGTCCGCGCAATTTTCGTAAAAAGGGGTACAAAGTTTTTGCTTCACGTATTAATAGATAGATGAAAACTTGAGTAGACAACTAAACATGAGTGACAGCCGGCATCATTATTATTTTTTTATTTTTTTATCTATTTATGACCATGTCCTTCAGTCGAAAACTTAATTTATACGTTTCTCAATGATGATGAATTATAATAAAAATGAGAAATGAGAAATGATATACCCCCCAACCCCTCGAGTATCTTAGTAAAGATTTACTAAGTTCTTGGGCGGACTCCTGAGAGAATTTGAAACGTTTCACTGTTTTGTTTCATTTGCCAACTCATGCACACTCACGAACACTTAACGGTTAATAATCCACCATTATTTCACATTTATATTCGACTTAACACAAACTTTAGAAAATAAAACAAAACCGCAGACATGACTTCACTTTCCCGCCAAGAAGTCCTTTAAATATTAAATGGCGGCTAGTATTGCCCACATGGCTAGGTCCCTAGAAGTTGGTATATATTGTCGATTACATACAGTTCACGGAACAGGGTAATGTTATGAAAATACGTTTAATACCAACACAAGGTAAAATCTACATAACGTGAGCCCCGTTTTTATGTTCTTTCATGATAAAAATCAAAATTATGTGTGGAAAGGGTGCCTCAATAATAGTTTATTATTAGTTTATTAAGATATTAGATTATTAGTTTATTAAGATATAAATAAACATCCGTTTAATCGTTACCGTTAATATCACGTTTACCCTGGACAAATAGTGGTAATTTTATTTTAGTTTACCCATTTATCGGCAGATTTGATTTATTGACTACGAATACAACTCACCAAACAAGTGAATTACAAGGCTGCTTCAACAACAGGCCTCTCCAGTTATATATGTATACAGCTCATATATACAGCTCATATATACAGTTCATGGCTACCACCATCTCATCTTATCTGTTGCCTAGCAACAATGTTATGAGAGTTTTTCAATAATATAGCCTGCTTGTAGCTTTATGGGCACTTTTTCTTTTTCCCGTAGTCGAAGAAAATAGGATTTAATAAAACTGACATTTTCTAAAGCTACTTACAAAATGTAACCAAATGTGTGTTTTTTGGAATTAATGATTATAGGTAGGCGGTTCTAAACTTTATTAACCTTAATTGAGGTGTCTGGGTGCGGCAATTAGGAATTAAAGTTAGGTCAGACAAGATTTAGCGCTCATTGCATTCTATCAGCGTTTGAGACAAAATGTTGTGAACTAGGTATTATTAGATTCGAAAGAAAGGTGTGAGGCGGGCTTAAAACAATTTAGGTACATAATATGAAAAGCACTTTTAAACCTTCTTCGTATTACATTCATATTACATTATATTAAAAAAATGCATTGCTTAGTAATTATACACCGTGTAACAGAAAGGTTAGGTCAAAATGAAAAGATCCAAAGTGTATCCGATCTAGATCTTGTATGCAGAGTTACTGAGACATAACTATTAACTTTAGTTTGTCATGCAATTTTACATTAAATATTTATATTAGTGAAATGATACGCGTCAGACGGGAATAAGCAAGCAGCAGTGATCAGAAATGTAAGTACTCAGAGGTTACTAAACTACTACGGCTGTGACGTGTTTATTTTGATGTGTCGTCACAATAGAACTTTTTAATTAAAAATTGCACAGCAAGTTAAAGTTAATAATTATGTCTTAGTAATTCTGCATACATGATCTAGATCGGATACCTACACTTTGGATCTTTTAATTTTGACCACACCTTTCTGTTACACGTTGTATATATATATATATATAAGGTGCCTAATCTAGAGTAGTTAGTTTTGTATGTAATACCTAAAACTGAAAAGTAAGTCTATCACACCGTAACTAAAAAAAATACATTACATGTGGTTAAAAATTGTATGTAAAATAATAAGTTATTTTCAAAAATGCGTTACCTATGTATAGTTATAGCTTTATATATTTATGTGGCAGACACAGACGACTGTCGTGTAGTTTTCTGTAATACATACATTAATTAAATGCCATACATAACCACTGTAATTAATGAGCCTAGCAACCACATAATTGGGGCTTGAGGCGTGTGGCGGTTGAAGTATGTCGTCATGATCTTGTACCAACTCTGTGCTTGTACTCTACTAACGTAATTGATTGACTGGCAACTTGCGACAAGTGTTAGGTTCGGGTTACGATCCTAATGCTAAGTCACTGTCGCTATGTCGGGGTACGGAAGGGTTACCAAATTTCGTTACAGCTCCTTCGTTCTATGGAAGGCTTGTTAAGCCGTTGGTAGGTTGTTGTCGTAAGATAGATAGCTTAAACAGCCAATGACCTGCGCTGGGCTGGAGTCATTTATGCAACATACTGGTAAGCAAGGTGAGGACGGCTATAGCTAGACGCATAGACTATGTATAATATCTAGACCGCTTAACTGAGTCATCGCCTGGGGTAGGTACGCGGGGCGGGAGGTACGTAAGGCCTCTGCCACGACTATTGACGTCTTGCGACGGGGCAAACGGATTTCTAGTTACCTAATTCCATTTTTTCTATCACTGCTGACTATGACTGCCGTAGTCTAACGCGTAATGAACTAGAAATCCGTTCGCCGCGTCCCAAAACGCTCGTACTCGTGGCAGAGGCCCTACGTACCTCCCGCCCCGCGTACCTACCGCAGGCGAGGACACAATCCTGCTCCACTAGGTGTCCTCGCATATGGACTTTGCATCTGCTTAACACCAGGTTAAGCAGAGTCATAATATGCCTAATTTCTATAAAATTGTCAATTTCCTTGAGTTGATGACCCTAGCTCTCACTGGGAAGGTTTAGGTTTTTAGCTTTGCCGTGGGACGTTTCAAAGTCTTTTTATTTCATCTTTTTTCAAATAAACTTATTTAACTTAGGGACTTTTGAATCGTCCAAAAACTTTTTTACTTTTTACTTTCATAAATCATTATTAAGTAGGTACTTATAGATAACACCTGATAACGATTCTATGTATAGTTTCATAACGCGTGTAATATAATACTTACAGGAGTAAGTAAGATCATAACCATCCCTTATAATTATTAGAATAGGAATTCTAATAATTAAAAGGGATGGTTATGATCCTTGACTTGCTATTTATTAGTAACCTAACTAGCACTTTTCCTGCGACTTCGTCCGCCAGGATTTGAGGTTTTATAAAGAAATATTTTATTATCTAAATTAAATATAACCGATGTTACCCACAAGATATATAGCATTCTCTCAGTGAAATGATTTTTGGGATTGGACCAGTGTGCCAGAGATAAGCTCCGACATACAAACAAACAAAGTCACAAACGTTACCTTTTTATTAGTAGTAGGTATAGAATATGATTAAGGTAGAGGTAGCCCTCTCTGCATATATTTTTATTTACTTACCTACTTATAAAAAACTGTGACTATAAATAGAAACGACCTCCGCAATATGTAGCAGTTAGCATTCATCAGTCATCACCATGATGCCAACAAAACGAGTGATGTGGCACCCACCCTGCACTATTCTCGGAATGGCACTTAACGAAAGGAAGGAGCTGATTTGCATTTTTATGAACAAGGAAGGTGAAGTCATCTCCATTCGGGAGCAGCGTTTTTAATATAAACTTCAGTTGTGTTTAAAAAGTTCGGCTAGGTCATGTAGTTTTACGTTTTACAAACAAACTAAAAAAGTAACTTTGAGGTTAGGACCAAAATGAGGCCATATTGCTAACCTTCCCGCCAATTTGAACTGTATTGGTTAAAACTTTTTTTTTGTTATTATAAACTAAAAAACTCAAACTTACCTTACAATATTTACTTACATTATTTACTTTTTTAAACCATCATGGTCACTAACATTAGAATAATAATTATTAATGGAATTTTGACCACGTTTTTTTAATAATTATTCTAAAATGTATTTTAGACAGTGTTGGCTTATTCAATTGCATTACATTAAAGAAAAGCTCATTTTGGCCGTTGCTCTGCAAAACGGTCCCCAACTTTGAGCTCAAAAGATGGATTTTTCTTGAGGCAACATAAGCAATCAAACATCGCCCACTTTATGGGGCTAAAATGCACACAGATGATTTTTTTAAATATGATTATGTACTTAATAACGTACACTTTGCGAAGGAAATTGGTACCAATGTGACAAAACAAAGCTTAATGTGAATAAAATATATTCATAAATAAAACTAAATATTATTATGAATTTATGCGATTAGAAAAGTTATGATTTTCAAAAACCCAATGACAAGTTGGTAAATGACGACTTTGGCTAACCGCGACGTAATCCATTCGTTTTTCTTAAATTTACAATTATTCTTAAACTTTTTAGTTCGATGAACATACCCTTTGTTAAACATGTCTTTTTATGATTTAGCGTTGTTTTATGTTTCTTTTTCTTTTCATCATCCATTACGTATCATGTCAAATCAGTAAGGAGTTCCACCTTAAACAGTGCACTTAGGAAATGAAAACAGTAAGTAGTTTTTATTTTATGGAACCCACGAACATGAGCGAGGGCGGCACCGGTGTCAGGTTTCACTTACCCTTTGGTATAAAAGCGAAAACTACTCAAATTACCGACACTACGCGGATAACGTTACGGCGAGTGCTAAGACAATATGAAAGTGACCAGAAGCTCTACACACAACACTATGCTGTATTAGGTAATATTTACGTTTAATTTATAAATGTATTTTTTTTTCTAAACTTTAAGTAGTTCTAGGCCCACATATTTATTTATTTTTTATAAGCAATATCCCTTTTATCGCAGTTATTCATGAAAGTTTAGAGAATACTTATTTTTTTTATTTGATCTTTATATTTTTCATAAAGTATCATGTGTTAACCCATGTATACATTTTTAAGATTACTCCTTCCTGACTCATCATCAACTAGGAGTATTACTTAATCTGTGATTCAGCTGCCCTGTTTCTAATCTTATTCTAGGGTTCGGCGCAATATATCTTCCTTCTTCTTCTTAATCATCTGGACATTGATTGCTCTTTTTGCTATATCAACTTTCTCACAGTCTAAATCCATCCTTTTTTCGGTCTTCTTATCCCTAAACAATCAATAACTTTCATACTCAAAATCCTCTCGTTACATGCTGATCATTTCTGCTCCTTACATGTCTGTCTACCAAGACGACAGTCAATATTAAGAAACATCATAAATGTAAAAGTGTTTGTTTGTCCTTTCTAGCCTAAGGAAAACGTAGCCATAAATCTATTTATGAGCTACTAGCGGCCGCCGCAGTTTCACCCGCGTAGTTCCCGTTCCCGTGGGAATATGGAGTTAAAAAGTATCCTATGTGCTAATCCAGGTTATAAACTAACTGTATGCCGAATTTCATCCATATCCATCCATCCGTTGCAGCGTGAAGAAGCAACAAATATACACACATACACACAAATTTATAATATTAGTGTCATAAACTTACTGTTCCGAATTTCGAGCTAAACCGTGTGAGGGAGGGAAACTGTAATTAAATTCACTGTCTGATTCATATGACGAGCCACATTCAACATTCTCTATTCCGAGACACAAGTGTTTACGATTTGTACTCCATTATGTTCCGTGGTAGTGGCAGTCTGGTACATAGTGCATTCAACTGTTTATTATTGTTTTTTTCCGTTATTGCAATTGCGATGAAAGAAAAGTCGAACTCTTTTAAAAACAAACATGTTATGAATGAGTAATTGTTTATGTTCATAGGTACGTTTCTTACTAACAATGTTCTATTAAGTTTCACCTCTTTAGCTACAGTTACATACGCACATAGCTAACTGAATTTAAAATATGTAACGATGAAAAAATAGGCTCGTTACAATGTACCTACCTATTACTTTTGCTACTTTCCAGTACATTTGAAAAAAAAATCATTTCAAAATTATATATATCACATTTTTTAAATGAATACACATTTTTAAATTTAATAACTAAAAATTCACAGATTTCGCAGTCCCCGCAAGAATCGGAGCATTGAAAATGAATACAACAGTTTACGAAAAAAAACATTTTATTTTAAATAACACAATTCCAACTCGAATGCACTTCTTGCCTGCATCCGCATCTTTTAACACCATTACCGTGATGATTGATCAATAATCAAAGAAGCTACATCACTTTTTATACACGGAAATACTCGTTTTTCTACAATACCAAATCTAAAGGGACCACCTACAGGTCACAATTATTAACCGATTTTGAAAATTTTTTCGCCATTTTGTAGCTAAACTAGGACACTTTTTTTGAAATATTTATAATTTAGTATACAAACACCTCCCATAAAACCAGATTTTTTTTTACATTTTTCAAAATTCCAATAAAAGGTTCCAGCGTTCAAGGTTTCAAAAATTAAACGCTCACACGTGTCTCGATAATTTCCTCAACTCTTGGTACTATTTCCATCTCGATTCTCCCATAATCCTCGGAGCTATGTTCAAAAATACGTCTCAGGCGATTTGCATCTAATAACCATTTTCAGTGGTAAAATAAAATATACATATACATATATTCACATAATTTTATGGCAATAAAATAAATAATATTTTATCTTGCGAAATTTGCATAACTCCAGCAGTAACCGTCGAGCTCCAAATACTTTAAAAAATACTATACTATACTACAAATATTAGGCATATAAAATAGCTGTTCCTTAAAAGTCCCCGTGGTCGTTGTCCCCAGGAGCCATGGTGGTGGTGCGGTCGTACCAGCTGGCACTGCTGGCGGCGGCGCTGCTGTGGCAGACGCGCACGGACGCGCGCTCCGCCGCGGTCAAGTTCTGCGGCCGCCAGCTCGGCGAGATCATGAGCAGGGTCTGCCACACCTACAATAGTCCCGCTTGGGATGTGCCTACTGGTAATTATTACTTTTTTTTTAAACAGGAGTAATTGCTTTATGCATACCACTGCCTCCGGGGAGACGCAAATACTTATATGGGACCTCTCCCCTTAAATGGGGGAAGGAGTATATACCCACAAATAACTCCTGCATTAATTTCCCTTTCGAGCCGCCAGGGTGATAGGACCGACCGTTATAAACTATTTTTATACCTTATCTAAATCTTGTGGGCCACTGATATATCTATTACTGGGTTTTCGTCAGAGAACATAAAAACTTTCTTTTTTATTATTACGCTATTCTTTTGTCTTACCTACTGAGAGACAAACCATGTAGTAACTTGACTGTAAAAAGTAAAGGAATCTTTTGCTAAGTGATTTTAATAAAAAACAAGCTTTTATTTAAATGCGCTAAAAAAAAAGCTTTTACAATAGGTTTAATATCAACATATTATTATAACGTCATCATTACACAAGTTATATCATCAAGCTATTTAATTTACTTGTTTATCTAAACAAGTACCTAAATCTCGCGACATATAAATTGTGTAATGACGTTATAAGTTGATAGTAAAAGTTTTAAAGTAAAAGTTTATTTTTAGGGTTCCGTACCCAAAGGGTATAACGAGACCATAGGGTCTATGGTCACACAATAGTGTTAAGACTCCGCCGTCCGTCCGTCTGTCTGTCTTTCTGTCAGTCTGTCGCCAGGCTGTATCTCATGAACTGTGATAGTTAGACAGTTGAAATTTTCACAGATGATATATTTCTGTTGCCGCTATAACAAATATAAAACTAAAAAACGGAATAAAATATATATTTAAGGGGGCTCTCCAACAACAAACGTGATGTAGACGCTTGAAATATTACAGAATATTTAGTAAGTATATTCACTTTAAAAATAAATAATTAAATTAAAATTAAATTAAATTAATATTTAAGGGGGGCATAACTTCCATACAACAAACGTGACATATTGTAGGACTAGGAATGTATTAAAAATAATTAGTCCGTCATCTTGAGTGTGCCGCCATGTTGGATTTAGAATGACGTCACACAGTAAACTATGCATTATCATCCAAACTGAACGTGTATACAAAATTTCAGCTCAATCGGTTGAAGATATTATCTGCTTCCAAAGACTGCTTCAAAATTGAGTTGCAAGATTCTACCCGGACATACATAAGTACATTGCAAGTTAAATAAAAGCTTGTAATAATAAAATAAATGCCGTCCACACAGATTTAATACATTTTCGACATTTTTATATGTGTATGTGATATGTTTGCAAAATATAATATAATTAAATCAGTGAATACCATTGAATTTATTATTAGCTTATTAATAACTACATACTTACTAGGTAGATAAAGCCAATCTACAATAGACGAGATCTCTAATTAATGACATCCGCTACGCAACAAATCGTAATCAGCTACGAGAAGGTCGCTAAGATTCGATTACAATAATAATGCGCTGTCAACAACATTATCTCGAGCCACACCAACAATGAGCACTGAACTGGTTCATGAGCTTTTAATTGAACCTTATAAAATAATGAGTAAGAATTGATAAATATATCAACATTTGAATGGGGTCGGGTCAATCCTTATGAATCTACACAGCGGTAGTAGTACGGACGCCTGCGCACATCAACCTATCTGTCAAATTTCTGCAATACATTTTCAACCATATGCCATACTCGTAAAGTTTAATGTCTATTGAGGAAATTTGACAGTTTGTGGTAGGTTGATATGCAGGCGTGAGTACAAGTTAAAAATGAGAAATAATAAATTGATAAACAAAAAAATAGTAGGCTAGCACCTAAAATACTAAGTTAGCATCTAAATAGTAGTTTAGGTGCTAACTTTGTATTTATAGGTGCTAACTTAGTATTTTTGTGGGTTAGGTTAGGTTAGTTTGGCGATCGATTAAATACAACCCGTTAAAAATTAATCGTTTAATTTATACTTAACTATTAAATAACTTTGTCCTGTGCTAATTAATATCAGTAGGAACTCATTAGCAATTATAATTGAATTCGCAATTGAATAGAGCTTTTTCCAGGTAAAGCTCGGTAAATAGCATAAGTAAATTAATTAATAAAAATTTTAAATCGTCATCGTCGTGTAACAAAAACATCGAACCTTCTGACATACCGGGTCAGGTTCACAACCAATTCTAAGCTAAAACAATTCATAAATGTTGAAATGAAAAGATATCTAAATCATTTTGTGGAAAACTCTTATATATCCTATAGATATAATATCCCATATTCAAGAAAAAAAAAATATATTCAAGAGATTAAAATAATTGAATATGTTGTAATTAAGTAACGCGAAAACATAATTATTTGATTAATTCGTAATTAAACTGAAAGTTTACATAATGTTAAGCATAATCATAGGACTAACTTATTATATACTTATTATATTAAACTTATAATATACGTCCACAACTTGTGTAGGGTCGGCACAAGCTTAACTTGTCCATAGAAAAGTTTCATCTTCCGGTGTCAGTGTGACGTGCTAATTTTGGAAAACCCTGTATATTTATTTTTCGGTGACGAAAACTGGATGGTATTGAACATTGGGCTTACTGTGACGAACACTGCCATTACGATAGTTATAGCTGGCCACATCTTAGGTACCTTTATTATTCAAAAGTCTATCGTTCAAGAATTAAAATAAAATAGATAACACTTAAATTTAATAAGCTTCGTCATTGTTAATTTGTCAATTTCACTATAATAATTTGATTAAAGGCTTTAAAAAATTAGCTTTAAAATTTAATTATATAAAAATTTATATCGTAAACACTAATGTGATTACGATGACGATAAAAAAATAAATATGAATAATTACATTTTTATTTTAAGTTGACCTCGTTTTTATCAAATTAAAATGGATGACATTAAAGTAATAATATTCTGTTTTATGTGGCTTTCGTTAGCAAAAAATAATTGTTAAGGTCAGATTCGGGTCAAACACTTGTGATCTGTAAAACTCTTCCTTTATTTCTGCCTTGATCACTGATTTAGTATTATATAATCATTAATTAAAACGATAAGGTACAAATTTACTACACTACTTATAAGTTATAATTTTAATCGTAACTTTGAACACAGGAATCGGGCAAATCCCCCCAACTATGGTTCAAAGAGGCAACTATAATCCAGTGACCTTATTAGGGCGATCGGTCATATATACTCTTGGCACAACGCGATATAAAGACTATTAGGCGCGTACAATACTTGGATCTCCAACTAACTTTTTATTTCACCATTATAGCATATGGCATGACAAGTAGATACCCATAGATAAGTAGATAGAAATCATATTTTTGGGAAATAAATTATTATTATATTTTTATTAGTATTACCCTTACGTAACTCATTAGGGCCTTTCAAGGGCGGGTTAGGATTTATATATAAATATTTTTAGAAAGACCTTTGGTAATTTAAATTATAGCTATCTTTGCCAATTAATTATGTTGTTTATACATTTAATAATCAACATAAAAACAAGTCAATTGCCCTCAATAACACTCGGTCATTATATACCTACTTAGCAAATGACACTAATTGCTTATTAATTTTACGCACCTGTTAGCAGTTTTATTATAAATTTACTAATTTTAATTACAGTGGTGGAACAACACGGATCTCTGCAGAGACGGAAAAGACAACTGGGCATAGCAGACGAGTGCTGCACTCACGGGTGCACTTGGGAACAACTCAGCAAATACTGCTCGGTCAGCGCTTAGTGAGTATTTCAGATCCTACTTATTACTGTATACAGCTAACAAGCGACACAGGTTAAGTAAAAGGTACTACTACCTTGACTTGAGACTTGAGCCAACTTGAGACTCGTTGTCCAAGACCTACTCGTACCTACCTACGAGTTAAGCCAGCAAGATTGGCTGTATGCTAGTCTATTTAAACAGCAAATCAGCAATGGTGTTAAACAATAATTGTTCTACATTGTTTTCTAAAGTTTACGCGAACACTACGCATTAAATTAAAATAATTAACGTGGATCCATGGCAAACAATTTAAAAGTTAGGTTTTTTATAGTGTAAACTGACTGAGCCTTTACTTTAACAGACATTTCTTTTCCAGTTCCGAGTCACCGCTAGACGATTTGGAAGTGCATACAATCGAAGACCGATCGGCTGAAGAAGGTAGCGTTGCGCCTGTGGTGATCGGTCGCAACCATAAGGGGAGCGGCGCAGGCGCTGTCTCCGGCGAGGCGCATGCCGACACACGGGGCGAGAAGCGTGGCGAGATGCACGGCGAGATACGGGGCGAGATGCGGGGCCAGAGGCGGGGCGAGTCACGGCGCGAGGTGGGACGAGCGCGGAGTCGCGGGTACGGGCGCGCGCGGGGACGCCGCTGTTGGTGCCGGCGCAAGCGGCGCTCGGGCCGGCGGCTATCCTCTCTCATGGGTAACATGGTGTGTCACTCCTTCGTCGCTCACTTGTTCTCTTAATTATTTAGAATGTTAATTTATTATTTATTTATTTTAGGAAAGTTAACAGCTTTAAGTATATAACTTGAAGCAATATTCAATTTTCAATTTACGTCCAGACTGTATTTTAGAAATAGAAATAGAAAAAAAAATATTTGGTACAATACACAACAAGACACATCATTGATCTCTAACTGCAATAATTTCTGTAAAGTCTTTATAATGTTTTACTTTAAAATATTTTATATAGGAATATTAAACGTTTTGAGTAAAGCAAGACAGTTTAGTACCGTTTTTTATTTTGGAATGTTTCATATCTATACCAATAAATTATTATTTAGCAACGGTTTTCAACAAGAAACTTCATGATTTCCAAAAACTTATTGTAGATTTTTTTAATACGCTGTTTTTCTTAGGAATATTAGCAATATTCGCGAATTTACTTTATTACTTACAGATAAGTAGTAGGTAATAATAGAAAAGTAAAATGTGAATATTGATAAGCTAACCAGACAACTTAGAATTTAAACAGTTAATTTATTACGAAGAATAAAAATACCTATAAGATTTGTACAAAAAAGTTACAAAGAGAACAAGGAGACGACGACTCACTAACCCTCATATTAACGCTTTGCATGTTGTTACTAATTATTACCTACAATTAACAATCAATCACTCTCCAATCACAGGCATGATTAAGATAGGTACATCAACAACACGAATGTGTCACATGATTATCAGATACCTTTTTAGTTTATATTTAGACAAAAAGTGTGAATTCGGTTCGTTCGACATGTGTCTGAGGTTAAAGCTCATTAAAACAAACATTACCTATCTAATTATCGGTCAATAAATAAAAACATAACATTACGTAATTGTAAATACGGATCTATTCAATGATTCGTTCATTAAACTCGTATAGAGAATTTATATTAGTATCATAATCTTTCTTTTAATAGGTACTCAATTTTGAATAATCATCTTATGCTCTAAGCATTACGGAGATCTTTTTTAACACAGTAGGGTTTAAATTTAGTAGTAGGGTTTAAAGTTTCTTAAAGACTTGAATTTACTAACTTACTTACTAAACCTAGAGAGCTAATAGTCTCTTTACATAATGATAACAGTATTAGCTACGTATACTTCTGATATTATTAATACAGGCATATTAACAAAGTCATCAGTGTAAATATCCATTAATAAAATTTCCCCCATCTTTGTTACAGGATCTCATAAAAAATGCAGCGCGCGCTGCACCCGTGGTGGGCACCGTGTCCCCCCTGCTCACGTGGGGCAGAACCCTCAACACTGACTTGCCGCCCAATGAACAAGACCGATACGCATACGTCGCCGTCTACACATAAGCCCAACTTGCATTGAGCGGCACAAACACTTGTAGATTTGAGAGATCCGGCTCGAAGGACCAAGATATATAAAATAATAACTAGTAGGTCCAATCACTCTGTGTTCATTTATATTTACTTTTACTAGACGTACGAGTATAATACCTTTCCAAGCAAGTTGTTTATAAAATATGTTAAAACAATCTAAGCCAGTAGTTTCTAAGATTGATATTTTAATGTGTTCTAAAACTTACTTGGTACGTTAAAAAATACCCTTTGGTAACTTTAAAGTTAAATATAATGATAACCTAATTTATTATTGACGATAAAGATTTAAATTATTTAAATGCACAATTTGCTTGGTTTATATGTTACATTATATTTACAAAATATTATTTTGTACATCAGACATTTTAAGTAGGTACAAGCATAAAATCTGTTAAGTTATTGTAATTCTGACCATTTTCTTAGCAGCAAAATGAAAAAAAGCAAAAAGTAAATGGCCATAAAAGAAAAAGTTTTAAATTATGTTGATAAAAAGTGGCTGTTCATTTTTTGTTGTTGGTAACTTTAGCAATATATGGAAAATCTCACGCTAACTTTATTTAATAGATTCATAAAACAAACAAAAGAAATAAACAGTGTCCCTAAATAATTATTTTGAATTAGTAGTACAAGATCACATCCCATTTATTTATAAATAAGACACATTTCATAAACTATTTAAATCTATAACAGCTTTCGCACTAGCATTTCTATACTAATAAATCACCTACCATTTAAGGTTCAAAGATCTCTGAAGCATCTGTGATAATTTCAACTGATAAAAATAAAAACTTATTTATAATTTTAGTAGTACCTAACCACCATATCTAGATTAAAGTATTTCCTTGCCATTTCTATTGTGAAAATATTGTATGTTTGTGTAGAGAATGTTATAATAGTATGAAAAATGTGACTGACTAGAAAATGATTGCTGTATTAAACTTTCATTTATTTGTATCTTATGGTTTTATTTAACAAAAAAATATATCTTAAAACTATTATATTTACAAAACCTACAATTACCTATGACAACAGGCTATCCAAACTGATACAAATAATTTTACAAGCAAATAAGCGAAATTTTAATCAACTTAGTTATAAAAAAGGTTTTGTTATTTTTCTCTATTTGTATAATATTTTATCAACCAAATATCAGCATTGTTTTGTTTTGTTATTTCCTTTTCCTTGTCGTTATTCAGTTTTGATGTCTGAAGATACTTTTTGAAGATCAAATACTTTACAACCAAAATAGCAAGTACAATAGACACTAGTCACAGAGGCCCTTTATCATTTCCACTTTGATTTGAATCTGGTTCACTGTCAGGCTGCGTTGATTGTTCTCTGAGTGGAAGCAACTGAAACCTTAAGCTATTGCCTTTATTTCTTTTTTGAACCACCTTGCCTGATGTTTTTACATTTTTTTCAATAACAGTGTACAGTTTCTCCTGAAACACAAAACACATAACAGCTTCAAAAAGATAGTAAATATAAACAATACATTGAGAAGAAAAGTAAAATTTGTTGTTTTATAAGATCAACCAACCCATTATAATGATCAGTCATTATTTTTATTATTATTCAAAATCCTTATAACACCACAATGTATCTGAATTTTGAATAGCATATAGCACAACAGAATACTATTATTGGTTACTTTGATAGCCACACCACATATTGCAGTATTTTATTGGTGGTAAATTGAATTAACTAATTAATGTGTGCCTTAGGTTGACATCTCTTCACAAAGGTTATTCAATAATTTGCTCAACAAAAGGAGAAAGCTTTTAATCTGATATTTATAATAGTAATCAGTACATACACATAATTGTTCTTCTTCTTTGCCATCACCAGACAAGATGACTTTAACTTCATACTGTTTATTTAGGAGTTTTAACATTTTTTTTATATTAGTCATAAGATCATGCTCTCCTATTTTGGAAGAGATACTTAATAACTTTTGCCCCTTAATTAAATTATTTTGTCTGGCTTCTTGCTTCTCCTTCCTTTTTTCCAACTCTTCCTCATGATATTCAGAATTTGTCATTAATCTGTAATGGAATAGAAAATGAATTGAATAATAAGAAAAGTTCTGAGAAAAGATAGTAATTTTACAAATATTACTAGTTAAGCATTACCTACTACTAACACATGCTATTAACAATAATTTACTTATCCCCTAGTCTGTCGAAACACCATATTATGGTACATAACAATTGATTTAACCATTGTTATATGTTATTGTCAGACAAGGAATTATGTAACAAGCACGTAAAAGTTACACAGAGAAGATAATGTCTCTATAGTACAATTGGAAAAGGAATTGTCTTTATTGGAAATGGAAGGTTAGTTTTTCAACATAAAAACTTAATATTTATAAAAAAAGAGAGCTTTAGATGTTTTAAATTTATCTAAACAAACTAATAGCTAATAATGATAGCGTTTGAAAAACGGCAATTAAAAATATGTTAGCAAAACTTTGGTAGCTCATTTGGCCGCCCAAATAATAATGAGCACAACCAAACTCATGACAGGTTTGAGTTCTACTTGAGGCAGTTTGCTGTTTATCAAGTTTCACATTATAATTTTAATATAATAAGCTATGACATGTTTATATAAAAGAACCATTACATACTTATAAACTGGTCGTCTCGTCTTTGAATCTACATCCTGTATTTTGACTAACTTTAATTCTCTTCTTAATGATAAATTCTCAGCATTTTTTAAATCAGTAATGCTAACCGAATTATCAGCACTTATTAAAGTAATTCTGCTTTCATAATTTCTCCTCTTGGGTATTAATTTTCCACCAGCTGTTAATCTGGTCGAGATAGTCCGAAATTCGAACAATCGCTTAACCCCAACAAAACCAAATAATTTGTTCATATTTAGTTTAACACAGAAAATCAATTTATAAAAAAATATATTGTTTCCCAGTAATTTATCTAAATATATTTTGATGACAAATGAAGACAACACACTAATAACTTTTATCAAATCCAAGGATCATACAAAAACATCACATCAACCTCTCATCATCGACAAACAGCTGACTGTCAAGACAAAGAGAATTTAACACTGTGTCAGTCAAGAGTCAATTTGTTTTTTAATATTCTTTTTTTTTTTCTTTTTTTTTTTTTAGTTGATGGCTTTGTGCGATTAGCACATTTAGCCAGTATCAAAGTAATTTTTCTTACATGTAATACATAAATAAACAATATTTCCTTCATGTATGAAGATGATAAATGATAATAGAAATGAGAAGTGTGAAATGATGTACCCCCAACCCCTCGAGTATTGCAGTAAAGATGTCTTCTTGAGAGAATTTGAAACTCTCCCGCCAAAAAGTCCTAATGTTCTTTGAATCTTTGTCTTCGTCTATCTTTTATTTGCCAAGGCGAAGGAATCAAGCCACACACATTCTTGTCTTATTTATTTCATTTTGATTAATGAGACCGGCGAAGACATTGAAGATATACAGCCTAATCTTCACTTTTTTTTCTTGGATTTTTAGATTATATTTCTATAAAATGACATTATGACTTTTCTGAGGCATGCGTGAGAATAGTGAAGTTATTAACTATTTAATTTTTCGGGGTTTCATTTGCCAACACTCATGCACACTCACGAAATAAGAAGTGAGAAATGATATACCTATCATTTCTCACTTTTCATTTCTATTATCATTCATCATCATCATCATCATACAGGAAAGAAATATTGTTTATTTATGTATTACTAAAATATGGCGTCAAAAAATTCCTCCGCGTCGCAGTCGACTGGTAAAGTACCCAAGAGACTGGCGGCATTGCCACGTTGTATGGCAATGCTTAGCCTCTGGCTAAGGAATAAGCCAGCCTTTGGATCATGGGAAGTGTCAACCAGCCGTTTGGAGATGTCATTAAACAAAATATATTTTAGATTAATTTTAGTTTCTTTAGGTTATTCGTAATTTCATTTTAAATTTCATTTATTAAATTTTTGTTGAATTTTTTGGTTTTTGTTTGTTGTTTTTGTTGAGTATTGTTTGTTACAGTGGTTTTTGTTAAGTATTGTTTGTTAGAAATTCTAATCATCATCTGGTAATCATCTGGTCACACCGACTTCTGGTCACACTGACTTAATTATTTGTCAACGCCATCTGTTACATATATTAGAACCTCGTTTTTTTTATTTCGAGACTTTGACACTGGCTAAATGTGCTAATCGCACGAAGCCATCAACTAAAGGAAAAAAGAACTGTCACATGTGTCAGTGTCATTGTCATCTAAATTGGACTTCGCTCATTTTGTTGTGACATCTGATCGAGGCAGAATGGTAAGTATAAATAAAATAATAATCTTACTTTATCTCAATAATCCCTTATATGTTTATATTATACTTACTTATTCCATCTTATTTTCCATTTCAGTCAGCCCACAAAACCTTTATTATCAAGCGCAAGCTTGCAAAGAAGCTTAAACAAAATCGGCCCATTCCTCAATGGGTTAGAATGCGCACAGGAAACACCATCCGGTAAGTTACTATTGATTTAAGGTGTTAACAATTTCTCAAAATGACTACCACGACAGAAGGCTTATTTTTTACTATGATAAACAATCTAGCAGCTATACCATGTAGTCGTTCGTCGTTTTAATTTGTAGCTCTCATTATTATTCTGTTTCAACATAGTTGTTAGTGGTTACATTTTTCTTTTTTCATAAAGAGAAACTATTGCAATGTAAACAAACTGAACTAAAACAGCACTCACTGTTTATAAAACTGCCACTAATTTTCTAATCATCGAAGTGCCCAAAGTACTACACTAACCAAGGTTTTGAAACTACACTGAAACCTAATCTTGGTCTTAATTAATTTACATGGCAATCATAATGTTGTTTGGCCAAAATCAATAAGGACCTGATTAATCAGTTTTATCTATTTACTTGCAGCTAATGATTGCTTATTCCAGTGTAATATTATTACCTATTATCCACTAAGTATGAACTGAAAAACAAATATTATCTACATAGACAAACCTAATGCACTATGGTACCAAAACCATACTTCTGTTAAAAAAATCTGGTGTTCTCTTCAAGAAAGTGATATCACAACATCATGTACCTGTGTCATTAATACATCATGATATCAAACCTCGAAAATAAAGTTTGATATTCAGATCTGAATTAATTAATTGCTTAACTTTATTTTATTTTAGGTTGTTGTTACAAGTTCCTAAAGGCCTTTTACATAACACAAGTGGTTAATTACATCAGTAACAGTTGTATGTTCTCCGTTGCATTTAGCATTCAGGGTTTTGATTAAGATTGTTTTTTTTTTTTTTTTTTTTCAGATACAATGCCAAGAGGCGTCACTGGAGGAGGACGAAGCTCAAGCTGTAAGCTTGTACTATCCTGTATGTAAGCTAGAATACACATTCTCCACATAACTACTTTGTTTTATTGCCTCCTTATCTTAGTACATAAGAAAAGTCAAATAGTCTACTCCTATATAGTTAGGGTTTTGGGTGAATTGCACTTACACCTCTTACTTTATCATAATTTAAAATCCGGTAAAAGATTTGATTTTGTCCTTATCCAGTCGGGAAGTTCCTTTAATTACCAAAGAACGAATGGTGCATACAAATTAGAGTGCCGAGTGATGTTTGAAAAGCTGTCAGTGAACTCTGATGGACTGTGTCACCAGTACAAGCCTAGAGATATATATTTTGTATGTAAATGTGCATCCTGTGTTGTCATTTATAACAGGCAAACAATGATTGATTGTGTAAAGATTATTAATCAACTGTTCTAATGGGGTCCAAATAACCTATCAATCTACTACCTATTTAACACTATACCTAACTTAAAAATACTATTGGGTATGAGTAAACTAAAATCACACTTTCAGTAAAACATTTTGTTGCAAACTTTTTTTAATGTTTTCTATTTTAGTAATATGCTAATTGAGGTTAGTTCATTCGGGTAAGATTTCGCTCATCACTTTTGATTTGAATTACTATCGAATTTAACGAAATAGCTAACATTAGATGCAGTCCCAAAACAGTTTTGAACTAACCTTGTTAATAGCTACGTGGCGGCATCGCTTTTATCGATAGGACTGAGCGAAGCAATACTATTGAGGATCTATCGAAAGTATTTTTATTGTTGGTAATAATAACTACCTTGATTAGTTTAGTTGATAAATATTAACCCCCATATTCATAAAAACTATTTAAGCATAATGTAGTTAATCATTGTTTTGTCTCTTTTTCTCAAATTCAAAATGACGTTTGTGTGACAAAATTGACAAAACAATATTTAGCTAAATAATGCTTAAATAGTTTTTATGAATAAGGGGGTTAGTCGATAACGAAAGTTTTGGGTTACCAGTAGTTCAACATCATCAGCCTATATTAGTCCACTGCTGGGCTGGATAGTCCTTTCTAAGGCCGTATTCTCGACGAGACGGCGGGCGGCGGGAGCGGCGCGTTCAAAAGCATAAGTTTCTATGGAACTTCTCGATGACAGCGGCGCGAGGAGTATATTCGCGTCGCGTCGCTTTCACCGCCGCCCGCTGTCGTCGAGAATATGGCCTTAGTGCACGCCACTGAACACGATCCGCGGCTACTCATCCAGCTCTTGCCAGCCACCTTGCGAAAATCGTCGCTCCACCTAGTCTGAGGGCGTCCTACACTACGTTTGCGGATACGCGGTTTCATACTCAAACACTAGTTTACCCTATTGTTTATCGGTTCTGCGGCTAATATGACCGGCTCGGGCTCACTGCCACTTCAGCTTGCTAAACTGTCGGTATTTGCTAATATTCAATATGTAGCACAGAAGCAAATTTTTATTCATAACTCCGATAGTAACGATATATACGTTCGCTATTAAAAGAGTATAAACTGGCAACACCAGCAATAATAAATATAAAATAAAACTAAAGTTAAGGTATAAAACGCCTATATTTCTATTTACTTTTAAGCTTGCATTGAATGTATATTCCTAAAGCAAATTTTTTACACATGATTGTCTGATTTTAATTTAATGTACTTAAAATTAGTGAAATATCACAATTGTTACTTAATACTGAAATTGCGCTAAACACTTTGTTCTTTAGTCCCACTGAAATATGAAGCTGCTGTGTCAGGTGGCGTCATCTTTGGAGTCAGTTTTTAGTTTGTCTTCGTTTTTCAACATTCCCGATTGAGTCAATAATTCTTCTAATAGTAAATCGTTGTCAATTAGTTCTGTACTTCCGTTTGTCTGTAACAAAAAAGCACTAAATCAAAATTACATGATACAAGTAGGATAAACCAAATCTTATTTAATATGAGCACATTGTATTCAAGAAAAAATATTATCAAATTTTCTAATTCCTATTACAAATTATATATGCGTACATAAATAAGCCTAAATAAGAACCATAAATTGTTGATATAATTTTAATTGGTTCTCTTATTGCAATTGAATAGTTCAATTTATAGTGGCATCTATAATGCCATTGACAGCTAAAGGGTTGAGCCATTTTCATTCGGTATCTCATACAAACTGCTAAGCTCTAATACCCTGCTATTCACGACTTTAAAGTTTATACTGACTTCCCCAACCAACTCAGGTCATACAACTTTGCTCAAGTACAATGGACCATCAGCGTCAGGTCACTGATCAGGACGTGCCGAAGCGCATTCTTCATCCGAAACTCATAAGACTAGTGTCTCAAGCGAGTTGCGTGGACACGTGCCTGTGAGCAATTTTCGCAAAGGCCAGTCATCGGATGGGTGATCAAAAATGTATCATCTCGAGCTCCTCCGTGCTTCGGAAAGCACTTTAAGCCGTTGATCCTGTTGGCTGCATGTAGCAGCCGTTAACAACCAACATTCCGCACTGGATTCATTGGCGTATATAGGGGGGGGGGCCGGGTGGGCCGGGCCCACCCCAGAATTGACTGGTGCCCACCCCAGGATGTTGGGCTGGAGAAATATCTTCACACAAAAACCATTTCAATCAAATACATAGTCTACAAGCGATTTCCATTAGTTACTTTCAAGTCACAAAAACAATTAAATTCACAAATACACAACGTACTAAGCTTGAGTACATTTGAATTTCGCACCGCAACGCAAAGCGGCAAGCGGGTGCCGCTCCGTACGCCATTACTCTTCTCATAGAAAATGTATAGTCCGGTCAATAAGTTGAAAAACGTGAAAAATAGACATAAAGCTCCTAAAAATATGAGCAATAGCTCATTGGATTCGGAATGACCTCTAGAAAAATGCAGTATGAGGATTTTACTGCACGTAAAAAATTGCAATTGGTTTTAACAAAACAAGATAAAAAAAAAGGTATTTCGTTTTTTGTTAATATCTCAAAAACTATTAATATTTACGATATTTTGAAATTTTCGAAAAGAAAGTTCCAGCTCCCGGAACTCTACCTCTATTAATTTAGGAATCCACGCAGCCATTACGGCATGGGTGCACTGCCGATAAAGACAGCGTAAGTACCATGTAGAATTTATTTTTTAAAAGTAACAAATATGAATTTAAAATTTTTCAAAAAGTTATGCAATTGTTAATTTGCTAATCTTTTTCCAATCTCCGTTGTCATAAATGACAGTTTAAATAATAAACCTAATATTTTTTGACTCAGTGGAGCCTTTCTTATATAATATACTTAACAAAATCACGAGTTAATTAAAATGAAAAGTCCAAGAAATGTTACACAATTTTTTTTTAAACAAATGTTATATTATTGCTGTTTCGAATCCAACAATAGCATTAAGTAACGTTGGAAATTTTTTTTTTACATCATTTGTTGAGCAATTTTTTATAAACAAATAGACAAGTTTGATATTTAAAAACAAAACAATTTGTTGTCTTGGCAAAATATATATATTTTTAAATTTTCTTTAATTTTTTTAAAAATTGTTTATAATCGTTTTATTACATTTAGATTGTTTAAATAATTAGTTAAGGAATAGTTTCAAAAATCATAATTGGCATTTCTCTACAGGTTAATTAATTTTTTTTTGTCAATAAGTTCATTGTTTGTTAACTTAACAATTTTTATAAACAAATTCTAACTACCGTTATATATTTTTTCTAGAGCTAAAAAAATAACCAAAACAGCAATATACTTATATCAAAATACTTATTATTTTATTTAAATATATTTATAATTTTTGATTTATTATTTACTACCATAATTTATTAAAAATTTTAAATTCATATTTGTTACTATAAAACAAATATTTTATGTGGTACCTACGCTGTCTTTAGCGGCAGTGCATCCATGCCGTAATGGCTGCGCGGATTCTTATTTTCAGCGTTAAATTAAAATTATTAATAATAGAGGTAGAGTTCCGGGAGCTGGAACTTTTTTGCGGAAGTTTCGGATCTTTATTCAAAATATCGTAAATATTAATAGTTTTTGAGATATTAACAAAAAAAACTAAATACCTTTTTTTATCTTATTTTGTTAATAACAATTTGCAATTTTTTACGTGCAGTAAAATCCTCACACTGCATTTTTCTAGAGGTCATTCTGAATCCAATGAGTTATTGCTCATATTTTTAGGAGCTTTATGCCTATTTTTCACGTTTTTTTAACTTGTTCACCGGGCTAATAAGTACGTCAAGGAAAACGTCACGCCGGAAAAAGTTTTAAATATTTTTGTAGAGAAAAACGTAAATTGAAGTTGGTTTAGTTAATTAACATTATATTAATCAATCGAAATAAAGACGATTCACAAAACTTTAAAAAAATGTTTAGGTAATGATGATCGAAATATTATAATAATAATAATTTCTTAAGATGTTAGTTTAAATAAAGAGAATAATAATAACACAACTTTCTCACTAATTATTCAGCCCCAAACTAAGCGTAGCGTTCGTTTCGGCTTCATTGGCCATCGCATCTCAGGGGCCAGGCCCCCCTGGAAAATGACCCTAGATACGCCAATGACTGGATTGGTGGTTAAAAGCCAGTTCTCCCCAGAGGGAAAGCTCGTGCTCGACTAGTGGCGTCATAAAATGAGTAAGTAAGTAAATAACCTATAACTGTCCTTCCACTGGGCAAAGGCCTCCATCATTGAAATCAAGTCACCACTACAATTAATGGGTAAAGGCTTAATCACCACGCTTGCCAAATGCCGGTTGGTGATCACAAACCCATAGCCCGGGCATCAAAATATCCAAAACCTACTTTGCCCGAGGCTTTCACAAAATGAGCTGGTGATGATGACAACTAAGTTTGTATAGGATCATCATCATCTCCCAAACGTCCCACTGCTGGGCACAGGCCTCCCACGTGATCAATAGCACGTGGGGATATTGGGTCATAACCCGCCACGCTGGATAAATGCGGGTTGGTGGCTTTTAACGACTGACATCTTACGACAACAACCGGGACCAACAGCTTAACGTACCTTCAGAAGCACGGAGGAGCTCGACATGTTTTTTAATTGGTCACCCATCAGTCGACCAAGCAATGCGAAAGTTTAAGCAACTTTCCAAGGCCAAGATCGCAAGCCGAACACGCTAGCCGCTGCGCCATCGAGCTCCTCGTATTGTATGGGATACCGGAATGTGAAATGTCTCTTAACCTGTCATCTACCGCGAATACAGACACAATAGAATTTTAATTGTTTATAGCACTGATCAGTGCTCGCGGCAGATGCCAGGTTAAACAATCGTCGGAGTGACGGTGTTGTACCTGCTGCGCGCTGACGGAGCGCGCCATGAGCAGCTGCAGGTGCTTGTCGCGGCGGCGCTGGTCGCGGATGCCGCGCAGCCGGTCGAAGTCGTCGTCCACGGGGCCGTCCACCTCGTCCACTGCACAACAAAACAATATATTAGGTCCTTACCTATGAAATTGACGTTTTGTATGAAGATTTTTTATAAAATTATATTTTTATACTAACGTTTTTTTAAATTTCGTAGCTTCTATTTATGTTAACACTATAATAATTGCAGAGTAGTGTGTTTGTTTCACTAGCTAAATATTGCAGACATTAAAAAGAAAAAAAAATCAAGTCCCTTCAAAGCTACAATGAAACAAAAGGTCAAGCCCGCGAAAAAAAAGAAGTTAATTTAAAAAAAAAATTGGGCGATAAAGACACAAAATGAATAATCATTATTATTACTGAAGCCTAAGTAACAGTCCCAATTAAACGTGTATAATAATATTAACAACCGGTATTGACTTTTAGAAGTAATACACCTAAAAAAAATTCAATTTCATAGGTAGGTAAGGACCCAATATAAGTCACCGGATAATAATTGTACAAACCGTTGATTACCGATTGTAAATTTTAGTGTCCGTTCACAATCTATCGACGGTTTATAATCTCACCAGATTAATTGTAAACAAACGGTTCGTACAATTTTCCGGTGACATTATATACAACGTGTAACAGAAAGGTGTGGTCAAAATGAAAAGATCCACAGTGTAATCATATAGATCTTGTATGCAGTTACTAAGACATACCTAATTATTCCCTTTAATTTTTTATGTAATTTTTAATTAAATATTTTTATTATGACGGTACATTAAAATAAATAGTCACAGAGCCCTAGTGGTTTAGTAAACTCTGTTTACTCACATTTAGCTTACTTATCGCGTCAGACGCGCTCTGACGCGCATGACTTCACAAATATAAATATTTAATTTAAAATTGCATGATGAATTAAAGTTAACGACACACAAGATCTAGATAGGATACAATTTGGACTTATGAATATCACTATGACATCGGTTCGCAAAGGTGCTATTCCGTACCGAGCTGCCAACTGCAACTACCGGCAGCACATGCAGCGACTGCATGAAGAGGACCAATTAATAAATCTCTGGTCGCCTCCTAGTGTAGGTTGTGCGGTCGCTGCATGTGCCGCCACTCTCAGAATTATTCCGGCTGCATGCTGCAACTGCAAGTGCTGCAACAGCATGCAGCCGCTGCACGTGCTGTCAGCAGTTGCAGTTGGCAGCTCGGTTCGGAATAGCACCTTTAAGGTACGTTGCAAACCGCAATCGCAGACTGCAAGCGACACTAATAGTAATAAGAATCTCAATGAAAGTGATTCCAAGCGTGGCGACACTGAGGCGTGCAGCCGCGGCGCGAAGCCTGCAGTTGCGGCGCGTAGGTACTGCGTTGTTACTGGATCATAAAACTTCTCGGAGTTGAGCAGAAAGCAAGGGAAAAGCCCCAAATAACTCACGGACCCAGACCTTAATTACTCATAAACAAACTTCTTGAATGTTTTCCCAGTGAACTTTTCATCAGATGGCTCACCTGTGCTCTGTATTTCCATATTAACATCCGACAATCGAGCCGATTTTCGACATAAAAGTACCTACTGTACTAGATTTACCTTCAGATAAGTTTAAAAAACATGTAAAGTCTTCTTTACTTAAAAAAGGTTATTATACCGTCAAAGAATATCCGTCTAATTACAGAAAGTCGTCTTTTATGTCAAAGGCCAAGATCCACCACGGGTAGCGGAGCTAATGGAGTAAGTGTATAATAAAAAGGTGCGTTACTCTGCGTCTGGCTGCCGGCCGCGCTGAGCGAGGGCCCGATGTCGCTGTCGAGGCGCGGCCGCTGCTCGGGGATGCTGGTGAACGACGGCTGCGTGCTCAGCGACTGCGCCGCGGGGCTCGAGTCCCCAGTCTCCTTGGTACGCGACCACGGGTTTGGCGCCGACGATGACAACCGGTGGTCTGGAAGAGACGAAGCTTTGTTAACGCGGATCAACTTTTTTTATATACTTAAAAAATACAGTGAAAAAATTTAATGCCTACCCGACCCATCATTTAATTTTTTCACTGTATTTTATGTATTTAATTCAGTGCAGCAATTAGCACTTAAAATAAAAAAGTATATTTTTTTATATCTTAGGCGTAAGCATAATGCCTTCATCTTACATGATATTAAAAGTTGAAGGCCAGAGGTGGAAGCGCACTACACCCGGGATCCTTGTTTAGGGTCTAGCCACTAAAGAGTACGTACTCCTATACGCAATTATATTTTTCCTATTGGCAAACACAGATTCATGGGATTAATAAATACTACGTACCATATTGACACCACGCACACGATATGTCGCTAGTAGATGCGACTGCGGTACTTTTTGGTAGTGCGTGCTGTTTGGTGGCTTTACCCTACTGAGGCACTGGCTATCTTATCCCTAGCTGCCGGAACGTAACAACGTTACAATCATTGATGTTATGGCGACATATTTAGATTAGATGGTGGCAGCCAGTCAGGTGGACATACAAGCCCTACCACCAGCCAAACTGAGTACACAAACATGTACTCACCCACTGGGGATGGAACTAAAGGCCTGGAGGCCGGTGGTCTTAACCACTAGACCACAGAGGCGGTAACCTGGGTGCCAATGCGAGTTTTATTTGCTACTCGATCGCATCAACGAAAACGAAAAAAAAACAAAAGAAAAAGGAGAGTCACAATTATGCCGAAAAAAAATCTCGTTTTCGTTAACGTCATTAAATGATAAATTAAACTCGCACTAGGCTCCCTGTTAGTAATTGACTCCATCACTACTTTAAGAGCTTTTGACTATTTGAATATCTCATAAAAAACTGCAGTTTACAAGAACATAACAAAATGGAACGACACAAAATAGGGTAAATAGTACTGGCATTACTGCTGCACATCTGACTGCCACAAACTTACTAACGTAAATAAACTTTAAACTTTCTTAAAATCTATGGCATATTTGTTGAATTGAACATTAATTTAGTAAAGAAATTTGACACTTTAATTAAGATAGTCTGATGTGCACTAAATGCCCTTATGTTCTTGATTTCTAGCTCAAGTACATAATGTACAAAAGCAAAAAGGGACTTTTTTTTTAATTTAATTTACCTCTAATTAAGACAGCGCCTTAGAATGTAACCCAATATCTGTTGTTTTATATTTATATAACAACAGACGACCAACAACACAAACACCATGTACATTTGTACATGGTGTTTGTTTTGTTGGTTGTACTTAAATAAATAAATACACACAATTATACTTTAGATACTCTTTTTACTGCTTTTCGCCCACCACAGTCGAGCCGTATATACGGTTCCATGACGTGATTTGGTTAGACAAATCTACAAGTATTTGTCACTATTTGATGACATCATACCACGAGACGGGCTATGATGAGTCGACTGACGTTTTTCAATTAGCGCGCTGTAAACAGTTAGATACCGATTTGAATACACGCATTACGATGTAACGGAAATTATGTCTGATTTCATATTTCGTGCTTCGGGACTCGAGAAACACATTATCCTATATTATAACCTAACTTGATATTACAACTTTAAGTAAATTACAAAAAAAAATATGTAAGTAGGTATTTAAATAAATCTTACTGTTGTTGTGATTGGAATTGTTCAATGGGACATCTACTGGATCACTGGGAACGGGCGATGCGAACAAACTCATCGCTGTTGGTCTGAAATTAAAAAATAAATAATGTTGCAGATGTTTTATTTTAGTTCCATAAGTAGTTACTACTGAGGAGCTGGTTATCTTATATCAATCTTACGGAACACAACACAACAATTCACCAAGGTTCGAAATTAAGTGAAAATTGAGTGAACAAATCATTATCGAGATGGGGCGTTCCGAAATTGCGAAACTTATCCCAATATCGATACATATCAATCGCATTGGAATTGTATTGAGATAGAGTTTGCCTCCAGAGTAGCCTCCCTGAGCTGGTTGATATTTTCTAGTAAAATTTTATCTTAGTGTATTTTTATTAATAAATTTAAAAATGCTCAATAAATTAAGCGATTTTAACAATATCAAAACTACATTTTGTGCTTCGAAAGTATTTTATAACTTTATAACAACCGATGCAGGATGCATACAGAGATCTCTAAATCTTCAGCGAGAAACGCTCATGCATTTGAGACTTTAAATGCCGTATTACACCTTCGTAGTTCAAATACAGTTAACATTGGCAAGGGCAATTTTTTGTTATTGTCATGATAATTAACCTTTCAAAACCCTGAATGCCACTACAACATAGTTGTTATGGCGACAGACTTGGATTAGGTGGTGGTGAGAGTATGAGTAAACCACTGAGCACATGCAACCACCTTCACATTTCCAAATAACATGTTTTTGTTTTTATTAGAATTTAGCCGTAAAGATTTGTGATTCGCGTGAGTAGTAGCCATAACAAATAGTTCGTATACAAGAATTTCGCTGCGTAAGCATAATTTCCAATTAACGTCAACCGTTCGTTGAACTGTAAGTATTTTCCTCAATGACTTACACTTTTCGGGTAAGTTTTTTCATCATAGATGTAACTTATGCATACTTTACTATTGAAACAAGCGATTACAAGAATCACCTTCGACAACTTTACATGGTAATTTAAACACGTAAATTTGTAAATCTATTTTTTCTTGCTTTGCATAAGATTAGTTGATAGTAACGACTTTCCATTATAAAGTTTACAATACAAACATTTAAAAATGGTTTTGCGGCCGTTTTGTGTACAAAATGGTGTGACCTTGCCCTCTATAGACCAAAGGTCTTCACCCTCGATTTCCTGTAGCAGTTTGTGTTATGCAGCATTTAGACTTTAGGACCGCACAGTTAATTACTTAAATTATTAATTATTTCTGTTAACTATTTTCCATTTTGAAAACTGTGATTTGAGCTAGGTAATTGATATTGAAAATTCTGGTGGCGCTGCAGCTTGCGATTTAGAAAGTTAAGCTAACGAGAAAATTAAAATTCCTCGAGCTACACTGTACTTCAATTGGCAGGCACGTAAGTCTTTGGTCGCGGTTGTTGTCAAAAACAGTGGCTTAAAACCCAACAACCCGAATGGGGCCATCGTCCTCATGTACAGTCGAGTCCAATAATATCTCGACAGTATTTCAAAACTTGTTGCGCCATTGTAATCATTGGATGCTTTAAAATATAATTACAAAAACAAAAATGTTGAAAAAATTTCCACGAGCAGGATTTGAACCTGCACCCTTCTGACATACCGGGTCAGATGCTCTCCCAATTGAGCTATCGTGATTCTACCTAGCCCGCCACATCCTGCCTGATGGTAAGCAGCAGATGCAGTCCAAAATAATTGGAGCGCTCCTCACCGTGGAACAAGCACGGTAACAAGCGCACCCATTCATGACGGCCTGCATAAATGCCGTTTCACGCCCCGCTTAAAAGACCCGGGACTATAGTAGCTAGGAAACACCGGCATGCGGCATGGAATGCGCCGGCAAAGAATTCCAAAGCCGAATGGTCTTACAGAGGAACGGCTTGCCAAATTTTTTGGTACGAGTACTGATTGTCTGTACAGTATGATGGTGGTTCCTAAGACCAGCACGTGTCATCATCAGCTCATTTAATGAAAATGGTGAATATATTATTGTTCTTGTTCGTCAACCTCATGGTTCAAAAAACATAAAAGTCAAAATATGTTAGGGTTGGATAAAGTAATGCCAGTAATAAAATATTTCTAAGTTATAAAAATTATCACGATGCCCTTTTTAGGTTGCTAGGTTGAAATTATATACACCCATTACCCAAACATCTTTTATATTATTAAACTCGCCTGTACTATTTATTCATGTGAAAAGGCCAGCGCATTATGGCCCTCATGTCCTCTATTTTTGTGTGAGAGGGCCTGCACCAGGTAAAGGGAAGATTATAGGCTATGATGACGATGAATTAAAGAAAGTATTAGATAACATAAATACCTGATGTCAGGTCGCTTGCCCATGCTGGTGATGGTGGTCTGCTCGTCCACTTCCTCGATAACCTCGTTCGCAATCTTCATGCTGCCCCCGCCCGCGGTGGTCGGCTTGTTGAGCGTCGGGTTACTCGCCGATATTGTAAAGCGAGTTCCTGAAATTATGTTCGCCATTGTATTGCCAATGATAAAACCATGGTGCGATTTTTTTTGCCGTTAGATCAGGGTAATAAAAACGATAATTTGTATGGCATTAAAGCAACGTCTCCTGGTAACAAACGAGGGGAGTAAAAATTTTGCAATATAAATTTTCGTTTTTTTTAACATGAACAAATAGCAATTAAAGCACGCACAAGGTACCCAGTTGAGGATACGAACAAAATAGAGTACAGTCAGCAACGAAAGTCACTCAACACTTAAGACTTTGTCAAAGTAACAAAATAGGTAAGATTTAACAGGCGCTCGACAACTTCTAGCTAAGTTATTATGACATAGTTCCAAAGAGTTCAGTGACTCTTGTTGCTGTTGAACACACCTACACCTAAGATTTATATGACGTGATTAACTTATATTAGGTAAAATTAGGAACTATTTGCTGTAACATTTAGATTAATAAAATACTTATTATCCTATTATAAGTATTAAACTTTAACTTTAATAAAACATACAATAAAATGATAAACTAAGATATGATAATGATTCGAGTAATTATAGCTATAAAAGGAGTTACATTTTTTATAGAATAAGTAGTAATATACCGTACCTAAGCCATTGTAAAGATGACAAGAGCTGCATAAGACTAACAGCGAATCGTGCTCAGTGGCGTGCACTTGGAGACTAATATAGGCTGTGATGATGATAATAAAATACGTTTTTCATAAATGATAAAATTAATAGTAAAATTGTAATAACAATACCTAACGTGAACTCAACAATTTCAAATATAGCAATAAAGTCAATTGTAAATTGAGTCACGGGCAACTCAAATATTTAAAATGGAGTCAACGGGAAATCCTAAAAAAACGTCCAATTAGACACATCGCCAACGTACAAACACGTCAATGCGATTTTAGTGAGTGACCTCGCTCACTGATAATAATGTTTATCTTTAGTTCTTTATACGTAACTAATTATTCACTTAAAGCTAACATTGTGCTGACTAACATTTCTTGGAATAACACAGCTGTATCTATCAAATTATATATAACTCGCTGACCGGACTTCTTGGCGGGAAAGTGAAGAGTCATGTCTGCGGTTTTGTTTTATTTTCTAAAATTTGTGTTAGGTCGAATATTAATGTGAAATAATGGTGGATTATTAACCGTTAAGTGTTCGTGAGTGTGCATGAGTGTTGGCAAATGAAACAAAACAGTGCAACGTCACTTTTCAAATTCTCTCAAGAAGTCCGCCTGAGGACTTAGTAAAGCCCCACATCTTTACTGAGATACTCGAGGGGTTGGGGGTATATCATTTCTCACTTCTCATTTCTATTATCATTCATCATCATCATACAGAAAAGAAATATTGTTTATTTATTTATTACTTGTTAGAAAAATTACTTTGACACTGGCTAAATGTGCTAATCGCACGAAGCCATCAACAAAATGAAAAAAAAAACTAGCTGACCGGGCGGACTTCGTACCGCTTTGACAGTTTCCATCATTGAGTTAAATATATATCAATGGTTTCCATGACAACAAAACAAACAAATCATTTTGTATTGGAAAATTAAATTGTCGTTTCTAGTATTTTATTTAATATATTTTTTTAATATAGCCTATGTTACTCAGCGCTAATGTAGCATTCTAATGGTGATAGAATTTTTTAAATTGGTCCAGTAGTTTTGAGTTTATTCGTTGCAAACATACATACATACATAGAAAAATACAAAGGTTTCCTCTTGATAATATTAGTATACATTAAAAATGTTAAATTCAAGTTAAACAATAGTTTCAACAACTTTATGTCACCGTCATTAAGACATTCGGGTACACTTTTGATTGACATCTGAGAACAAATGAAAGAGTTACACTAAGCCTTGTTTCAGTAGGTTTAGTTAAATCGTTCAATAAAGTATCATAATTATAAAAGTTAAGCAACGTCTACTATGCTGTGACTTTGGAGAAGTTACAAAATACACTACGATTTCGTTGCATTCACCGAAAACAATAAAAACACCGAATAATCGGCTTTGATGTAATTTTGAACAAAAAAAAACTTTCCAAAGTGTAAATATAAAAAAAAAATATTAGTATTTAAAACTACTAGGGCAGCAGCAGCGGTGAAGAGGCCATTTTAGACTTCATCATCATCATCATCTTAGCCAAAAAGACGTCCACTGCTGGACAGAGGCCTCCCTCAAGGATAAATAATTTTGAGGGGAATTTGCCATAATCGCCACGCTTGGCAGGCGGGTTGGCGATCGCAGTAAGGTGAGAATAATCACAGAGAGACGCTGCTGCCCATCCTCTGGAATGGTCCCATAGTCGCCTTCTACGACACCCACGGGAAGAGATGGGGTGGTGCAATTCTTTACCCCCGGCACCACACGGGGTATTTTAGACTTAAAACAACATAACCTACCATCAGTCTGCGAGGACACCGGTGGCGAGGTGCCACCCTTCTGATCCTCCTTAGAGAACAGCCGTTTTAGCATAGACGTGACGGAGTTGTTTCTGGTCATCGGCGTCTGTTGCAGCGACGCCATTGAGTTGCTGGAGCCCATAGAGTTACGATCCTCCTTCTTGCCGCGCTTGCTGCCGCGCGACACTATGAAATGTATGCCCGACTGCGCGTCATCGTTCATCTGGAGTTGCTGTTCAAACGGATAACACCAATATTAACACTTTAAAGAAGAAACAAGAAATTTTAATATTTAATTTTTTTTTTAAATAAATTGGTAGTATTTGAAAATGTTAAAGGCAAGACAAATACTGTATAGAAAAATTATTAAAATAAAAACAAAAACGACAACATTTTTATTTACAGCACGACAATTAACTATGACATATTTAAAATTATTATTTTATCGTTAATTAATGTTAAAATCTAGTAAAAACAACCATCCAACATTTAACACTGAGGCGTTAGTTTTTGCTAGCACAATATTAGAAAGAACTGGCACTAACATAATAGGTTAGGAGATAGACCAACACAATTATTTGTTGTGTTAATAATATCTGTTAAATAAAAATATTAAATAAAATAAGAAGGATTACACTCATCTACCATACATACAAATAGGTATCACAGAAGCAGAATAAATAGAAACAGAAATTAGTTATACTTTAAAGAACATAAGATATTTTTTGACTAGGTTAATACATATTTTGTATTATTGATATAAATATTATTAGACATTAACATAACATAGGTAGTATTTTTAAATTAAGGACATTGTATTTGTTGATGAAACTGGTAGTTTCATTACTCTTGTAGTAAAAAACTACAAGAAATACAAATGTATAAGTAGTTATAATATCTCAACCAAAGTTTAGTTATTATGGTTTGCATTGTATCGACGAGCGAGGAATGCTTCAATGCGTAGCCGAAAATATAATAGCGTCGCTGAGTCACAACCTACTCCATTACGCCCAGAGTCCTTTGCAACGTTCCATGCCATTAGTTTTATATCGTAATCGCATTAGGTTAGTTTTACTATTCGCATTAATCATTCAAGGGCTGCCAATATCATAAGGAAGTTTTTTTTATCTGATTTCTACGATTCTTATCATATTAAATCATTTATTAGCAAATACGATTCTTTACAGCGATAAGTAAGAAACTCATTTTTATTACGAGATAAGTAATTTATCGATATATTTATTATTCGTATATGGTCCTCCTTTTTCGTAACTTTCCATTTAAACTGTGATACTAAACAACTTTTCCCAAGAAGCTCATATAGGCTATAATTTGATTTAAAAAAATATCGAATTCCGATATCATGAAGCATCTTCGCTATTTTAGATGCACGCTTATATGTACGGAGGGCTAAAATATATTTGGCAAAATTCTGAACTGTGTTTGTGAAAATTAGTGGAAGAGTCCCTAATAAAATAAGATCCGCTACTGAATCCAATATAGCCAATAGCTAATATTATGATGAATTCATCATAATATTTTTTTACCTTCTTAGACTTGAATTTTGTTTTATACTGTAGGAAGTATACACATTAACACAAAGTACGTACTTTGACGTATAATTATAATAATAGAAGATCCACCTTAGAATAAGTACACTGAAGCCGATCATTCAAAATTCGGATAAATAAAACATATCAGTCTGATTACGTATGTTTAAGTGGCTTACAGCCATGTAAGATAGGTTGTCCTTTAATTTGATTCGGCAATACTTGATCAGACTGATAAGTAATAAATGTTATCCAAGTAAAGAAGAGTCAACCCTCAGAGAAATTTTGAAAAACATGTAGTTTGGCAACCCTTAATACCGCCACACTGCTAAGCTCCAACATCGAGCGTGCAGCATGCTCGTAAAAAGTCATCTCTAACCTCGGCCGGCGCGAACTTGTAACTCACGGTGTTGGAGGGTACCATCTCGTCGATCTTGATCGTGGAAGGGTTGACGGTGACCATGCTGCGCTGGCGCAAGGGCACGTTCACCCGCGCGGTCGAATGTTCTGGATGCTCCTCCCGGTTGTTCTCTGTGGCCAGCGTGTACGGCAACTCGGACGGAAACACCTCGTCCCAATACTGGTCCCTGATTAGCTCGGGGTGCTCGTGGTGCATCTCGTCCACGATCATGTATGAAACCTGAGTATAAAACAACTTGTCTAACGCCCGCCTTGGTCACGTAACTGTCACAATCAAACAAAACAGTCTTCTAAGCTACACGACGCAGGCGCCGGCGCCGCCGACGACAGTGCACTATGCAAAATACATAACGACAGTCAATTACATCGAACTATAAGAAAATTCTATTTTTTTTTACAAATACTGGTTAAGACAAACTAGCATGCGAACCAAATTATTATACAGAGAGTAATTTTACAATATGGACCATAATACAAAATTGACCTGATATCTTGACTTCTATATGTTTCGTTGCTGGCTCTAATAAAATCTGTATGACAAAATGTGCAAAATTATTTTTTAGTTAAAACTCTGTTCAATTTAAGTGAAAGCTGTGGGTAGTTCGTATAGTAGGTAAATGAAACAACATTTACCTGTAAGTTCCTGTCAATTAACCAATTGACTTCAAAGTCGTCGTCGTCTTCACCGAACGGATTTATCAAGGACTCCGCCACTTTCAACCAGCCCATGTAGAAGAAGAACTCTAACGTATTAAATATAGGAAAATATAGATCTATGTTACTTATATTTGAATTCGAGTGAGCCTCTAATTTATTGTCTACCCATTGACTTCCCAAGGCAGAAGTTATAAAATATGAGTATACTGCTATGGTAACTACCTGAAATGACAGAAATCACAAATTAGCAGGAAGTAAAAAAGGTACAATTACAAATAGTATATAAATTGTAGAATGCAATATTGGCATAAGCAATTTATTTTATTTTTTTCATATAAATATTTACATAAGTCAGAAGTATTTATGCACAAAAGTTGGAAGATATAAGAAACAACGTAACTATACTTAAAATTTTCTCAATAGAGGTCTCAAAAGAGTCCCACGATCATCTAAACTCACGTTATGTTTAAATTTAATTATATTTTCTTAATCAAATATAAAGCAGGATACACACCTGCGTATACACAAGGGGCACGCTGATCGTGTCGTAGCTGAGTAGCAGCCCTGCTTGCCCTCTAAACTTGTTCAGTTCGTCTATTATAGTCTTTACTGCAAAGTCGTCTCTTATTCGGCCTTCTTTGCGAGCTCTCGTTACTATACTTGTAGCCCATACTATTGGTAACCTGAAATTAAATGTAAACATTAACTGGCCCGCACTGACGTACATTGACGTTAATAATAAATATTACATAAAAAATTTCATGACAACAATGGTTACGAGATGTTTTATAAGAGCTATTTTACAATGAAAAATCTGAGTTAAAGACTTTATTTTTTCAAATGAATATCAAAATTCACTTATGGAGAAGAATAAAAACAAGTTTTTGCAAAAAAAATTACATTGTCACGTAATGTTTCTTGAATGCTTCATGCAAAAGGACATTTAAAAGGATATTTCATTTAATATTGTTAAATATGTAATATGTTTAATAAGTAAGTAATTGATAAATAATTTCACTTTAATTATACAACAATTTCAAGGTTTCATTTCTTACCAATGCTTCGAAGGTTTCGGAAACTTATCGTTAAGGTTGTCAAGTATGGTCTTCTCGTTGTCCAGAAGCAGACCAGCGTCGACCAAATTGTTGAGCGTTGGAAATCGTTTCTTGACTCTAGGAGAGATCATGGTTAGCACCATCGTGAGACAGAGACACACGTATCGGAGGATAGTGCGTCTCATCAACCGCCCTCGTTCATCCTGACAACACATTCGTTTGATCAAAATCAAATAATAAACATATTCAGTTCTACATAAAAAATTAAAAACAATGAACAAGAATAAAATATGACGAGTGAAACCAAATTAAATTAATGGCATGAACAAAGAGAGGACTATGCCCAGCAGTGGGTCGAAAGGAGCTGATAATGATGATATGATGATGAAACCGTAATGGATCCCTCTCAGATCACGCGATTGTCATTTGATTTATATAAGGTCACATTTTATCAACTGCAAATATTCTGACAAAACATCCAATTATATCAGAGAAATAAGGCCTTAGCATTTAAAAAAAAATTCAAGCTAGTTCTTTTTTACTTTTCCTGACACAAAAATTGTAATATTTTTAAGAGCGGCCTCTCTGTCAGCTTTTTTGAATGAAACTGTAAAATGTAAGCGGTGAAAGCATTGCGGCTTCTCTGTTTCGGCTCCTTTGAATTGAAACTACCGAAAGTGCTTTAATTTTCTTTTTAATCGAAATGTCTTTTGGCGTTTTTCTTGAAAACTGGCGAAAGTATAAAAATTTAAGGTTTTTTCAAAAAAATAGTTTTTATTATGTTGTTGAATTTATCCTAAAATATGTGCAGTTGATAAAATGTGAACAACAAGGCTCGACATCACAGTAACTAATAGTACTACCAACGTGAATTAATTTAACCTATCCCGCAAGGTACGTAATTATTATAAATAGTTGATAATGGCCCTAACAATGTTTTATCAACTTTCAATACTATTGACATACCTATAGACAGCTGTGATTGATGGTAAGAAAATTATATTTATTAGCCTTGTAAATGATATAAAATACCTTGTACAATATTGATATATAATATATTGTTTTGACTATTAAGGCAAAACAATAAAATACACACGCAATAAAAACTCGGTCAAGTGCACTCGCCTGAAGTTATACTTATAATTTTTTTACATTTGGTTAAGTTACTTAAACTATACATAATATATAAATGCATCATCATGATTATTATATGGTGGGATTATTAGTTCAGGCTATATTTAAATGAAACAGTATACAGTATAACCGAAATAGTATTCTACAAGAGTTTCTTATTTATTATGGAAATCAATAGAAATAATACCTACAACTTTCTTAAAAAAATGTGTTACAATTAATTAGAATAAATCTCAATTTTGCCGCTTTTCGTAATAACTAATAACATGTGTAGCTTAACTTTAAATTACATACAAAAAAGTTGACATCATCCACTTCGTCTAAGAGCTCGAGCGCGCGAATACCAGACACAATAGAATTATTTTAATTGTTATCGGCCACCTGGTGGTCGATCGACGCTCAAGGGGCTAACAAAGCTTAGATTCTGAACATACTGACTAGCTAATACGGGGTAGTACTTTAAGGCAAAGATAATGATTATTTTATGATGATGATGCAGAGCACAAGGAAAGAACGCCAACGCCATCTGGTTCGTAATACGCTAAGCTTGCCTGTCGCTAAACATGAAAAGAATAAAAACGTACAAAGTCCCGATAAATCACGTTATATTTTTTACATCAAAGTTATTAGTGATGATAGTCTAACGGCCGAAATTAATAACCTATCTCTGGTAAGAGATACTTAGGCCTATCTTAGTTTAGTTACCAAGCTACCGCTGTTATTTTCCGATAATTTACAGAAATAACTAAGCAACAAAGCTCTAGTACGCCTATCTCTTGCTGAGGATAGGTTATTATTAATTTCGGCTGTAAGTGGTCAAAGCTAAAAACGATCAGAGTACTAAGACTTCGATCGTTTTTTTTCGAACGAACAATCTAAACCTCAAGTTGACGGTCTATTGCTCTGTGACATTTCTACATTAGTTTTTCTATGATTTTGCTGTTGTTTACAACGATAAATCAGTTAATTTTTATTATTTAAATTATTATAAAGAATAATTTAATACATTTTATTTTATTTTATTTTAATTATTTTTAAATATTTCCACTAAGACTGATCATTTATACGATTTATGTTTGGGTCTGAACTTGAAAAATATTAAATACTTATATAACTATAAACATACAAGTATTTTTTTAGTAAATTATATAACCAAAGTATTAGCAAGTGATTTTAAGTCAGAAATTATTATTATTGTGTAATTTTCTAAGTTAAGAAATCAATTATCTTCAAATTTATAAAAAGTGACTTTGATCGTTCTTTCCCTGTGATTTTCATATAAATTACAAGTAAACGTAAAATCTGATTACAATCGCAATAATTTATTTTTAGAATAATAGATACTTAACTTCATTTTAAATACACCACACCCACACGATTTAATTTATCGTGTAGAATGCGCATACCTAACATGCGGAAATTATTAATTAACAATCTGATTAATTAAAATTGTTTTTTCCAGTACTTAGTTATTGTGTCATTTTATACATACTTGACTGGTGATATACTTAGTGTATAAATCTTTCAGATAATATGTTATGCGAACTTATATCTACGTACTTCAATGAATATAATAATGTTACAGCGTTAACTGTACGTACAATAATTTTATAGTTGAAACTTAATCGAGTCGAATAGAAACAGTTGAATTAAAATAATCTGTAAATAAAAACGTAGTATTCGTCCTATATTTTAAAGATTTTCGGATCCATATGATGCCGATTCAAAAACCACCAGCCTTAGACTTTATTTATTATTCATGTTTCTGAAACGACTCACCTTCCTGCGTGATAAGATTGATAAGATAAAACGTATAATTAGCGTCGTGTAGTTAACGGTATTTCACGAAAACATTTCTCGTTTTCATAGACTTTTAAGGGAAATCTAACTTTTATTTTAATATACAATATTCGCGTAAATTATTAGCTATGAGGACAACAATTTGTGACAACAGTCACTATATTATTCTGAACCTAAAACTAAAAACCTTAAAAAATATAATAAAATAACTAAAATAAATTATTAAAAGGTGTCCTTTTAGGCAAGGTTCCGAAGATACTGGCAGCGTTCCCCCTTTGAATAACTAATTCTTTGTCCGAGGTAGCTACCAGCTCTTCGGTCTCCTGTGATGTCGACTAACCTTTTTGCTATTTCCTTAAAAAGGCTTATAGTGCTAGGACCCCACTAACTAATATTAATATGTTGTTGTGCACCAGTTATAACATAGTAGTAATACCATCTATTACCAGTATAACCATGATAAAAAAATTAGGTACACAAATATATTTTTTAACAATTTCATATATATCGGCGCGAGCTCATTATAAAACCATGTGGCGGTTGGAAACGCCAATAGTTCATATTCAAAATGAATAAACAATCGGTTAATTCATTGTCATTAAACTGTTAATTATCTTAAAATGTTCAAATTGATTGATTTAACTATTTTAATGATTTCTAGAATCATTGAATTGTAAATAAATGAAATTCTGTATTTGCAAACAACTCTATGTTTGCAAAGCCTTGTTGGGGTATAAATACGAGCGCGTCCAACCCAACGGTGCGAGCGCATTCACACTCGATCCGTCGGACCGCTCGGACCTCTCCAAGACGTCGTTTCGCTGTTCGTTGAATAAAAGAAGAATTTGTAACTCGTCGTGTTTTTATTCCGAAAAATGAGTGATCACCAAGAGGATAATGTTTGTGACGTCAGCGTGGCTGACGTCACGCTTTTTAAAAATACCACGAGGCGTTTGATTTCGACATATATAATAATAGCTATTTGGAAAAATATTAATTGTGAGTATGATTTTAAAGTTCGTTTTAACTTTCCTCGCCGCGCCGTCAAAATTATTACATTTTACCTATTATTTTGTTTCAAACATAAGATTCTTCTGATCGAAGATAAGATTACATAACGACTGACGCAGACGATCTTATCAAGCGTGACAAGAATGCTTATGAAACTGCAAGATACATTTTCATATTTTCCTCTAACTACTTAACCTTACTTATAATAAGGTGATTGATTATGTAACATAGTAATTAAATATGCAGCTAATAGTATGAGTAGGTAGTGCTGGTGAAACTAGTGTCAGGAAATAAGTAATCAATCATTATTATATTATAATAACTAGTTGTCGCCCGCGACTTCGTTCACGAAGACTACAGAATCCCACAGGAACCTGTTACCGGGATAAAAAGTATTCTATATCCTAGTCCGGGTCATGGTCTGTCTATGTGCAAAGTTTCATCCAAATCCGTTCAGCCATTTTCACGTGATGCGCGGTCAAATAAACAGACAAACAGATAAACAGACAAAGATTTAAAAAACTGTTGGAACGTGTTCTGTTTTCGATTCTAAGTATCCCCAGCCAACTTTTTTTCGAATATCTTCCATGTACAGACTTTCGACCCTCTTTAGCTTTATTATATGTATAGATAGATGGACGGACGTAAATATATATATTTTTTTTGCATAATACTGGTTTTATTTTATTGTATCTACTTAGATTAGATAGGCATCTAATCTAATCTGACTTGCATAAAAGAATTAACTACTATAAAAAAGAAAAAAAAAATTTTACATAGGTACAATAAAACTAATAAATTGTAAGTATGGAATATTTTTTTACCACATCCTTACTTGTAATAGGTCATTGCCACGATTTATCATTTACCTGCTAAACTAGTCACACTATAGTTGGGCAAGTATATTGCAGGCAGCTGGTATTATGAAATGACCACACACAATGTGGACTGTATATTTTCCATAGGAGCTCTGCTCTACTCCGTAAATCTTAGGTAGTGTGTGTGTCTTGAAATAAAACACTTTTTACGAAACTACTCGTAGCGTAGCTCGTAGTCGGTCATTGATACTGTCATTAACATATAGGTACACGACAATGCTCGCAAACATTATGTCACAAAAAGCGTAGTAAAGTCACATGAGTAAAGTAAAGCTGCGCACTCTTCTGAACAGTCGACGACAAAAGTTGCTGAATACTTTATTTCTTTTATTAGGTACCTACTTTGTCATATTATAACAGCTGTCAGAGAGTATGCTCATCGCTTCACAACAAGCACTGTGATAAATTCTAAGACATTTTTGGAACAAGGTACAAAAGCACAGATTAGTTAATAGTTACTACGTAAACAAAAGCGTGTTGAGAAGCTCGATGCTGAGGTTAAGCAACTTTCGCTAAGGCCGGTCATCGGATGGGTGACCAAAAATTTGTCATATCGACCTCCTCCGTGCTTCGAAAGGCACGTACAGCCGTTGGTCCCGGTTGCATACCAATCCGCACTGGGCCCGCGTGGTGGTTTATGACTCGTTCCCCTATCCATGATGATGACTGGGCCCGCGTGGTGGTTTATGACCCGTTCTCCCTATCCATGATGATGATGATGATGATGATGATGATGACAAAAGTGTCAGACAAATTAAGTGTGTCGACTGTAGAAGAATACTTTCAGCGTTCCATTTTAATCATAGGTCTATAACGGGAATTAACGCTAACTGCTGCAAGCCGACTCAGTCAGCCTTTTTTTTTGGAGAGAGTTTGCTGATTACCTCAGACGGCATTTTCAGCTTACTTTATTTGGGGGCGGCGAGAAACTTAAAGGGGAACCCTTTCAAGCCGTGCCCTACTAGATTCTCCGAGGGGTTCGGATCGGATCGGAGTCTCAGTCAGCCCGTGACCACGATCGGTGTATGCCGGTCGAAGCGTCGGGTATGAAGGTATGTCTAACAAACCTCACAAAGTAGTTTGCGTTAAGTAATCCGTGTTAAGTATACATTTTTTATCAAATCAATTAAAAATACACGCGCGGGTCAGAAAAAATAATAAACGAAATTGGAAAATACAAAAAGAATAATTATATTCGACAATCAAATGTTCTATGATTGGAATGGGCCTTAAAAATACATGCAGCATTGAGCGTGTCACGCTATCATTATTTTCTAGTACGAGCCAGACATATCGTCATAGCCATTAACATCCACGCACTCTCCACCATACATTGAAAGCGTCATTAATTAACTGTAAGTATAGTACTGTATACCAATTACCAACATTCATTCAAAAGCATCATTCATTATCATTACCTGCCCATGAATGGTTGCCGAGACAAAAACGGCAATGGAGTCGGGCCACGGTATCGTTGTGTACTGACTCCACCAGCGATTCATCACCACTGACACGTAGAAACCCAGCACGAACGACAGCGGTATCACATTGCCGTGGAAACTGCAGTAATTCACTACGCCCTCGAATATTCTGGAACGGCAGAATAACGTTAGATGATGTCGAATAGAAAGCAAAAAGCAAAATTTGCAACCCAACTTGTTTGTCTTCATTTTTATGCCATTCGGTCACGTTGACGACAACGGGTTTTGTAGTGCAAAATTAAGGCAATATACTAAACTACTAATACTTATACCTATTCAACTATTTGTTTGTCACCAGGGGGTCGACCGCCTAACGCTCTCGCTTTCGATCACATTGAAGGCGAGGCGAGGAGGAGGCGTCATCTTGTCATTTCGAAAGCAATATGAAAGCAATATCAAAAGCTATAGGCTATAGCTTTCGATATTATTCGATATTATATTTCGACATTATAATAGAAAGCGAGGCGAGGGCCTCGCTTTCAAGGCGATCGAAAGCGAGAGTGTTAGGCGGTTGGGGGGCAGGAAACGTTGCTTTAATAGCATGCAAATTTTCGAAAAATGCATAATATTATAATTTACTAAAGAATGCATTAGCATTTTAGCAGTGATTGAGTAGGTAGGTATATAATTGATTCGTCACTAACATTACACTTGATCAACAGCCAAAGTAGTAATTTTATACTTTCAGACAAGGTAAATTTATTAGTTTCAAACATAAATCGATGTTCTTTTATTTTCCACACATATTGAACACCTAGGAACTAGGATAATTTAATTTCAAGGAAAGCTCTCGATACCGGCTTCACACATATACGAGTACATACAAGTAGATACTGATTGTTAGCCCTTATAGGTATAGGTAGTAAAATGAAATTCAAAAAATATAACTATCCAAACCTTTTAGACTCTTCATTTAATAGAAGGCGATACGTTAAACTTAACATATAGTATGCAAGCAAAAAAACAAGGAGGTCCAGCCACACCAGTTTGTATATGCTTCCACGCCATCTGGAACAAGAAAATAATCTGATCAGACAGTGGTCAAGGCATGCAACATCATCACCAGCTCGTTATTCGTCACGCGGGCCCAGTGCGAATCTACCCTGGGTAGTTTATGGTCCGTTCTCTCTATGGTGTTTTCATCCATAGGGAAGGCACATAATAATGAGATGGTGGTCAACGTGGATTGTCTGAAATAAAGTTTCAAAGAACAATGCCCATTATCGGCCCATCCTTGAACAGCACAACTAAATTTAAATAAACCGTACGTTAAATCACTTTAAATATTATATCATTTTTAGCAATTCTTAAAAGTATGCCAGTAATTACAATAATTTATTAAGATTTATTAGTATTTTTAATGATTTTAAAAGGTTTCGGAATTAAAAAAATTGCCAGTATTATTACAGACTCCAAAATCTACAAATCAACATGATATTTTTATTATATTCTATTCCTTTCATAATACACTATTGAATACATAAAAATATAACAGTTCGCCTATGTAGGTAATGCTAATGATTAATAATTATTCATGCTAAATGTAAGAGAGTACTCGACTTTGGCTGATATGTTTGGTAATAGTAATAACTGGCGAACTTCTCATTAGATTTTTCTATCTCAGCATACATTTATATAGCTAGAACAATCAATACTTGTACAATATTTAAAAGTCCACTTCTGGGCCTGACGCTGTACGGCTAATGGGCATTGTTCTTTACTCCCGTTATTCAGGAGCCAAGATTAACATATCGTCCGTAACATTCCTTATTTGTAATCGTTACGCATAATAATTTTATGACAGTGTTGATTACTATGCAAACAACAGTTTTATCGCCAAACATAAAACTTATACGTTAGGTAGGTCTAGGTACAGTTAGCAACAGCATTCTGTTGATCGAGTTTAAGAAAGCAGCCTTAAATCGTAGTAAAAAATATATTAGGCATAAGGTTGCTCAAAACAAAACTTATGATTGCGTCTGACAATAGATAGGTAGTATGTTTTAATCGTAATGATGACAATGACGTCAACTTAGTTATTTTCGACCATTTGGGTAAATTTGACGCTATTGTACAATCAAAATCTGCTACATACATAGGTATTTGATTGCTTTTCTTTGGAAGTTTAGTAGTAGTTTGGTAGTAAGTCTCCAGAATTAACAATAATCAACTCACAGTTACTATTACCACAGTGTAAATAAGTATCTGTACTATTACTGTTTTAAAAACACTTTCCAAATACAAATCCCAATGTTTTTTTTTCCATGTATATTTTCATAGTTTCATAGAGATTTTTACAAAAATGGTACACCCGTTTCCAACCATAAATTATAGGGTCAAAACATATCATCACGAAGCCAAGACAATATTTAAAGAATGTAACATTCGCAGAATTTATACGCGTCACTGCAAATTAACGCTAAAAGCTCTTTGTACAACCCGCTATTACGTCGTAACATTAAACATAACTACAGGCATGAATGTGCTGCTATTCCTCTCCTCTTGTTCTTTATAAAACATTACCACAGAATAAGCTAACAGCTGTCTTCTGATGATAAGGGTGAACGAGCCTTCCGAAGCACGGAAGAGCTAAATATACTTAGATTTGATCACCCATTCAGGTACCCGGCCAGTATTACGATCCCCAACGCAACGATTCAATCCAGTTTATCCAGTACACCTTTAAACGAGTAGGAACCTAATTCTTGTTAAATACAATCTGAATCTCGGAAACGACTCCAACGATTTTCATGAAACTTAGTATGCAAGGGGTTTCGGGGGCGATAAATCGATCTAGCTAAGTTTAATTTTTAGAAAACATTATTAATCATTATTAGCAAAGGTCAGTCATCCAGGTAGGTACTTATTGAGTATACAATGAATTTATGAATAGTAAAGTGTATTTGTTGCCATAATGTGTAATCTGTGCCATAATATCTATTATGGAATATTATAAGGTTTTCAAGAAGGACTTGACTTAATTGAGTATGGTTAATCATTATTCATTGTTGGCGAAACATAACGAAATCTGGCTTGAGCTCTACTTTCAGAGGCTGGTTTAAGCTTTCTGATTTCACAGAATCATACAAAATGAAGAAATATTCATATCATGCGTTCTCATTTCACACTGGCGATGGCGCGACTTCATCATGGCCATCTTTAATCTGTTGATGATAATGACTTTTGTCTTGATGCGATAAAAAAGACAATGAAACATTCGTCCGAACCAGTTTATTCAACGCTTGGATGTTTAAAGTTTTGACCTCGTAGCTGTCATGAAATAGATAGATAAGTATACTCGACGTCAAAAAAATCGCACTTTTTAAAAAACGTTGTTCTAGCGTCTTTAAACCTTATTTGAAACTAGTGGACCCAGCGGACTTCGTACCGCTTTGAGAGTTTCAAAAGTCTGTCAAAATTTCAATAAAAAAGTATTAAAAAACTACCAATTAGGTTATATTCCCAACATCAAATCCAAGACCTAAGTAGTAAATTATGAGTTTCATTCCTGTGGGAATATCGGGATAAAAACTATCCTATGTGTTAATCCAGGTTATAAACTATCTGTAAGTATGCCGAATTTCATCCAAATCCATCCATCCGTTGCAGCGTGAAGAAGCAACCAATATACACACACACATACACACAAACTTTCGCATTAAACAATAAAAAAAACAATTCAGTATTTTTTTTATTCATTAAAAACGCACAAAAAGAAAACAAAGTTTACAAAACAATGAAAATCCTTAATTAAAAGATTTTATTAAAAACAAAATAATTACAAAAAATATATAAAACTTTGCTTAAAACTAATCTAAAACCTAGCGTTACCCCCCCCTTTGCCCTGTTCACGGCTTCCAAACGCTCTCTCATGGACCTTACCAATTTCAGGAGCTTTTCTTGTGGGATACTGGCCCATTCTTCAATAACGGCTTTGTTGAGTTCTTGGAGTCGTGGGAGCGGGATCACGAGACCGAATCTTACGTTTCAAATGGTCCCAGAGGTGCTCTATCGGGTTCAGGTCTAAACTTCTCGCTGGCCACTGCACACCCAACCTCTTGAAGGTAGTCGCGCACAATTACTGCAGCGTGAGTGCGAGCGTTATCGTGCATTAATGTGAACCGCTCACCAACAAAACCAGCATATGGGACCACATGCTATTCCAGGATCTCTGTGATGTTACTGGTCAGCAGTCAGCAAACCCTGTCCGCGAGCACCTCGAGCCCGGGAAACGCAAACAAGGTCGGTTTTGTCGTCGGCCGACATGCTGTCCCAGAACATACAAGATCCGCCCCTGTATTCTACCGTCTCCTGGATGCAGGCTTGGGTGAAACGTTCACTCTGTCTTCTGTACACTTTTTTGCGTCTATCCTTGCAGAAAAGGCAGACTCTCGTCTCGTCTGAGAAAAGAACATCTTTCCATTGGTCAAGGGAACAATTGACGTGATCACAAGCAAACTGCAAGCGGACTCGCCGAAGCGGTGCGGTAAATTTTGAACTCGTAGCAGCTCTACGAGCCGCTATTTTCTTCTCCCTCAGTCTTCGTCTAACCGTAGATACGCTCACGGTTGTTCTATGAGCTGCCTGGAGTTGGTGTTGCAACTCAACAGCATTCGAAAACCGATTTCTCAAAGACGTCGACACAATGAATCGGTCGTCTATCTCCGAGGTGCAGCGACGTCTACCAGAGCTATGCCTCCGGACGTAGCCACCGGTCTCCAGAAAACGCTGGTAAACTATTCGAACTGAAAAACGGTTTAAGTTAAATGTAACATAACACTGCCGCTTCCCTGATTGCAGTAGTGCAATGACTTGGGCGGCTTCATCAGCAGTATATCCATCTTCAAGGTCGTTTTTCTTCTGAAAGATGGTATCGTATGTTCTCTTTAATGGTTGGATAGCGATGACCCCCACTGAACCTGTATTGACCCTTTTATACCTACAAAAAGTAGCGCAACTAGCGGCCCTTTTGAAAAGCAAAATTGCCATTTTTTTTAAGTCGCATTTGTGGTGTTAAGTTTTTGTTTGTTTGTAATCATCATCATCATCATCATCAGCCTATAAACGTCCCACTGCTGGGCACAGGCCTCCCACATGATCAGTAGCACGTGGGGGTATTGGGCCATAACCCACCACGCTGGCCCAATGCGGGTTGGTGGGTTTTAACGACTGCCATCTTACGACAACAACCGGGACCAACGGCTTAACGTGCCTTCCGAAGCACGGAGGAGCTCGAGATGTTTTTAATTGGTCACCCATCAGGCGACCCGGCATTGCGAAAGTTGCTTAGCGGGCAAGATCGCAAGCCGAACGCGCTAGCCGCTGCGCAATAAACTGATATATTTTATATTAGGCATTGAAATGACACCAATATCGGTGAGGTTACATACGTGGTTTAAGGGTTGATAATGAATGGGATGGGATGGGATGGCATAGGAATGATGGGAATGTAATAAGATCATCAGTCACAGTACAACACGTCAGTTATTGCAAATAGGTAGGCACATATCCGGTTACGATTTCATTTTATCCGACTGCAAAGGAAGGGTTATATTTTTCGCGCCTATCTTGTATGTAATATTCTTTATTCCAGTCCAGAACCGCTGAACAGATTTACATAATTGAGATATCTAAGATAGGTGACGTAAGTGTTCTTAGATAGTTGACATTAAAAAAACATGACGGCTGTGCGACGCCATTGGAGTTGGTGAAAAACATTTTTTTTTCGAATACTTCATTATGGGTATCAAATTAGAGGGCTTAACACAAGGATTTCAAAAAGGTATATCATGAAATTTGTCTATCTAAAAATACATAAATAAAATGCATGCAGTCGGATACTTTGTGCGTGCCTCCGACTGTGTGTATGTACGAGTATGATGTTGCATAGATTGATTTTTTATCTTGTTCCGGCCTTTTCAGTTGATTTTCTATTTAGTTACTTATTATTTTTTACACAGGCGGGTTTTTTTTATTTTTTTTTATTTTTAAAGGTTTATATTTACACTAGCTGTGCCCTGCGGTTTCACCCGCGTTAATTAGCGACTGCTCCACTCCTATTGGTCATAGCGTGATGTAATATAGCCTATAGCCTTCCTCAATAAATGGACTATTCAACACAAAAAGATTTTTTCAATTCGAACCAGTAGTTCCTGAGATTAGCGCGTTCAAACAAACAAACAAACAAACAAACAAACAAACAAACAAACTCTTCAGCTTTATAATATTAGTATAGATAATTGTAGTTACCTACTTATAAAACCAGGTTCCTACTATTTAAATCTTTCTTACTAGGTATGCCCCTTAGTTTCGGAAGTCTAAGGCGGGACACAAATCGACAAAGAACTCGATGCAGGGCATTCTAAAATATATCAAGTGTTTATTAATAGATATAAAGAAAGAAAGAAGAGAATAAGAAGAAACCGCATGATCAATCATCAGATGTTTATTTCACTCCAACAAACCAAACATTTAACACCTGACTGACTCTCCCATAAATAACATAGAACAAATGGCTACTTATTTTAAAGAAAATTACTCGATCTAAACAAAATTTGGCAAAAATGTTGCAAGTGGCAATTTCATCGCACCAGTGAGTGTGAGGTCAACTCAATATGGGAATCGCTGGCAGGATATTACATGACCCGTGGCTTGTGGATCGGACGGCGGGCGCGGCGGCGGCGGCGCCGGTGTAGCTGTAGACTGCTATATGTATAATAGGCTGCTATTATAGGCGAGCCCATTAACAGCAGCCAGCTACGTATTGGTTCGCTAACTAGGTAGACAGCGGGTCCTTGGTTGTGCAAATGGTTTATTTGTTGTTATTGTTAGCGAATTAGGTAACAAGCAAAGATCAATTAAAACTTTCTGAAGTTATTTCGGAATCCGATCACTTTACTACAGTAAGACCAAAAATATAACGCAAAATATTTTTTCGACGTTGTCATCTACTTATAAGTAAACTGTATTAAGTTCAATACTCCAAGTAAACATACCGGTTTGCGGCCGCTTAAGCGACTTGTTGACTTCAGTGTTGATTTTTTTTATATTACTGTAATACCAACAATTTACAATAATTTATAATGTCGTCCTACAATAGTCTATTTTCATAAAATCTAACGTTTTTAGACGTATCTTTAACCTATAATTTACAAGAAATATATAACAGTTATTAGCGAAAACACCGGTTTTTGGCCACTAGGGTTGCCAACCCTACTATATAATATAGTATCCTACTATTTTAGGTGTCTAACTACTATTATTTTAAAAATATATTATAGTAGGCGAAACTACGAAAATATGACCCTACGTAAGTATTATGAAAATTTTTGATTAAACGTTGTCGCGTCGGGGGACCGCTCTAATTTTTTTAAACGTTTTGTTAAAGTAACCGTAACATATGAAGTTTTTTCTAAGTCCTCAATCCATGTTGTAATTTTAATATCATTTCATTTAGGTAGGTTTTTATAGGTAAAGAGCGGTCCCCCGAACGCGACAACATTTAATCAAAATATTTCATACGTACTTACGTAGGCTAATATTTTCAAGGTTTTTTTTATAGGGTTTCACGTTTTATTATTTTATGTCGGGGGTTTTTTAAATTTTTTATTGAATTTTTTATTTCATGCTTTTTGTAGGAACTTGGCTTTAGCAGAAGAATTGCACAGACTGAGAAGCAGTAAAGATTAAACATTGGTCATCTCTACTTTTCCCCCCATCATTTTAAACATCTAAACAGATTTAAATATATCTATCGGTATTAAATATGTATAAAATATAGTGAAAAAATTAAACGCCCACCCGACCCAGCCAGGAATCGAACCTGTGTCTTCCGCAATCCGGGCGGCTGCATTGACCGCTATGCTACCGGGAAGGCTGACGTAAGCGCTGAATTTTGTCACTGCTTTTTAATTTTTGAGTGCTTAGTGCGGCACAGTGCCATCTATCCAAAGGTTATTGCAACCGATGGCTATGCAGATTCATCTTTGCAGATGAAATACCTACCACAAATTTGATAACACAACGCTATAGTAAATTTTATTTTTTATTGTTAAGTGCTAATTGCTGCACTGAAGATGAATTAAATAATTATAAAATACAGTGAAAAAATTAAACGCACACCCGACCCAGCCAGGAATCCAACCTGGGTCTTCCGCAATCCGGGCGGCTGCACTGACCGCTATGCTACCGGGAAGGTTGACGTAAGCGGTGAATTTTGTCACTACTTTTTAAGTTTTGAGTGGGTACAAATAATTTCACACTTCCAATAGAAACTGTCATCACACCACTTTCCTCATCAATCTAGGGCATAGATCTGATTAACGCATTTAAACGCACGCACGCACACACGCACACACACACAGACACGTCAAACTTATAAGTATAACACCCGTCGTTTTTGCGTCGGGGGATAACAATAAAAGAAGTCACTTTTATTTTGTTAAAACATTAATGGAGGATTTTGTAAGACCGTAACAAAATTGAAGCAAAAATTTAGAAAAAGATTGAATAGATATTCTTGAAGACCATGCAGCTTGCAAGTTTTATTTATTTATCTGAAGCAACACCTTAACTTATTTATGACCTACCTGTTTAAACAGGTACCTACCAAGGTAGTCGGTAAGTTCTTCAAACTTATGCGATAACAGAAACATATCTACAGTATACTTGGTATACGTATGCCTAGCCTACCTAGGTACCTACCTATATAGTTAAAATTATGTTGCAGACTGTAGACTCATTATTATACAACGCGATCGGCTCACAGCAATTACTAGCATGCAACAAAAAGTTCGCTTCGTAGGTAGGTATTTATATGTATGGATTTCCATATGGTACATGTAGTGTACCCACAGTACCTATATTATAAAAAACACACGTATACATACAGTAGTTAGTTAGTAACTAACTAGAAACAGAAGCTGAAGAAGCTGTGTAGGTAGTATGATTTTAGTGCGTGTCTCAATGCTAGAACACAAGTTCTACTTGACCGCGTCTATTACCTATATCAATTAGCACGATATCGCGCGATCGTATTGTTTACTTACTTTACTTAGAATAACAATAACCAACTAAATCTGGGGAATCCCTGGGGATACTTTTTACTTATCCCTTATGATTCCTTGGGAACTTAGTAGGTACTAAGTTCTCCAAATCCTAAAACTGAAATAATACATTAAATACCTTAATCTTAAATTAATGCAAGATTTTAAGTCAAAAAATCGAAGGATTGTTAGTTAGAGGATATTTGTGTATTATTATTATTATAGTACTATATTATGACCTATTGTTTTGTAGGTTCAAAATAAGCAGTGAACAAATTCATCATAAATAAATATGACGATGACAAATTATAGGAAATAACTATTAAGTTAAACCACATAATTATTTTTTGTTATCTGAAGTTCAAGCGAATAACATTGAATTACAATTACATTTTATCTGTCTAATAATGTTTCTAGACCTTTTAATCATACATATAATGTCTTGACTCAATGATATATTAAAAGCTTACATTGAGCAAAAACACAAAGAAGCGTAAAAGGAAGGAACCTACTTATCTACTTAAAAAACATGTGGCAGAACGTCATGATCATGAGCATAGGCGTGAAACTAAGTTTGCAATGTGCGTTCAGTCTACCACAAATCAGATGTACCTAGTCCAGTGACTAGTCTAGTAGTTACCAATACTACCAGTAACCTGCAAGCTGCTCTCGGATATGAAGTTACCATCTTTACAAAGTTCCGTTTATACTAGATTTCTTTTTTTTATAGAGAGAGATTGCTGATTGCCTCGGACGGCATTTTCAGCTTCACCGGGCGTGTTTGGGGGCGGCGAGAAACTTAAAGGGTTCCTCAAGCCGTGTGAAACGAATCACCTTCGGAGGTTTTCTAGAGGGAACGCCATCACGCACTACTGCGCGTCCCCGTGCCCTACTAGATTCTCCGAAGGGTTCGGATCGGATCAGGGATTTATACTGGAAGTGGAACTGTTACGTGTAATGTGTAGTCTTATTGTAAATTGGCAGGTAGGTACCTACATGTTTTAAGACATCTCATGCCCATCCATTATACATAGGTATTACATATAAGATCTGACAAACCTTCAATAATCATCCCTAGGATGATACGAGAGGCTATTCAATTTGAAGAGATCACATCCAAATTTTAATTTAATTTAATTAATCAATAAATATTAAACAAAATTCAATTTACAAGTTATTAAATCTGAGTCGATGAACCTCAATAGGTACAATAGGCATAGCAAAAGATACCGTGAACTCACTGCGTAAAATAGAATTCTGGGTTAAAACTTAATAAGAGACAAAACAAACATCAAGTTGGCAATGAGGCAGGTCTTTACAAAGGAAATTATTTACGGAAAACAACATAATTATAAAGAATAGCTACAATCTACATACAGTGCAACCGTAGTGACCGCTATTTAAGGAAGAGTACGTGGTACTACTTCTAGTTGAAGGTAAAGTACTAAAATTATATCTTATCAATGATATGACAAAAGTTTCAAAACATAAAGGACTCGGTTCAGACTCGCAAGTGCCTGATACTGATTAAGTTTGTAATTTCTACCACTATTTATTTTCAACCGTAGGTACTCGTATACGGACTCAATATTCAGAACTAGGGCACATCGACAGCGATCTATAATTCAATGGTGCAACGAACTCTACTATGGGGTGGTAAGTGCAGGGTGCACTGAATAAGTAATGTCTCTTGCCTGGCAACGACGACCGAGTAAACCATTTCAGCCTATGGACACGTCGAAACCCAATAGCACTCCGATACGTACTGCTTTTTTAGTTGGAAAGACTTTAATAGGCCTATTGGATAGTTTTCCGACTTTAATAGGCCGGTTGGCTAGTTTCCCTGTAATGCCATCACTAATACTGAATCGATCCAACTATAAATATAACGCACACAGTAGGTACACACTGAACTGAATGCATTTCATATAATAAATCTTTTGTGGAGACAAAGCAATATTCGTGCTTACCAATCATTGTGCGGACAGGAGAGAACCTAAAAATAGCTACATCTAAGTGCTGTTTTCCTGTAACGCCACCACTAATACTGAATCAATCTTAATCAAACAAAGAATATTTTAAGCGAAGTAAGCTACGAAACAACAACGAAGCCTACGTACACACTAAATGCTTTTCATTTATCTTTTTTATTTTGTGGAGACAGCAATACATATTCGTGGACTCGTGGTGGTAGGTAAGTTTTGTGTAGACAGGAGAGTTGCTATAAATAGCCACATCTAAGTGATGCATGATTGCGTTCGCAGAAATTGGACGTCAAATTATAGCTTATTAGGTCGGTAGTTTGAAGCTATACAAGACGCAGCTAACTTTAGTTATATTTGATACCTTTGATATTATTTGAAGTAAATGATAAAAATAACAACATTGATAATTAGCCACCAGACGGATAATTGAAAAAATCAATGCATGAATATTAACAGTATAATGACGTATACAATATACCTACCTACAGTTAAAATAACAACTTTAATACTCGACCACTTGTGGCATAGTTTATGTAATTTCAAGATGTCTAAGATAACAAAGCTAGTTCAACTAGTATATAAACAGAAACATATTTGTTGACGTGATCCATGATTTGCAAACATTCCTAAGATTGAGTTAAACACTTTGTCGAGATAAGTAAGTACCTATAGTAAAGTATAGGTACGGTACCTTTTTTTGAGAACTCGTGACACTAAAAATATCCCTATAGAGAGGGCGACAGCCGACATGCAAGTGCGTATCAGCGTGAAGAAAGAATAAAAATAATTTACAGTCCAAATGGGACCAAAACAAGTCCCCATACAGAATGTATGCCTAGCCTTTGGCAGAATTGGTCCTCATCCCTGCTACTAATTTAAAAGCCCTTTACACATGTCCCCTTTGATGTCATATCTAGTTAGAATGAATGTGTTGCTTGTTGCTTACTAAATTCCTCTGCTGTTACTACTGGTGTTGTGATGTGACCGACCGTTATGATATTACCGATATTAATATCATCTTGATGAGTCATTGCGAAATTTTCTTTACTTTCACGATTACACACTTGCCGCTGTAATAATGAACTCCTTTAATCATAATGTCATCGAATAATAAATTATTTTATTTGTGTTTTCTTTCTTTTCTAAAAGGTGAAATAAAAGATTAGGTAGATTAAATATACCTACTTATTATAATTTATTTTTGCGAATAAAATTATTGAATAAATTTTGTTATTCAATCTCTCTAAAATCGAACTCCTAACAAATAAATGGATACAATTAATATTGTAACATCTACACATACTCGTAGTAGTGTAAACCACATTTAACCAAGGTTGTATTGTATGTTAACTATTAAAGATTTAAAAAATTCAAAATTCAAAAATCAAAATTCAAAATCATTTATTCAGTTTAGGCTACAAGTAGCTTTTATGAATGTCACTATGCCATTAGGACTGAGAGTTCGAAATAGGAACAATCGCATTTGAATTCTTACTTATTTTTAACTGTCAAAGTTGGGAATAAAGGACGTAGTCAAGAAAAACTTAGATGTTACTTTAGACGTACGAAGACGTTCGAATAATCGGTTAAAGTTTCAAATTTTAATGTTTCTAATGATTTAGGTATGCCAATTTTTCTCTGTACTATTTCTGCTTTACAGGAATTTTTCCGAGTGGGTAATCTAATTTAGGCAAGAAACCTCCTATCCCATTTTTGTATTTTTTTCGGTACAGACCTTTTTTTAGCTGATAGTTTTCAAACTATCTCTGTAACTTATACCGCCTTGCTAAATATACCTAGTTGTGTATTTCTACTTTGTGTAGAACATGTTGCAGTTTAACTGTCAGCTGGAAAATGATGTACCCAAAAAATATCAAAAATGAGATAAGACAGTTGTGCGAGCGACGATACCTACCTATGTGGTGTGTACCTTACTACCTTCCTTAGTGGAAATTAAATTGGAGTAACTTATTTTCTTTGTTGTGGGTATCGCTTTTTTTTATTTAATAAACTATCATATTATGATTCTTAACCTTGTAATATTGTTAATGCATGTGCGTGCGTCTTTCGTTTGCTAACAACGTTCACTACACGTAACGCAACTGACACCGCGGAAATGGAATGCACTAATAACTTAGTAATAATATTGATAGTGTGTTGAGTTGAGATTGATTTTATTTTATCAGAAGGACACCAGCAGGTCGGCAATGAAAATGTAGTAATAGTAATCAATTTCGTGAATGTAAAGATAAATAACATGGCACTCATAAGGAATATGTTGATTGATGAAATGATGACACAGCGTGTAATGAAATGTAATAATAAAGGATAGAAATAGAAATCACACTAAAAACTCCAGAAATAGAGATAGGAAAGATAAATAAGTATCAGAAAAAAATAGTAAAGGTTTTAAAAAGTTCTATTTAATAGGTACGTCGTGCGTTACGTAGTAGGCAGGCACCGTATTCCGAGATTCCAATGAGAAAAATCCTGAGATTTCAATTCGTCATTCCCCTATTCATCTGGTTTAATAGTATTTCGCTTAAATAATAAGATACATTTAGCGGCAATATTTCTTTTCCGCTTTAATCTAGAACAATGATAATTTAATTTTTACGAGAGCGAGCGTAGACTTAGTTATATAAAGTACTAGATAGGTACCTATATGTTGCGTTAACTGGAACCGGCTACTGCGAACTGTATCGATCTGCTGCTGCTGTGACACAGCAACGACCTTCGTGGCACGAGCAGGAGAAATGCTGAATCAGAATGCAATTCAATTGAGACTGAATAAATATGCTAACAATAAAGAAATATTGACAACATCAAGTTCGTAAAATTGGAATGAAATAGCTTTTTACGAATCTATGTAGGACTAGCGTTTAATGTTACATAGGTATGTATTATACCTACCTAGGTTAAAAGAATATTTATTGTAAACACTACGAATCTGCTCGAATTTAATTTTTATTTATGAGGTATATGTATAACTCTATGCTGAGGTTTTAAATCTTTTATAGGGTCCATGGTCATATGGTGTAGGGACACTGGTTAAAATATTTAAAAATAAACGTGCAAAGATGTGTCATTTCATATACCTACCTAATTTGATTTTATAAACATAAATAAAGTACTTAGAAATGTAATAAACATGAATCTTCATTACACTCTAGGAGTAGGAGGAATAACTCTGTCGAGGTAATGGATACGGAAATAAATAGGTACCTAGCCGATTATCGATAAAAAGTTTGATGACCTCTTCATCATCGTTGCTAAAAGTTTGTTATAATTTTATACATGAAACAGATTATCTTAGTGGGGAATGGAAATGGAATACACCACAATTTCGTGCAACGCTATTCTTTCATTCTTCCTCAGTAATGAAGACAACTGTCATTAGCTTAAGCTTGCAATGTCTTTGAGGGTGAAGAGCCTGAAGTCTTCTGGTTTCGGATAGGCCGATCTCCCACTCATTTCCTAGCCAAAGATTCACAGATGCACAAAAAGGATGGACTCAGCTTAAACACAATTAACTATTAACTAGCATATAGGTAGGTATTGAAACGATACAACTTTAACGAACCTACTTGTGTTTAACTTTTACATTTATTGTTGATCGAAGATTTTGGTTTTATCCTGACGTTTCGAACCCTTTACAAGATCCGTGGTCACGGGTTGACTCTGTTACTAGACCTTGCTAGACCGTGTGAAACACCTTGTAGTGTCCGTGTAAACTTAATAAAACCATAAGAAATATACGAATAATTAATAGGTACCTAAATATCCACCTAGTTTTGTAACACATTGATGGTATTTTTAAGATTCTACAATGCAGCTGTGAACCATCATAAGTTCTATGAAACTTAACAGATGACTGTGCAGTTTAGGATTAATACTGTAGGCAGCTCATTTATTAACTGTGATTGTTCTGTCTTCTCATCAGAACATTTATTCTCAACTTTTAATCGTCATCACGAGCCTCATTGTTTTGTTTGCTTTTTTTTACTGGCTTCCACCCACGGCTTCGCTTGCGTGAAATAGGGTCAGAGTGCCTAGAGAGATATTTGCCATTCGATCACTTTAACGAAAACTAGAATTTGTATGTCATTGAAGCGAAGTCTTCCAGTGAAAAAATAATAGAGTTATTTTACGACAAATTCTAGTTTTCATCAAAAAGTGCCAAGAAGATCTCACTACTACAGACTACACTCGGACAATTCGGTGGTGCCAGTTAATCGCAGTACGCAGAGCCCAAACGGTTTGCTGTAGAAAAACTAATAAGTACCTAGGTACCTACCTACCTAATTTGCACGTTCAACTTTCAGAAATGTTTCTGGAGCTGCGTTCACAGGTTAGCTGAGCGGACTGAGTCATAAGAGTTTAATTGGTGTAGTAGGTACCTACTACATACCTCTGATTTTGAAATTGAAGTGAAAACTTCTTTAGCGGCGTTGTGCACTTTTTTTGGAATGGGTAAAAAATGTTAAACTCGCGTCAGGACACGTGACCTGATCGAAAATTCGTAAGACTGATGGAGAGTAGACAGCTGGCGCGGCGTAATATAAATTTTTAATATAACTTAATATAACTTTTTAATGTAATATAAATTGTCATGTTTGTGTACGATAGCCCAATAAATAAATATTGTATTCTACCACATAAATGAGAGTACCTACTTTTATACTGATAATTAAAGCAATTCGTGCAAAATTATTCCCTAACCATTCCAAAATATTAAAAATGCACAACGTTAATATTTAAGTTTTCACTTCTGCCGGCACTCCCAGAGTGCAACCCGTCGTTTTTTTTATTTTATATTATTACTAATGCGCTTTTAACACATAAATAATATTCTTGTTAACCCATCAGAAAAGCTAAAACACTTGTTTTAGGTATGGGAGTGTCTTTCTTCTGTGGTATGGGTTCATGTCCGAAGCTTCAGGGATTGATTTTTCGCGTTCAACCCAAGCACCTATCGTTTCGGCTTGGTACTGACGACGCTTTTAATCTCCGTGTGGCAGTTACCTACCCCTGTTTGATGAACACCAACAACAAGAATGATAGCGCTCATGACAGCTCTATCTGTTTGGTCTTTTAAAAATATTGGCATTTTCTGTAACTTTCTTATTATACTAGAGTGGGCATAATTTACCTATTAAAATCATGTGACATCACTAACAAAAATATTATTGTGACTTCGTTCCGCGACATCGCGTCTGACACTGGCTTACAGTACTGAATTCATAAAGCTCATCGAATAGGTACCTACCTACTTAGAAGCAAAGAACAAACAGGCTCGCCCACCAGTCCTAAATCATTTCCCGCCTACCTGACAGCTCACTCCGCGGAACTCGCAGGCAATGGAAGGCAAAAAATATCACTTTCTGAGAAAAAAAATCTAGTCAAGAATTTAGGGTCCTTACTAGGGCTCTTAAAGCTGTATTAGTGCAATGTTACTACAGTTATGAAAACGAGACGCGCCTATATAGGCCACTACACGCGTCTCGTTTACACAACTGCACCTGCAACAACACAGCTTTAAGAGCTCATTGTACAGACACCTATCCAAAACTGTAAAATTTCTTCAATAAATGTTTGACCATATGGCATTTAAATAAAGTTCAAAGTTTATTGAGGAAATTTGACTGTTTGGGGTAGTCTAGTAGGGGTATGCGCAGGAGTGTGTACCCACCTGGATGCAAGATGGTCATAAGGCCAGGAAGTTACGACTGGAGTCAATAATGTGATTTCCACTCATGATTGATTCAAACCTACTATGGCAGCTATGCCTACTTAGCTATTTCTTTAAGCACCATCTGTGCATGTTTTCTTGGGTATTATGTACTTTAAAAAACTCAATGGTGTTTACAAATGCTACCATGTAAAGTTTCTATTATATGAACATAATACACCAAAGTAAAATAGTCTACTTAATGCCTATACCTAATAATCAAGTTTTTACAAGTTTATTTGATAAATATTAAAAATTGCAACACCAATACTGTTGTAACTCAAAATATACTGATATTTGAGATTTTACCCTATTGTAATGAAAGTATGGGTAATCTCAAATTTCAGTATATTTTCAATTACAGCAGTATGAATAGTAGTGTGAAATGTTTTTATAACGACAATAAAATATGAAAGCTATTTCCCACCTACATATTGTTTCTTTGTAAAGGATGGCTTTTTCATTTATTTTTAATTTCATTTATTACTCATTGTTATATTACCTGCATAATTTAGATTACAGAAATTTGAGTTGGGATAATGAAGCTCTGATTAACAGAAACAGTCTTGGAAGATTATCCATAAAACTTTATAACTACTTTATAACTTTTTTATAACGGGTGTTCAGAACAAAAACAATGGATTTAGATTCAAAACCCTATAGGTATATTCCTTGTTGCACAAATAAAACTAAAAAAGCAAAACATAGAAAATAGATCGAGCTTATCAGTAGAAGAGATTTTTTCTAGCCAATCTTAGTTATGGTGATTGGTGAAATTCACAAAATAAAGTAGAAGCAACAATTCAAACAAACAAATCAAGACAACAGCTAGTTAATAAATACTTTGTCATAAAGAATTGGCAGGCGTTGGCAGGAGTGTTATTTCCTAATCAAAGTTAGATGGATAGGGTAATAATTACACCAGTGTCTGGCAGTTTGACTGGTGCTGTTACCCTACTTTATATACAAGGTGTTTGGTAACAACTGTATAATCCCGAACATGGCAATAGGGCACAGTCGTAGAACCCCGGAAAGTTATGAACATATCAGAAAAGCACCACATGGCCGAGATATTAAGGTTGTTTGTTACTAATTAAATTGTAAAGTGACAACCCTAAGTCCAGCTGATACATTGTTCTTGTTCGTCAACCTTATGATCCAAACAAAACAGAAGTCAAAACATTTCAGGGTTGAACAAAAATAATGTACTTAATAAAATAAATTCGAGTTTTTGTATGGCAAAGTAAATATTCATAAATATGATTTTGCATGATACTATGGGTTTATTTATACTTGGTTGCATTGCTATGTTTCGGGTTTATACAAGTATTATCAAACAACCTAGTATATAATATTATTAATATTTTTTGAATATGAGGCAATAAAATTTTAATAATTTACACTAGTTTCGTAATTAAATAAAAGGGAAAAGGGGCACGCTCGACTCTTATGAAGCTTTTTATTAACTTTTATTAGGCCTTTTTTTTGGCGGTTGAATCCATAAAAAACTGTAGCAACATTCCAAATATTAATAATCTTCTTGATATCCATCAGAAGACACTAAAATTGCTGTTTAATGAATTACATTATTGCGGTAGAGTGTAGTGAAACTTAGATCTACAATATAATAAACTTAACTCACCTATACAAAACTTTTAAAAAAGTACCAAATCCTCGGCAGGTGGCTACTTCGCCAGTATATGTCACAGTCATAATAAAGCTTATTTAGTAATATTTTTTTAATATCAATATCACAGATTTAATAATAAAAATGAGGAATGTTTACAACATTTCATATACGGAAACGCTACTACCGGCTGATAGATTGTAAGTTATACATTATATCTTATGTTAGTCGTTTTCTGTGCATTAAACAGATTCCCAATATATATGTCGTACGTATCGGAATTAAAAAACACAACATAATCACATGAATTGAGTAATAAAATAACTAGTTTATACAACAAACACTGCACAACTCCTCCTCACACAAAGAGATATAAAACTGAGAGAGAATCGTCCGTCGTCGTTCCGTTCGGTTCGTACGTACGTAAACATCGTAATCGGACCAGTGTTGCCGTTTCGAAAAAAAGAAAGTCCCCAGACCTAGGTGAAAAATCCCTAGATTAAAAAAAAGTACATTTAAAAAATCCGCTACAAATTGCTAAATATTTCAAATTTTTCATGATAAGGAAAAAGATGTAAATAAAAGTGAATTTGTTTAATTATACATTTATTATTTCGAATTAAATCTCTAAAGGTTTAAACAAGCAAAAAATTCAATAACAATAGTTGCGTCATCTTCGACTTCGACAACTTCTAATGGCCTGGAAGCAGCAAAAGTTGATGGTTCCACTGTAGAAGTAAATGTGGAAAGGGGTTCTTGATGTACTTGGCTTCTTAATGGTTTTTGTAAATAAACTTGTTTAACTGTTATAACTTTTAACGCCCACTACTAATTTCCAACATTGAAGTCGCTTCTAATTTTACTCCATTCTTATCTTATCTTATCTTAGTGGGGTCTGTGAGGTTTCCCTCTTGCAGTAGCACTTCGACCCATCGGGATCTTTTGTGCAACCCCGTCCTTTCACTCTTCTTCCTCTGTAAAGATAGATGCCATAAGTTTGGCCACGTCCTTAAGAGCGAAGAGCCTGAAGTCCTCCGGTCTCGGATAAGCCGACCCCAGGAGTCCCATTCTTTTCCTAGCCAGAGAGTCGCAGTCACACAGTAGGTGCTGCATTGACTCCATTTCCTCTCCACATGCCCTAAACAAGTTATTTGTTCATAGATGCATTCTGTGGAGCATTTGTTTTGTGGCATAGTGCCCTGTCAAGGCACCGATGGTTAATCGGGCCTGCCTTCTACTGCCTCCGCATATGAACTTACTCCGTCCTAAGGCGTTTTCACCTAGGAAGGATTTGGAGTGTTTCATACCCGGCTGCTCTTTCCATTCGATGCCGTGCCTGTTTTTGATGTAATCTTTTAAGGCCTTGTTGATGGTACTTGGTGCAAGTGCCACGAACGGCTCTGGACCAATAAGCTGGGTCTCTGAGCCCTCCCTGGCAAGTGCATCTGCCATCTCGTTGCCGTGGATTCCCATATGGCCTGGGACCCAGATCAATCGCACCTTGTTATGTCCACCTAGCTTGTTTAAAGCTTTGGTGGTTTCTAGAACAAGGCCAGAGTCGATTCGGGGCGATATGAGTGATTTGAGCGCTTTACTCCATTACTGGAAGTTGCTAGTAAACAACTTTGACTATAAAAAGGCGCTAAATACCGCTAAATTTTTTTAAGTCGTGCTATCCGTCAACAACTAATAATCTCTCGACGGCCTAGCGGCGATGGCAGATAAGATGTTGGAACACACAGAGAACACGATAGCTGTTGTCTCAGCCACAAAGAACATTGATTCGACGATGACAAGCCCTCAATTTGACTTTTTAACGAAACAAATTGAAAAGTTATCACTCGAAATCGCCGAAATACGCTCCAGTCGCACGCCGTATCGCCGTCCCTTTCACTCACAACATCGTCGCTCCCGCTCTCGCTCGAAGACACCAGCCGACATGAAACGCAAGCCGGGTGACGCAAACTGGGAATGCTACTACCACCATCGCTACGGTGACAAAGCGAGACGATGCACATCACCATGCTCAAGAAAGAAATCGGAAAACTAGAAGAAACATCGACTATGGCGGGCGTCGGTGTTCCCAACATAACAAGCAACCGCCTATGCGTTTTCGACATCAGCACTAGAGAGCGATTCCTCGAGGATACCGGAGCAGATTTATCCGTTTTGGCGGCCAGAGACAAGAAAAAACACGTCCCATCAAAGTGTAATTTATACGCGGCGAACGGCACACCGATAAGTACCTACGGCGAGCGAACACTACAACTCAACCTAGGACTTCGACGTAACTTTCGCTGGACATTCATCATTGCTGATCAAGACATCGATACTGGGAGCCGACTTTCTTCACCACCTCAAACTACTAATAGACTTGCACCACAGAAGACTCATCGATAACGTCACTCAACTCTCCGTCAACGCGATTGAAGTGACTACATCGCAGCCGACTGTCCGCGTGTTACACCAACAACAAAGTTACTCTGACATCTTATCTCGCTATCCAGATGTACTTCGACCGATGTCACTGAAGAACCCATCGAAACACGACGTCATTCATCACATTGAGACGACCGGTCCGCCACTCGCCGCGCGCGCACGCCCTCTACCGCCCGACATATACAAAGCTGCGAAGGAAGAATTTGAGCGCATGATGGAGATGGGCATCTGTAAGCCATCCAATAAATAGCCCGTGGGCTACCACTACACGTCGTTAAGAAGAAAAATGGCTCACTACGCGTCTGCGGCGATTACAGACGACTTAACACCGTCACTGTTCCGGACCGCTACCCGATACCGTGCATACAAGATTTCACCTATTTGCTCCATGGCAAGAAAATATTTACGAAGCTCGATATCAAAATGGCCTACTTCTGGATCCCAATAAAAAAAGATGCACCGAAGACAGTAACAATAACGCCCTTCGGGCTCTTCGAATTTAACTGCATGACGTTTGGCTTACGCAACTCCGGCCAGACGTTCCAGAGATTTATGCACGAAGTACTTCGAGGCCTAGATGACTTCGTATTCTGTTTCGTCGACGATCTGCTAATCCACTCAAGCTGCGAAGAAAGCCACAAGAAACACTTAGAACAAGTTCTGCAACGCCTAAACTCGTACGGTGTCACTTTAAAAATCGATAAGTGCGAGTTCGGCAAAGACAAGATTCAATTTCTCGGCTACGAAGTTTCGCAAGATGGAATCAAATCTACACAAGAACGAACAGAAGCAATTTCAAATTATCCAAAGCTGCAAACAGTACAATACCTAAGAAGATTCCTCGGTATGATTAACTTCTATTGCGACTGCCTACCACATCAAGCCGAGCACCAACATGAATTAAACAAGTATTTACATAACACAAAGAAAAACAATAAGATTCAATGGACACCTGAAGCAGAAGCTGCATTTGAGAAGTGCCGACAAAGCATTCTCGAAGCCACCACGCTCACGCATCCAGTTCCGAACGCTCCGCTATGCTTGATGACCGACGCTTCGGACCGCAGCCTCGGCGCAGTACTTCATCAGAAAATCGACAACGCTTGGAGACCACTCACTTTCTTCTCAAAAACAATGAGTGAGACGCAACGTAGCGGCGTGTAGTGTATACGATCGCGAGTTACTAGCGATGTATGCAGCTGTCAAACATCTTCGTCGACTCATCGAAGGCACCAACGTCACGATATGCACAGATCACAAGCCATTGTCTTAGGCGCTAACTCGACCGTCCAACAGCAGCGACACCCCGCGGAAAGAACGCCAACTACATTTCATTAGCCAATTTTGTACTAACATCCAGTACATTCACGGCGAAGACAATCAAGTGGCCGACGCGCTGTCAAGAATGGAAGAAATACATCAACATACATCGATAATAGATTACAACAAATTAGCACAAGACCAAGCCTCTGATGAAGAAATAAGAACACTGAAAACGAAAAAGCATCTCAAGTTCGCATCTATTACGCTGCCCGATGCCGAACAACCAATCACATGCGAGATAAATACGCCGCATATTCGTCCATACCTACCGCAAGCTTATCGCTACGCTGCATTCAAAGCGCAACACGAACTAAGCCACCCGGGAGTCAGAACAACAAGAAACATCATTATGAAGACGAAATTCTTTTGGCCTGCAATCAACAAAGATGTTGGATACTGGATAAAGTCGTGCATCGGATGTCAATGCGCAAAAGTACACCGACACGTTATCAGCCCTCTCGGCGAGTTTCCGCAATCAAAGAGATTCGAGCACATCCACATAGATATCGTTGGCCCGTTACCCTCAGACCAAATAAAAAGTTAAGACGGAACTCAGTGAACAGCAAAGTGAGGCCGGTTTTTTAAATGTGTGTGCTTAAAAGGGTGTTGCCATGATAATTCAATTACCCCAAAGTACAAATATAACGTTAAAAATTTGCAACATTATTTTTAATGTTATTAGTTAATAACGTTATCATATGATATAAATAAAAGTGATCCATTCCGACGTAAGCTGTTGGTAAAAAGTGGTGGCGGTAGGAGAAAAGAAATGGAAAAAGTGTTTCAGGAATAAAACTTGTCATTATTTATTCAAATTATTCAATTAAAAACCTTTATGTTTAATTAATTTCTTGTATGCTTCCTTTTACTTTCTTTAATCGCTTTGCATCTTTGACTTCATGTCAGGTCCATTTTTTCAATATTGCTATTATACCGAACCAATTTTGATAACATAATTAAGGGATGAGGGAGAAGGATGGGTACCCTTAAGATTTATTAATTTATTTTATAAAAGAAAGAGGCAAACGAGCAGGCGGGTCACCTGATGGAGAGTAATCACTGCCGCCCATGGACACCCGCAAAACCAGAGGAATCGCCGACGCGCTGCCGGCCTTTATTTAACGAAAAAAAAAACATATAGTTAATCAGTTCACTAACAGCGAAGATATCGCGTCGCGTATTCATAAACATTAAAAAAATACAGTCGAATTGAGTACTTACCTCCTCGTTTTTTAAAGTCGGTAAAAAATTACTTATAAGCATTACAAGAAACAAGTAACGTTACGTTGCGTGTCAAAGATACCCAATAATAGGGTAAACAAAAACAATTCATAATGGCAACACTTGTGTTTCAAGCAATGACGTCTAAATTTTATTTTGATTCATTGAAAAATATTGATTTCCAAGTTACTTACGTGTGAAATATGATCCCATCCCGATTTTTATCTTTTGAAGATTGATTCTTAAACTCTTTCACAACACAATTCGGCATTTTCACAGATAAATTTATGATTTTTCAAAACGACTTGCTCCCACGAGCCGCGGACCTACACTGACAAGTTAAGGCGTAGTTTCTTTGTACGTGTGTGCGTGTAATTGTGTATGTACACGGCGAGGCGTAGTTTGACCCGGCTTCACTTCGCTGTTCGCAGAGTTCTGTCTTAACTTTTTATTTGGTCTGAGCCGTTACCGCCATCGCACGACTACCGATACCTAGTAACAATAATCGACCGTTGTTCGAAGTGGCCAGAAGCTATACCTATTCGCGACATATTAGCGGAAACGGTCGCAAAGGCGATCTACGAAGGCTGGATTACGAGATTCGGATGCCCACTACGCGTCACGAGAGATCAAGGACGCCAGTTCGTGTCTTCGCTATTCAGCTCACTTATGAAGATGTGTGGTGTCTCTCGCATAAGAACGACTGCGTTTCACCCTCAAGCAAACGGGCAAGTTGAGAGATGGCATCGCACACTTAAAGCCGCGCTTATGGCTAAGAGCGCGCGGACAAACTGGAGCGAAGAACTACCTACTGTACTACTCGGACTACGAACAGCTATACGCGAAGACAGCAACGCGAGCCCTGCGCTGATGACGTACGGAACAACAATCCGAGTTCCGTCAGATTTTTTCGTACCTACAAAGTCGAAGATTGAAGACGCCGAATTAGTTCGCCGACTCACTGAAACAATGTCGATGATAACACCTGCCAAGAAATCGCACACGTCGATTCATCGCACGTTCATTTATAAGGACTTAGCAACGTGCAGCCATGTTTTCGTGCGCAACGATACCGTCCGAGGCTCGCTAGTACCTCCATATGACGGTCCATTTGAAGTACTTCACCGTGCGGACAAGCATTTCTTTTTTTTTTTTTCTTTTTTTTTGGCACCAATTTCAAGCTACCGATCGGCTGAAGCCGGCGCATCTGTACAACGACGCTACAACGGCAGAGCCAAATCGAGATTGTCATAAGTTTCATACGACCTGAGGATTGGGTTGTTCCGAGAAACGTATTGTTCGTTGGTGGAACGCTGAAAAGCCGAGGGATTCTGAGTGATCGTCTGGGTGCATTAAAGTATAGAGAGCTTAATAGCTGATCACTTAGTAGACAAACATAAATCTTGATTATTTCGCCTAGTTTCGAGGCTATAATAATATGAATGATTCATTTTAGCATACGCTGAAATGAATCAGTCGGTCGGCGTACTGACGAACTCAACGAACGACTCAACCCAACTTCAGCAGCGAGAAAGAGCGATAGGTTTGCGTATTATCCTAAGGCAGGGCTTAGGATAATACGCAAAATCATGTCATGGGGTGCAGGTCCGAATCCCGCTCGTGGAATTTTTTTCAAATTTTTATTTATTTACAACAAAATTTGCGTAAAGTTATTTATTATTATAATCATAATTTTAAATAAAGAAAAATATAAAAGGAAAATAATGTATCATGTATAGTATTATATATTTAAATACTAATAATTTTTCCCTAAATGAAGGCAAAATTTCTACGCCGTCCGTGACACGGTGATACGTAAAATATCAAACAGACTTCTTGATTTCTTGGCGGGAAAGTGAAGAGTCATGTCTGCGGTTTTGTTTTATTTTATAATGTGTAATAATAATGGTGGATTATTAACCGTTAAGTGTTCGTGAGTGTGCGTGAGTGTTGGCAAATGAAACAAAACAGTGCAACGTCACTTTTCAAATTCTCTCAAGAAGTCCGCCCAAGAACTTAGTAAAGCCCCACATCTTTACTGAGATACTCGAGGGGTAGGGGGGTATATCATTTCTCACTTCTCATTTCTATTATCATTCATCATCATCATACATGAAAGAAATTAATATTGTTCAAATATTGTAAGACTTTTTCATTGGCTAAATGCTTGTGCAAAGCCATTATAAAAAATAAAAAAATAACAAACTTTTTGTTTGATTTCTTGGGGACTTCTTGGCGGGAAAGTGAAGAGTCATGTCTGCGGTCTTGTTTTATTTTCTAAAATTTGTGTTATGTCGAATATTAATGTGAAATAATAGTGGATTATTAACCGTTAAGTGTTCGTGAGTGTGCATGGGTGTTGGCAAATGAAACAAAACAGTGCAACATCACTTTTCAAAATCTCTCAAGAAGTCCGCCCGAGGACTTAGTAAAGCCCCACATCTTTACTGAGATACTCAAGGGGTTGGGTATATCATTTCTCACTTCTCATTTCTACTATTATTCATCATCATTTTATAGGATTATAATAATAATGAAATTAAGAAACTAAAGACATGGCAGCATGGTCTATGACCTTAGCCGGTTCCTCAGGGAACGACCTACACTTAAAAAAAATAATTGATTTCTTGGCGGGAAAGTGAAGACGTCTGCGGTTTTGTTTTATTTTCTAAAATTTGTGTTTTGTCGCATATTAATGTGAAATAATGGTGGATTATTAACCGTTAAGTGCTCGTGAGTGTGCATGAGTGTTGGCAAATGAAACAAAACAGTGCAACGTCACTTTTTAAATTCTCTCAAAAAGTCTACCCGAGGAAAGAAATATTGTTTATGTTAGAAATAGTTAAAAAGTTAGAAAGATAATCGTTTAGTTTTTCGTATCTGTTATATTATACTCGTACATAGAAATATTTAATTGACAATCAAAACCTAGTGGATTACTTTTTAAATATTGATTACTTTGTAAAATTGTTTATTTTATTTTAAATATCCAGTACCCATATCTTTTTATTAATTAACAACTTCCACAAAAAGTGCTCATTCTGCGAAGTGCTCATTCTGCGAAGTGCTCATTCTGCGAAGTGCTCATTTTGCGAAATGCTCATTCTGCGAAGTGCTCATTCTGCGAAGTGCTCATTTTGAGAAGTGCACCAAATGCGAAATGCGCATTTTTTGTCGAGTGTACATTTTGACACACACACACACACACACACACACACACACACACACACACACACACACACACACACACAATCTCGCAAAGAACTTATGAAATCTTTTTTTAAAGTCCGCCGCCGGTCAACTAGTTATCAATATTACAGTACATGCTTAGGTGTAAAAATTTACTTTTTTATTTTTCTCAAGCTTATTGTATTTTAGGTAATTATACTTACTTTTCTTAATAAATGATTTGAAATGGATTTTTTTTATTCGTTTACTTTCTTTCTCTTTCATCTTTACTCCACTTCAAAGTCTTGATTTTTATGAATTAGTAAGGGTTACTCTATAGAAAGAGAGGCTCACCAGAAGAGTGAGATAGCTATAATACTTGCTTGCTTCAACTAACAGGCCTCTACGTTTTTTTAATGGCTTTCCACAAGCATTTAGACAATGAAAAAGTCTTACAATACTATAAACAATATTAATTTCTTTCACGTATGATGATGATAAATGATAATAGACATGAGAAGTGAGAAAATACCCCCCAACCCCTCGAGTATCTCAGTAAAGATATGGGGCTTTACTAAGTCCTCGGGCGGACTTCTTGAGAGAATTTGAAAAGTGATTTTGCACTGTTTTGTTTCATTTGCCAACACTCATGCACACTCACGAACACTTAACAGTTAATTATCCACCATTAATCGACATAACACAAATTTTAGAAAATAAAACAAAACCGCAGACATGACTCTTCACTTTCCCGCCAAAAAGTCCGGCCTCTCCGTTATATCTGCAGCTTCGTGGTTCCTATGGCAATGTTGCCAGTTACTAAAACAATAATCGGCGTATAATATCGACTTTGAAATAAAAATAACGTTTTTTTATTTGTTTTATTATTATATCATTTTAGTTGATAAGATTGATTTTTAAACTTTGAATAACTACAACCTCAGTATATTAAAATGATATAATTCAACCCACAGTTCCTACGATGGATAACAACCCAAGTAATATAAATGGAAATAGAAAAGCATTTATTCAGTATCAAAACAACTTATAATAACCGAAACATGTGCAATAATGTAATTATTATTATTATATCTTTTAATATTTTTATTACTTGTATTCTTTCAAGTGTCGATAAATTTTGCGTCACTAGCCGTCGCTTTGTCATCCCTATTGCAATTCTCTCGACCAAAGAGTAGAGTGCTCTCGACTTAAACTTCTTCTCTTTCATTTTCTATGGAAGGAAAATGCCAAAATGGCTGAACTTGGATATCTGCTGTAGCTAAACTTAACGATTTAAGTTTAATTCTAGCTTACTCTATAAAACATTGCAAAATTCTCGTGTAAATATTAACAAGTAAAATGTGTTCTTGATAAATATCATCAAGTGTTTTCTTAAGTGCGATCTTCACAATGAGTGAAACTGCCAACATTCAAGGCGCTGCTGCTGGCTATAATGAGAAGCCGGTTCAAGAAAATGATGTCAAATTCCCGCCTTTCCCAGGTATGGCTAATTTTCTTTTAGTTTCAACAACACAAGACCCGAGCTAGTTGCAAATTGTTATTGTCTTGTCCTCAGAACCTACAGAGGAAGAATTTGAAGACGACATTAATGATGACGAGAGAAATTACTACAGGATTAAATTTGCAGGTACAAAAATTATACATTTATCATCAAATGAAAAGTTAATGATTTATTTGTTGAAAATGATAATTGCTGAAACCTTCTTGTTTTCAGATTTAAATACTGTCAACTCTATGAGGTTACACTGTTCTGCTTGTGACCGTCATCTGGGATCGTCAACACGCAATGATGCTCGAATGCGTGCTCACCCTATGCTACGAACTCTGGTGTGCCACACATGTCATACTTTTTATAATAGTGGTGAATTCGAGAAAGGTGATGATGGCTCTGAATTATATTGCCGCTGGTGTGGACAAGGGGGACAAGTTTATTGCTGCTCGGATTGTCCTCATGTATTTTGTGCGGTAAATTTGTATTTATAATTCAATGTAATGTCTTTTCTATTCAATTGTATTGAACTTTAAAATTATAACTTTTACAATATTTCAGAAATGCATAAAGCGCAATTTGGGTGCTCCTAAAATAAAAGAAATTGAAAATACAGATGATTGGAAATGTTTCAAATGTAATCCAAGATGTTTATGGGATTTACGTGCTATGTGTTGGGCTTTACTGCGTTATTGTGACCTCAAAAACAAGTTAGTTTGTTTTATTTTATTGCAGTTTATTATTATTTTAATTTTAATTTTGTGTATTTATTTTATTATAATAATAACAAAATAATGATCATAAAAAAATAACTTTGTTTGTTCATTAAATAATTTATGTACCTATCTAATTTTTGCAGAATAACACATAAAACTGAAGACACACAATTAAAAGAAGCTTATCTGAAAGACTGCGCTCAAGATCATACTGAATGTTGTAGAAATAAACAAAGACGTAAAGAGAAACAAGAACCTAAGAGTGCAAAGAAAGAAACTGATTCTGCTAAAAAAGGTGCAGTAGTAGCTTCAACAATAGCTAAAATTCCTTCAACAATTCAGGTAAACCGCAAATATAGAATGTTTTTTATGCCAAATTCAATATTGGTGCCTGATTTTAATTATTGCTTTGTTATTAATATACTCACAAACAATTATAAAAGCCAATGAATAGTAAGGAAAAGAACAAGGGAGCTGCTTATTTCAGAATTATATTTCTTAAAGCAATTTACTAAGTATATAAATCTTTTTCCATTAAGATGAATTATTATCTATGCAATATGAGACTATAATGAGTTATGGAAATTTTATCACCAGTGATCGGAATAGGTAGGGCTAATTCACCTAAAGTTCGAAGAACATAGACAAAAATTAATGGAGACTTCTTTATGACAATATTTTTTTTCGGAACAACTGTCCGGGCTTTACGGACATCACTTGAGAACACTTGGATAGAACATTAAAAATTAATATTATCAATACAGTACCTAATTGATTTTATTACTTATTTTGTATCCCGGAATTGACGAAAATAAGTAGACAGGTTTTTTATTGTTTTCCAAAATTAAAAGATATATTGGATTAAAATTTTTTGCGTGTGTCTAAATCTATTCTTGTCTCGCTCATGTCTCGCAAGACTTGGGCAGCCTCGAATTTCTCGGAAGTGGAATAATGCCGTTCGTTTACCAGTAATCTATAATAGCTAGATTGTCTTTCATTTTTGAATAGAATAGAATAGAATAGAATATCATTTATTGCTTAAACTGTGTACAATTTGCGGTTGAGGATGCAATACATTTGAGTTACAACAGTGTACCCATAACGGGCAATTTTTAAGTAAGTAAATTAAAACTAGTCAAAAACAAAAAATAAAAACTAGGTAATCAAAGATTAATTACAAACATAAAACTTACATCAACTTATAATAAACCTATTAGTAAGTAAATTACAATTTTGTATTTTTTAATGCATAGTATTCATCTAAGCTGTAAAATGCGTTATTTATTGACCACTTTTTCAACTTAAATTTAAAAGTTGGTAATCCAAGAGCTTTAATGTCTAAAGGTAGATGATTGAAAACCTTGATACAAGTACTGAAGGCGCTCTTATAGCACATGTGATTGTTCATTCTCGGAATGCATAAATCATATTTATATTTATTGTGGACATTTGGAAGTGAAGTGCTTTTGCTGTCAAAATACTCTGGGTTTTGTTTAATGAAAAATGCTGCCTCTATAAAAATATTGGTTAATGTTAGATAGCCTTTTTCCCTAAATATGTTTCTTACTGTTTCTTCTGAATACATGTTATATAAAATACGTAAACACCTTTCTTGTAAGAGAAATGTCGATTGGACGTTAACTGTGTTTCCCCAGAATATCACACCATAAGTCAGCAGCGGTTAGACCTGCCCAAAGTAAGCGGCTCTAGCTACATCCAGTGATGTCGTTTCGACAAGTATGGAGAGCGTGTAACAATAACTGGATATTTTTTTATTTATTCTCAATATGTAATAATATTTAATTTGGAGGATATTGATTTGTAATTTCTAAATTGAATAAATTTGTTTTGCTTAAACGCGTCTACTGATTTTCGGCAATTCCAGGTTACAAAATAAGTTATTACTTATTTTGTAAAAAAATAATATTATTAATACAGTAAGTGATTTTATTAAATCACTTACTGTATTAATAATATTATTTTTTCATGTTCTTATGCGATGTCCGGAAACCCAGACAGTTGTTCCGAAAAAAAATATTGTCATAAGAAAGTCTCCATTATTTTTGTCCGTTCTTCAAACTTTAGGTGAATTAGCCCTACCTATTCCGATCACTGGTTATCACTCATTGTAAAATAGTCAAACTTGTTTTTATACTATTAAATTTAAGGGTATAATTAAAAGAGTATCCAAACTTTTGATGGGAGAGATTCAAACCACCAAATATAAGGCTCAGTGGCATGCATTAGAAGAGACCTATGTTTAGTAGTTGAATAATATAAGCTGATTATTATTCTTTCATTAATTTAGCTTATTTGTTCACTTAACAGGTTAAAAAGTTTGCTTCAATAAACCTTGATGAGTCTATAAAAGAAAAAAAGGCTCAGAAGAGATCACTCAGTCCTTATAAAACTAAATCTGTTTTAATGAAGACTCCTGTACCAATAGCACAATGCCAAAAGGTGTTAAATCCAATGAGCATGCCTCCATTAAAGAAAATAAGGGTGAGTATATAACTCTTAAGTTTTATAATTTTTTCATGTTTGCAATCCATGTTTTAAATTATTGTTAACCCATTCATTGCCACCTTTGAAAATAAGTTTACCCATATGCTACCATTCATTTAGAAAAGGCCGCCCTTCGGCGTCCATGCCAGATGACATAATACATAGATGATCAAAGTATTATTTTACGCATTGGCGTTTTCGCCAAGTGTATAGATTTCGAAGCAACCTACTTTTTAAAATTAAATTTATCGGCATTATTCTTGCATTCAGAAGGGTGCACAGTTTTATGAGCCACTTATAAGTGTTTAAAACCTAATTATGTAAAATGATTTGTCACTCAGCAAAAACAGTTGTGAACACCACAGACCTCAAGTTATGAGTTAGGAAACGAAATCCGAAATCGGCCTAGTTTCGTTTCGGCACCCATGAATTTATGAACTCGATAAATTTAAATCACGGAGGTACAGTCACCGATAAAAAAAATGTGCTGATTGTATACATATTTAAATAAAAAGTTTACTGGTAAAACACACTGAAATATTAAAATGATTGCCAGTGGGCTGCAGTATAATTGCAAAGTTTTTATAAAAAAAACATATCAATAATTAACCTTTATATTATTAATTTTTATTTAACTATTACAAAAATCAATCTTGTTCATTTATTTTCTTACCTTAATTACAAACTATTAATTAAAAATAAAATATTACACAAATCAACTTAAGCATATAATTTTTTTTTAATACAGAAATCAATGTACCTATATATAATTCAAAATAAAATATATGGATCAACTGTTACATATAAGTGATATATCTTATTAATACTAAATGGCACAGAAAAAATACTAAAATAAACTGGTAATAATTTTCTTATAATCACAATCTTATCTTATCTTAGTGGGGCTTGCTGAGGTTTCCCTCTCGCAGTAACACTTCGATCCATCGGGTTTTTTTTGCAACCTCATCCTTTCACTCTTCTCCCTCTGTAAAGATAGATGCCATAAGTTTGGCAACGTCCTTATGAGCGAAGAGCCTGAAGTCCTCCGGTTTCGGATAGGCTGACCCCAGGAGTCCCATTCTTTTCCTAGCCAGTGAGTCGCAGTCACACAATAGGTGCTGCATTGACTCCGTTTCCTCTCCACATGCCCTACACACGCTATTTGTGATAGATACATTCTGTGAAGCATTTGTTTTGTGGCATAGTGCCCTGTCAAGGCACCGATGGTTAATCTGGCCTGCCTTCTACTCCAACTCCGTCCTAAGGATTTGTTCCTAGGAAGGATTTGTTTCATACCCGGCTGCTCTTTCCATTCGATGCTGTGCCTATTTACGATGTAATCTTTTAAGGTCTTTTAATGGTACTTGGTACAAGTGCCACGAACGGCTGAGGACCAATGAGCTGGGTCTACGAGCCCTCCTTGGCAAGTGCATCCGCCATCTCGTTGCCATGGATTCCCATATGGCCTGGGATCCAGATCAATCTCACCTTGGACATTAGTCCACCCAGCTTGTTTAGAGCTTTGGTGGTTTCTAGAACAAGGCCAGAGTCGATCCGGGGCGATATGAGTGACTTAGCGCAGCTTGGCTGTCACTCAGAATGAATATATTACGCTTTTTCATAGCGAATTCTATATTCTGCTTTGCGCGTAGGAGAATTGCGAAAGTTTCTGCTTGGTTCCGAGTTCCTATGACCACCTTCCGGTTCTATCATCAGATTAGCTCCATGCCATAATAATTTTGCATTGTCATCCGATTTACACATGCATGCAAAATTTTAGCTCAATCGGTAACTGGGAAGTGGATCAAATTTAACTTGCAAGATTTGATTAAGCACAAACATCGGGACAGTTGAAACTAATAAAAGCTTGTAAAAATATGTCATTTTACTAATTTGCTGAATTATGGTATACTAAACTGTGTTAACCAATTTTATTTAAAGCACACCTATGGGTGTGCTTCGTGGAATACTTTAGGTGTGCTTCATCTGGGTGTGCTTCGTTTGGTTGTGCTTCGTGGAATACCTCAACCATTATTCTGTTTTTGTAACATATAAAATTTTTTTGTCTTCTCTTATTTTGAAATACCTCTTACTAAATTATATCAGTTTGTTAATACAGTGTTTATTTTTTTTCCTTGATAACGGGTTAGACCTTGAGCAGGTTTTCTGTATTAATATATTTTTAGGCTAGTTATACTCTATTTTTTTACTATTTTTTTTTTTATTTTTTTTTGTACTATTTTTTTTTTATTTCCTTACAAGATATTTTAAGGACTGTACTTTAGAGGTACGAAATTCTTAGTGAATTGTGACTGTGTGCTAAATGGGTGCCGAAACGAAATTAAGCTGCGAAATCATTAACGTCATACCTTCAATTTGATAGGTAATAAACTTTGAAATCGAAACGCTGATGGTAGCTTTAGCATGTAAACAAAGATATTTTTGACGCCGAAAGGCACTCGTCATTGAATGTGTTATGCTACACATGTAAAATACAGTACGTTTTCTTGCCAAGTGCCTATCTATGATGTGGGAAGGTCTAAGACATGCAATGTTTTATCATTGCATTGAAAAAAATTATGATAGTTTTTTACCAATCATCATCATCATCATCATCATCATCAGCAGCTTATTTTATGCTGGGGCACGAGCCTTCCTTATGGTTCTATAGGGAGAACGCACCATGAACCACCACGCCGGCCGCGGCCTAGTGCGGATTGGTGGTTGTTAACGACTGCTAATGCAGCCGGGAAGCCTGGTGCCTTCCGAAGCGCGGAGGAGCTCGAGATAATAAATTTTTAGTCACCCATCCGATGACCGGCCTTTGCAAAAATTGCTTAACCTCAGCACTCGCAAACAGGGCGAGTTAACCACTGCGCCATCGCAGATAGATTTGTTTTTACCAATACAGTTACATTTATTTGGATTGATCTAATCACGGAGAACACCCAATTATTCCGATTTTTATAATTCCATTTCACAAATAAAACTCTTAATTTTTTGAACATCAATGTTTGGTTTTAACTACTGCTGTCGTCGGTTAGACTTGTGAACAAAAGCAGAAGAGCGAGCAAAGCAATTATAAAATTATCGGAATGTTGAGATTCCGGATTTTAAAATTCATGATTATAAAACTCTAATCACAGATGCCGATCACGCCTATGAGAATAAATCAAGAGAAAAAACCACCACCGTTTTCGCCGTCTCAAGCTTCTTTCGCGCGAATACGGCCAAAGGTCATGCCAATTCCGATCATGACGACGCCATTTAATGGATTTCCCAATAATCCATTTAATAATTATTCAGTTGTCAATGACAATATTAATCTTTCACTGGAAAATCTAACACAGGTAACATCTTATTGTCCAATAATTAACTTATTTACGATACTTTGCAATGTTTAAAAATTATAAAAAAATATAATAACGATGAGTATTTAACGGGCGCTGGACGATTTTTCGCTCGACTAGACAGTAAATTTCATATTATGTCATTGTAAAGAAAGGACATGCATATAGAAATTGGTGTTGCTGTCCTACTAGTGCTGGCTACATTACTCTGCCCACTGTTTGGCGATTAACTCGCCTATCGCTGTATGTGGCGTATCAGTCACATAAGTGTCTGGCCCTTATGTGACTAATGATAAAATAGTAAAACATTTGTTTTTATTAGAGTGAATTAAATATTACAACTATGTTTTATATATAATGAAAGTAAAACAATAAAGATCAAACTTAAATATTTTTCAAACTATGTTGGTATTTTTTAGGGTCTGGATATGGCAGCTGTGGTGGCATTGTCCAAAAATAACAACAGCAATCTAGATCATGATGTTGTTTGTACTCCGGATTTTCCATTGGAGCCACTGTGTGAGGTAATATGAAATAGATATTACTGGTTTAAGACATGGAATCTTAGCAATTTTCAGCTATTTATATCTTATTTATGTATTACAGGTAACAGAAGATAATACCGACGATGACGTTCAATGTATTACTCCTGTTTCTGCTGTTAAACCTAACATACTAACACCACCAGCACTTGTTACACGAACAGGAAATTTGCCGGATTTATCATCTGAAAATATCATACAAATGACAGACGATGATGTCACCGTTAACACTGTCACTGGAGGATTGAAGTTTCGCGTTGATCCTCAAACTCTATCGTCTAATAAAATGTACCGTTTGCCCGACGGACGTATTTTTGCTATTAATGCAAATCCCAATATGCCTGGAGGATATTCTGCGACTATTGTAGCAGTAACAGAAGCAGCTGGAAAACAGCCACCGGCAGTTCCAAAAGGAGCTACTTATGCAGCAAAGCTTAGTGCCGTTACGACTGTACAAACGTCCACGCCGTCGAAATCATCCTCGCGGTCGGGTAGTGGCGGTCGAGCAAAGCCAACCATTTTAAGACAGACCTTATCTTCTGGCAAGAAGCAAGATTCTTCGCCCAGGGAATGCGATTTACATGTACCAGTAGAATGGTATAGATATAATTTAATAGACGCCGTTGACTCGTTGGAGTATTCGCTATCAAGGCTAAACAAACTAAAAAAAGAAGCTACCACTCTTTTTTTACGGCATCGATCTGTTGAAGAAATGCAAAACCTTCACAGAACATTGGAACGATTATTGAATACTTCAGTGACTAGATTTAATGAGATTCGTGATAATTTGAATAAAGAATTGAAACAATATCTCACTAGGAAGTCAGGCGGCAGTGTTAGTGAAGATGATGATGATTGTGAAATATTGCCTAATTCAAATGAAAACGATGATCCTATATTCATAGATGAGAACTCTATGGAATCTACTGTCAATGAAATTAACAGTAATGAGAGTCAAGAAGTTGATCTGACAGGTGTTGGCAGTAGTGATCATAATGATAGTGGGGAGAATAGAAATGATAGCGATTTCAACGTTATAAAAGAAGCAACACCGCCCATTGAGGAACGTTCTAATTCTAATAATAGTAATGAAGATGTACATAAAGAAATTGGTAGTGAAAACAAAACTATTGATTTTAAAAATGAAGTTCTTGATAAATATGGGAAAGGGGATGGGCCCAATGTTACATGCAGTGGTGATAGTGAAGTCGAAGGCCATAGAGCTAACGGCCCCACACAAACAAATGGTGACACACTTCATCCAGATGAAATTGCACAGGATCGCAAGTCACCGACAGATGACGGTAAATCATGCTCAGAAGATGATAATATGCAGGTTGATGATAATAAATCAATCACTGATGATAATGCGGTGCAGTTAGGAGATATTAAAGTATGCACAGATGATGATTCTAATGATAAAGCAGAATATGATGATAAAACGAAATTTGATGACAAAACGCAACCTGGTGATAAGGAGCAAACGGATGAAAAGGCGGAATCTGATACGGAACACACAGGTAATGTTGAGGATGATAATATAAGTGAGGAGCAACAATCTAAAGAGGATGAATGTAAGACTCCGGATAATGTAAGTATTCAAGAAAGCGATGGGAAAACACAGGATTCGGAAATGAGTGAGGAATTGATTGAAAAGCTACTAAAAGATGATAATGCAGATGAAATCGATAGCATCCTTAACAATAAAGCAATGGATGTAGTAGAGAGTGTTTAAAAATAGTAATTGGGGTTTATCTTGGATTAGACAAGTTACATAATTTAATAAGCGACATATTGTGTTATTTGCTTATATTGAAAAATATATGCAAGGCAGGTTAAGATAAAAAACGATTAAATATTTCTACCATGGGGTAATCTGCATCTCATTCTTTATTTTTTGTTAATTTGTTAACCATATTATTTTTTCGCTTATAGATTAATTATATTAAGTTGATATGCTGTAATGTTGACGTACATAATTTCATTATAATTCTTAGAAGCTTTTACACTATGTTATGTGATAAATGTATAATTCATCTATTCGTATATCTCAATTGCGTTTAATTCCGTTGAAACTTATGATGGGTTCTGTTTCTGGAGTAGTCTTGTTTTACACGAGAAATGAGTGTAAACTTTTGGCCACTTCAATTTAGATGGTGCGGTCTCATATTAAACTCTAGCCGCACGACTGTTTTGTTATGGAACGCAGTGAAAACGCGCGGAAGCGGTACGATACGAAACGTCTAAATGCAAAAAGCCCTTAGGGCTCTTTCAAAAGCCCTTATTGTGATATTTTGATCCAACGACAGCGATTTTTCGTAAAACACGTTGTTTCCAGCTTAATGGTTTGTACTGGGAAAAAAATTGTCGATAACAAAAAATAAACTGGAGATCACGTGCTCGTGTTTCTTTGTTTTGTTTCCGAGGTACTCTTTTTCTAGAACGGTTTGCGCGAGTTGCACCGGGCTTTATAATTCAAAATCTTTCTTGAGTTTTAGCTTTTATTTATGCAGGGTAAAAGATCTATAATGCCATATTTCCATGTTTACCATTTTACATAAATAACCATCTAGGTCTAATGTAATTAATTGAATTTGTCCGGTTTATCATAAGTTTTTTTACTTCAAAGCAGAAACAAAGATTTGTGTCTTGTTCTCTCACTTTTGAATTTGTGCATGATAAACCTTAATGATGGAGAATGACCGGTGCAATCATCGTAACGTATCATTCGCGGCGGCTTGATATTATGTCGTTGCTGACCGATAATAGGGCGGAGCGAGCGGCGAGCGGCTCGGCTCACTGTATTAACAATGCGAATGCTCGCATGGAACATGTTACGTTACGATATGGTTCGATCAGTCTCCGCTATAACATTTCCCGTAAAATTAATTATTACAAGACTATTTACAGATGTTTATGGGGTAATTGAACCCAGCTAATACTAGTCTTTATACTAGAGTGAAAATAATAGCGCCGGTGGTAGCTGTTTTGCTGTTGTTAAATTCTATACGCCACACAACTTTAGCTCCAGTTTGCACGAATTTATGACATGCATGACCGCGTACGGTTTTAACATCATAATGTCGACTTTACAAAATTAGAAAAAAAATTAAACATTCCACATCTTATTTGTTTCTGGGAATTAATAAAAAAAAGTAAATAGATTATCTATATTAAATAACAGTTAAGAAATAGTTGTTTAAACAAGGTTTAGGATAACACTAACCCGCTTATTCATAAAAACTATTTAAGCAGTATTTAGTTAAATATTGTTTTGTCAACGTCACACAAACGTCATTTAGAATTTGAGAAAAAAAGACAAAACAATGATAAACTAAATTATGCTTAAATAGTTTTTATGAATATGGGGGTAAACATTGAAATGAAAGACTACTATCTACCTACTCGCGTTTATGATAATATTTTATCCTGACTTTGATCTCTTTGTACCAGGGACCGGTCCAACGGTTAAATCACAAAAGCATTTCGAAGGTTTACCAGACTTATGTAACCCTTAAAGTGTAACTCTTTCAATGGGTAACCCCTTCAACTTGATAACTTTACAGGGAAACATTTTTAAACACAACCCAAGAGTATAATCTCTCTCACTTCCATCACTTGCCAAGTTAATTTGGAATATTTGTTCATAACGCGCCATAACACTAAAACTGCCCGGTGGGTTCGCGGCATTTCGGAAAAGACTTGCTTAAACTCGCAGTGCACCGCCGCCGCCCGCCGCAGCGATCGACCTAATGTCAAACAGTAATAGCTCTTATGTACTGAGTAAAAATATCATAACTGCAGCTGCATTCAGCCTTTGAGGGTAACCAAAGGGCTATCAGTTCAATTGCTACCTTTGAGTATTTTTTTCGAATTGAACGGCTTCTAATGCGCTACGGGTTTGGAAAGCAAACCTCTTCTCAAAACCCCTGAATGGGTTACAAGACCTGTCCCTGCTTTGTCCCCTGGTAGTTGACGCAAACTCAATCTCAATACAATTCCAATCCCAAATCTAAAAAAAATAAATGGTACTCTTAAAAGCGATAATAGCGCTACATTGTAATTAAATTGCGTGGAAATTGAGTGAACAAATTATTATCGAGATGGGGCGTTTCGAAATTGCGAAACTTATCCCAATATCGATACATATTAATCGCATTGGAATTGTATTGAGATTGAGTTTGCGTCAAGAGTAGCCTACCTGGTCCGTTCGGGTGTTGTCGTCTCAGGATTCTCTCTTATTTTGATTTGTAGATCTGTCTAGTGTTTCATTTCAGTTAGTTAAAGTTTTACGTGTAGAAAAAGTGTACCTATCCTATAGGAAGTAAAGTGAATAGCCATAGCTACTACAACATTTTATTAATTTGTTTTTTTTTCTCTTTTTGTATTTGTAGTAAATGTTAAATAAACAAGTTTGTCTGTTATTGCATTTTTTCTATTATAAAACATTAAACATTAATTTTCTTTGTAACATTACGATCAAGAAAAAAAAATTACGGAACGGACTCTGCAGTTTTATAACTTCTACTTTTCCCGCTTGTAAAGTCTAAAAGACTGACAGCCGTAGTCAGTATGTATGTGTATTATGCCGTGATAGCTTTACTTATCCTGGTATTTATAGTAAACATAACTGTATGTTAAAGTACTGACTTTAAAAAATCAAAAAGTATCATTAAATGTATGAACCCTCATTGTGTCGTAAAAAAATGTTCACAAATTTTTGAAATTTATTGTACTTCTTCACATGACAAATTTTAGAAGAGTAATTTTTTATGTTTAATAGAATTCATATTCCTATTCTAAGTACAGTTGACCTAAAGTAGTCCTAAGATGTAATGGCTATTTGTAAACGTCTAATGATAAATATAATTTTAAATGAAAATATTTGGCCAGCGCCTTTTATCTACATAGTCATAGTATCCGATTATAATATTGTTTTCATTATATAACATTGCTATTGATGTAGATGGGCGTGAATTGTGATCTTGAAATGACGTGCGGTGTAATACGACGAAAAGAGATACATTAAACTGTATTTCATAGAATATGTGCGTTTTTATTTATTTTATAAAACCAACCAGCCAACCAACCGTTTGCTTCTAATAGTAAACCACAACCTTTTTTGTCATGCCTGTTAGGTCTGTATGTCCAAGCTTTTTTATTTGCAGACTATCAGTGCTAAGAAGTTAAATCTCGCTAATTTACTTAGTGTATTATCAAAAATATTAAATAAAACTTTTTCAAATAATAATAATAATAAGGAGCTCATTAACGTTATCTCCTAGTACGTTAAATATGGCGTACCTAAAATATAGCAATGGCGGCCTAAAGTAGGTAGAAGATAGCCCCTACCTACTTTTACCTACGCCTTGTAAAGGGCGTACGCTGCGCTAAGCGGGCAACCGCGCGGCGTGCTGTTTCATTTAAATTACTCGCGCCGCACGGGCAACCCGCCACACGCAGCGCTGCTCTATGAATTCACATGAAAGAGGCAAGCCGGGGCGACACGCGACTGCGACTCGACGCTACGACAGGTTGTGGCCGACAATTTTCATATATTTTGTTCAAAGCTCTGAACACTTGGCGTCATTCGCAGAGCCGCGACGACAAGCTAGGGGAGTCGCGAAACTGACGCTCACAACTGTCGCACGACTGTAGTCGTGTGTGCGCGTGCACAACGCGACTAGACGCAGCGAAAGTCGTCAAGTGTGCGGAGCCATTAAGAGTTGTAAGAGAGTCACTAAAGACCATGTAACAGCTTCAACAAGCTGTTGACTGTTATTTATCTATTGATTGTGATTTTGGTCAATAATGTTTCTGTCTCTTCTATAAATCGTCAGGCGCCTGTTAAATTCTTTAGTCGTTTTCACAGTGAACTTTTCCACACTTACCTGTTCAGCTACATTTGTTGCTGACTGTACCTATTTTGAGATGCATTGAGATGTTGAGATGCATGGGAACAGATTAAAAAAGTTCAATACGAGAACGTAATTTATTAAAAATAACATTATACAAAAATGCAAACAAATGGGGCATTACATTGAAAGGCCATAAATACAGATTGAATGAAACATTAGTAAAAAGCACTTATTATATCACAATTCTGTACTTACACGAAACACTTACATCTAGTGACAAATATAAAGCTAGACGCTAAACTTAATTTCGTATTGTAGATAAAAAACAACGTGTTCTAGGAGTTAATAACGGAAATGCCCTTTTCTGGAACGTTCTTCGTGGTATACCCGCATCGGTGAGTAGGTCCCATTCGTACCACCATTCGCATTCATACCTGTAATGGTTAAATTAAATTATTTTAGTAAACAAGTCATGGTTTACATAGAGATATACCTTATGTCTGACTTATATTGTAAACTTATCATTTTCAAGGATAAATATATAAGTGATGGATAGACTGAACTGTAAGAAATGATCAGAAAATCGGCCTTGCGATGAATCAGTCAGTTTCGACGAAGTTGTAATAATTAAACAGTTCAAAATGGCTTGAGGGCAATCTTTAACGCTGACTGCACCTAACTACATAATTATATACTCTTATTTCCTAACGTAAATAAATGACTACACAACACAACGGTTGTCGGACTTGCACTGCCTCATGGTACCATAAAGTCAATAAGAAATATTTGAATATAATTGTTATTCATAGTTGAGATATTTTTGTTTGCACTTTTGTCGCTTCCTTTTAAACATGATGCTCCCATTCCACCTTAGGTTGGCTGGAAGAGATCTCTTTTAGAGATAAGTCCACCTTTGCTCACCATTGTTTGTAAACTTCTCTGTATGTTTGTTTATGTGCAATAAAGAATATACGTGGAGCGAGCTCTTATGAAGGGTCAGCAACAAAAGTCACTGAACGCTTCAGTGCCATGTCATAATAACCATACTACAAACGCCTTGTGCTATATGCTTTGACAATGTACTAAAGAGCTCGGCGACATGTGCGTTGCTGACTGTCCATTGAAAAACTGCATCTCATTATTTGTTTATCTACGCAGCAATAGCAGGAAGCTGAGTCAGTCAAAGTAGAATGTTCTAGTATTTTGTGCTTGTACCTTATTTATTTATGTGCAAATAATTGTTATTTTATGTTCGCATACCTTTGCCATTAAGCTGGCCGTCCACTGTGCAAGCTTTAGAAACAAAATCATTAAATTTAAAATAAAAAGCTAGCATTTATTAAATTATAACCCGCATTAAGCTAGCAGCGTAGTAGGTTATGGCCCATCCATATTTTCATGTGTTATATTAGTCATACGTGGGAAGCTAGCTCTGAGCCCAGCCGTGGGGCCTTTATATGATGATGACCTCTTTGTGTTTTTACGCTAAAGGTGGAAAATAGATTCCTTTATTCTACAATAAATATGTTTTGATAAAAGTTTAAATATCGGAATTTCTTTCAAGTTTTTGATGTTATAACATAAAAAGGAATTGTATTACTGAATTTTTAACGTAACATCTGTGACAAGCAGCTAGTTCCTATTTGCAGCGAAAAATGGCAGAGCTAAGTAGCAGCTAGCTAATGAATATACGGACTCCACACTTGCAAGGCTAAAAATAACGTCAGGCTTGTTTGCAATCAAAGACTCACGGTAAGCAAATTTTTGTTTTCATGAAATACACTCAAACAATGTTTTGTGCATTGTTTAGGTGCTATTTGATTATTAAGATAGATACCGTTCGAGAGTGGTCGAATTTGTTACCAGTGACAATATAAGTGAGAAGGAGCACTCGTAATTGATATCATAGTGTGAAAATATTCGCACTGGTTCATAAAGCGCACCAGTGATCTCCAACCTTTACTTTTAAGATGGCACAACTGAATGATAATTGATAATAATAAAATAAGGTTTTTATACCTTGCAGCAGATGGTGCGGTGGAGGGGCGGGGCGCGCGGCACACCTCGGAGCTAGGAGCAGGTGGTAGAGCGCGAGGTACGCCGCTGCGGCTATCAGGGCAGCCACGCCCAGCGCGCGGTACACCTCGCGGGCGGACTCCAGCGGCGGCGACAGCGTCACCATGCCGCTCACTATCGCGCCGATGCAACGACCTATAATCAGATACGAATTTAGGATAAGTTGCTTTGGAACTTAAACGAGAATAAATGACAACAACGAAAGTAGCTGAATACTTTCAAATAACATTATCAGAAGACGACAAGCGTCGCTTGATTCATTACTTATATAAAGTACTAAATTGTTCAGCTACTTATTTGCTGACTGTACCTAGTACAAAAATATTATAGAGGAAAATGTAACTGATTTATGTTAAGACCATAAACAGTATTTTTTTCAAATTAATACTGTTTATGATCATACAGTCAATTACAGTCACGCCCAAGGCGCAGTAAACCTCGCGGGCGGACTCCAGCGCTGCGGCGGCGACAGTAGTGTCACCATGCCACTTACTATCGCGCTGATGTAACGACCTATAACCATATTTAACATTTCGTTACGAATAAATTGCCTTTAAAACTGAATCTCGAACAAAATTTTGGTGATGGTACAGTCAGTAGTCGATTTTAACTCTAAAGAACTTTGTCAAACCACCTAATTATTTTTTTAGGCGCTTGTCAATTTCACAGAGAAAAATATATCTGACTATATAGCTGACCCGGCGGACTTCGAACCGCATTTTTTTTCTTTTTTTAATATAGCCTATGTTACACTATACAGCGCTAATGTAGCATTTTAATGGTGAAAGATTTTTTAAAATCGGTCCAGGATGATTTCACTTTTTTTTATGTTAAAAGGAGGCAAACGAGCAGGCGGGTCACCTGATAGAAAGTAATCACCGCCGCCCATGGACACCCGCAAAACCAAAGTAATCGCAGATGCGATGCGATGCAACTTGACAGCATTGCTTTGAATGATAAATTAACATATGTAGTCGCCAGCCAATCTGAATTGGGCAGGATCCTACCATCAATTGGGGGTTACCTGCCTTTAAACTGGAACAAAGAAAAGCGTGACCGATATCCCATTACTCAATCGGTCTTCCAATTTAAGGGTATAAACTCACCGATACAAAAGTGTGCGATGACCGGCAGCGCTTGCCCGCTGGTCGTGTACTTGCGCGGCACGAGGTGGCGGAAGTACAGCACCGCCGTCACCCACACCAGGCTCATGGTGAAAACCTCCAGGATCTCGCTCACGATGATCCACGAGTAGTCGGTGGTGTACGCCAGACCTGCGTAGGATAACCATAAGTACCTAACAGCTTAAAAAATATATTTAAAGTTGAAGCCGCGGAGATCCGTAAAAAAACAAAGGTTACCTACATAGCCCCAAGAGCTAATAAGCTCAAGTGGCAGTGGGCTGGGGGCGGAACAGTTCTCGATTAGCGACTGCGTACCGGAAAACGCGGTGTGAGCAACAAGGTGGACCGACGATCTGGTGACGGTCGCGGGTAGTCGCTGGATGCGAACAGCACAAAACTGGTCGATGTGGAGAACTGGAGATCCTTGGTCCTTGATCCTTGATCAACGTCTTTTGGCTGACATGATGTTGATGGGCTTATGGGTTGCGAGAAATATATGGTTTCTCAAGCCGCAGTAAAGGCTCGCTATACGTTGCGGATAAAAAATATATATTTGGTAACAAGATTTTTTGAAAATGTTAATCTGGAAATATCCTTAGCGTACCAGTATAGCGCAGGCAGTAGAAGGTAAACGCCGAGATGAAGACGTTGGAGTGTCCGATGTAGTCGACCAGCGCCTCGGCCCAGCACAGCGCGGGCACGGCCGGCAGCGCGCCCGCCGTCAGCGTCAGCCCCACGTGCCACATCGTGCCGTTCAGGTCAACTACCATCCTGGAATGACCGTCAACTTTAATGATAAAGCTACAGCTTCAATACTACAGAGTGAAGATGACCGCTAGTGAGGCACAATCTTTAACGTCAGGGGCATAAACAATGTAGAACCATCATATTCCAGGTACAGACATGTAAGACATGTATCTGGCCAACTCAAGCCGAGTTTCTAGCTTTTGAAGGCCCTCGTTGTTCCACTCTCGAACCAATCCAAACGCCTCGGAGAATCTGTAGGGAACGGGGACATGCTTTCGTGTTGTCATACTCTCCAGAAACCCTCTGAGGATGTTTCGATCCCACCGAGGTCCTAGCCTTCGGAAGCGCCCTCGGGTTGTTCCGCAAACGCCTTCGGAGAATCTGTAGCGAACGGGGACAAGCTTCTATGGTGCCGTCGTTTCTAAAAACTTTCTAAACCGCTATAAACACATAAACTCACCATCAGGGCAGGTAGGCGTCGATTCCAAATGTAAACCTACATTCTACAACAGTCATAAATTTGGACACCCGCGATGAACCAAACTCACCAAGGCAGGTACGCGTCGATGCCGCTGCAGAGCGTGCCCAGCAGCGCGACCACCGCGAACACGGCGGCGGTCTCGGCCCCGTAGCGCCGCACCGTGTTCATGGGCATGGCCAGCACGCCCGTCGCCGTGTGCCACCACCACTCGGGCGTGGATAACGGCATGTGACTGTACACAGAGTACAAACATTACATTATGTTGAAATTAAACAACTTTTACGGATCTACTCGCGTTTATTTTACACGTTACTTTTTAATGTTTATATACTGACGTTTCCCAACACCACTGCCAGACCAAAAGATACTGTAAGCACTTTCTGCGTAAAACGGAACGCACCTGATTAAACTTAAATGAGGATATACAAGTTATAACTAATTATGAGACAACCAACACCTCAGTCTCCCTGTGACGGGTCCTGCAAAGCGTTCGAAACGTCAGGATAAACATTAATTAAAAAGTAATGTGCAAAATAAACGCGAGTAGATCCGTAAAAGTTGTTTCATTTCAATGTGTAGTGTTCGCGTAAACTTTAGAAAACAATAAACATTACATGATCACCAGCTCCTTTATGTACCCCTGCTGCCTTTCTTAGGACCAGCCTTTCTTAGGAATGGAAATACGATATTACAGGCGCGTAGCTAAAGCTGTATCAGCCGTATGATACGGGACCATCGGAGGCCCCGACGTGTGTGACCAATAATTCGTAAAATGTTATCCACAATCACACACTTCATTTGGGTTCCTAAACATATTAACGATACAGGGCCTGTCTTAGGCACGCTACGCCACTGATAGAAAGAACGGGCCATAAACCACCACGCAAGTCCGGTGAGGATTGGTGGTTGTTGACGACTGCTAATGGAGCTGGGACCAAAAGGTTTACGTGCCTTCCGAAGCACAGAGGATCGTTTTGGAAGATGTTGTGTCAAAGTAGTGAATATAGGAATTTTTTGGCGAAACAAAAGTTGGGTGACAATCACAAGAAAATCTACCAGTAAGCAAAACAACCAGCTAAGTGTATTCTACAAAGCTGCCTATTACGAAATAAAAAACACATTTCGTTTTGTGTATTCGCGGCGTAGTAGAAGGCGTGTCATCTCCCCATTTTTATGGCAACCCGTGCATCCAAATATTAGATTGCGTGTTACGATCTACTTAATACTAACACGCAACGCAATCGTTTCTATACTGTTTTAACCCGCCCTGAAATTTTATGATGACTTGCTTAAAAGTTATACATTAAAGCTTATATACTTTTTAAAATTATCTTTTTAATATTATTTTCTAAAGTTAATTACCAGTCTCCCTGTGACCACGGACTTTTTTAGTGTTCGAAACATCAGGATATGGTACCTATAATAAAACGCGAGTATGTACCTAAATTCGTAAAACTTGTGTCATTTGTTTTAGTTTTGATAATGACGTAAGGACGAAGTCCCCAAGTTTTCAGAAGTTTGAAGTAAAAGTAGTTAGGTTTTAGGTGCTATTTTTCAATAACATAGAAATAAAGAAAAGAAACGCGAGTAGATCCGTAAAAGTTGTTTCATTTCAACATAGAAATGAAAACATAATGGTGATAACGAGTTTTATTTTGCAATAAAAATGTTAGAATTATAGAAATAGGCCGCAGCACGGATTATAAATTCTTTTACTCACCTATCAAACAATAAAATTAGCGCTCCAATTATCATAAAGACTGCATGCATGACGAATGGCACGACGAATGGCGACTCCATGGAATCCGCCGCCAAGCCCGCCAGTGGGGGAAAGATGGCCAAGCCTAATGTACCGAAGGCCAACTGCCTGCCCACATCACCGCGGCCTAGAGACGTCTCCCTGGTGGCTATCACGCAGGCAGCTCCTAGTAGAGCTAGTGCTGCAGTAGGCCAGATGTCGGCTAGCATTCTGGAATACAAGAAAATTTCAAAATGCAGGTTTCTCGTGAGAAATAGAATAAATTAATTTACGAAGGAGAATTACAGAATAATTAAGATCTATGTCTGGGTCTGCATCTAGTATAATACCTACTTAAAAATTTCATACAATGTTTGACGGTAGAAAATGTTATTAATTAGGTGATTATCTTGCTAACAAGCAGGCAACATACAAATTCCACTTCGAACAGTCATACGAACAATACAAATAAGGAAAAAGAAGCTTTATAAAAAAGACCCTCCCTCTACAACTCTATATTTGAACCATTTCTGTAAGCCTCGACGTCAGCGTAACCGGATTTAATAGGCGGCAGCGCGGCGCCCGGCGCGGCGAAAATATTAAGGTTCCTCAAGTCAAAGAAATATAGTGGTAAAACATCCTCGTATTACAGATATCACGCAGCAAGTCCCAGTCCCCTACTAGAAGCATTCGGATTAGACTCAAGTCTTAGGTATACCTATCTGACAACCAACCTCAGTATTAGATAAGCAGTGAAGGTGGTGACGGGGTCTCCCACAGTCTGCCTGCACTCCGCGTCAGCAAGAACTCCCTCGGGCTCATCATACGGGTCCAGAACTTGGCAACGTACTGCTGGCTTGCAGTCGCTCTGCGTCATACTCGACTGGGGAAGCCTTTCCGCTGGCACCGCGCACGAAGGACTGTCTGTGGGAAAGAAGTACAGTGGATACAATTTTTTTTTAACAAACTGTTGGTTGGTTTCATCATCATCATCAGCTCATTTATGTCCCCACTGCTGGATTACGAGCCTTTCCTATGGATGGATAGGGAGAACGGGCCATGAACCACCACGCGGGCCCAGTGCGGATTGGTGGTTGTTAACGACTGCTAATGCAGCCGGGTCCAACGGCTTAACGTGCCTTCCGAAGCACGGAAGAGCTCGAGATGATAAATTTTTGGTCACCCATCCGATGACCGGCCTTTGCGAAAGATGCTTAACCTCAGCACTCGCAGACCGGGCGCGTTAACCACTGCGCCATCGAACTCCTCGATTGGTTGGTTTAGTTGGCATCAAAACTCGCTAAATACTGAATTACTTTGTCAAAGCAACTGAAGCGAGTACCTAACTGTTTTTAAATCTGTGACTGAAATTTACAAGCATCTGTCATCTTCTTGTTTTTTTTATTGTAGCGAAATTGAAGTCCACGCGAACGTACCGGTACGCGGGCACAGGTAATACCTACCACCTAGTTAATTACAAAATAGCGTAAGGACGGTCAGCAACGAAAGACACTAAAGCTTGAGAACCATTGTCGTTCTTAAATCATTACTAAAAGTATAGCCATCATAAAAGTCAAAATAGTAAAAAAAACTAACTACATACAAGCTCGGTAAGTGCACCAGGCCGCGTCAGTCTCGTTGTTCTCGTCTGGAGCCACAAGAGCCTATTATAGCCATTATAGCCGTATAAGGAGCCCTCTGGTGGTAGGTAGGATGCCACATTGAGGAAGGGCAAAGGGAAGATCTTCCTCCGAGCTGGGTGGTATAGCTCGGGGACCGAGGTCCGACGGATGTTAGTTGGAGGTGCTATATATAGCGAAGGACTTGGTGAAACTTCGCTATCGCGATGCAGGCTTCCCATACTATTTCAACGTCGTAGTATGGCGACGTCGTTGGTATGCGTTTGTAGCGCCATCTGTTGACACAGTTAAGAAGTTGTTTGCTTCGTGTCAATGTGCGGCGTATGCGGTAGGTGGCGCCGCCACATCACTCCCCCCTGAGACCGGAGGTCGAGATGCCAGTGTGTGTGCTCAGCAGTCAGTGCTTCAGAGCTTGCAAGTGCTAGTGGAGAGTGCTGCTGCAGGATGCCCCAGTCTACGGTGAGTCGAGACGGGTGGGGTGAAGGCGCGTTGCCAGTGATGCAGTGTGCTGCTCCTGTCTGCGGTGAGTCGAGATAGGTGATGATGACGGTGGGTCCGAGCTGCTGGTGTGCAGGGCTGCCACGCCGGAGTGATGCGGCCGACATTGATGCACCGGTCGTGGGCTGCGGAGACCAGGTCGGGATGATGCCGTCGAGTGTGCCGGAGGTCCAGGAAGCGTCGTCCATGATGCTGCGGTGGAACCTTGTGGCTCGATTGCTGGCTTGCTGTGACTGCTGGCGAAGGTAGATGGTGGATGAGGAGTGATGGATGGGCGTTGCTGGCTGTGACGATGTTGAAGGTGATTCTGTGCTCCGTAGGGGTCACCACTGTAGGGATGCCAATGGTACATCACGTCCGGGTCACCACTGTAGGGAAGCCTGGTGGTAGGATGGAATGCCACATTGAGGAAGGGCAAAGGGAAGATCTTCCTCCGAGCTGGGTGGTATAGCTCGGGGACCGAGGTCCGACGGATGTTAGTTGGAGGTGCTATATATAGCGAAGGACTTGGTGAAACTTCGCTATCGCGATGCAGGCTTCCCATACTATTTCAACGTCGTAGTATGGCGACGTCGTTGGTATGCGTTTGTAGCGCCATCTGTTGACACAGTTGAGAAGTTGTTTGCTTCGTGTCAATGTGCGGCGTATGCGGTAGGTGGCGCCGCCACACAGGTATTAAAAGGTCTGTACAAGGAATCAGAATAATTACTTTAGTCTCAGTGTCAGTCTCGTTGTCCTCCAGTGAGGCCCCCGCCTCCAGCGACATGGGCACGCGTACCATGTGTTTGAGAGCTTATAGCCATCATAAAGTCAGTATTAGAGGTCGGTGTACTCACTAGCGCGGTAGGTGCACCAGGCTGTGTCAGTCTCGTTGTCCTCCGGCGAGGCTCCCGCCTCCAGCGACATGGGCACGCGCATGCGGTGCGAGTGCGCCATGTAGACCAGGCACTGGCCATCGTAGCACAGGTGCGGGGGGTAAACCTCGTAGTCGTCCTCGTCCTCGTCGTAGGAGGACATGTTCTTCATTGGCAGCTGTGGTTAAAAAAAAAGAATGTGCTTGTTACGGAGTAGGTAGGTAAATACTTTTTCTATAAGTTCAACAAAAATCTTCCTTTTTAATTAGTATTTTTTTTGCTTTTACCGTTGTCGTTCTATTATCAATTGGCTTGGCGCTTTTTTAGGTGATATACTCGTACGTATAAGTTTTTTTTATATATATTTGCTCTGTTTAAAATTTTTGTTTTAATTTTTTTGTGTTTTGTTGCGTTGTTCTATCATCAATTAGTGGTGTCTATCTAAATTGTATATCCTGATACTGTCTTTATCTGTGTTTCAAGACAAACATCAGTTTTGACTCAAGTTAAAGTCCACGTTTTGGAATAAAAGGGAAAGAGTAAATACCTAAAGCTTTTTTTTTGGATCTTTACAAGGTAAAGCTTAGAATATTTACAAAAAAATATAATTTATTTATTATCAGGCTAGTAAACATATTATGCTGAGTGATGCTGAACGCAACAAATGTTTGCCTGTCGTACGCCCTATGACGTGATACCGTTACGTGCACCAGATAATAATATAACAATAACAATGAGTGAAAGTTAATACGGTATCATTAGTGACAATGCTATAATGCAAGCCAGCCTCATATTCGGCAATCAGAATTTTCTCTAAGCTCCTAGTACTATGCCGTATCAATATCAACATGAATCTAGTAACAGTGTTGCCATGTGGGAGGTGTAAAATCTGTATTTTCATTCAAAAAGTCCGTACAAAATCCGTAGGACCAATTAGATGAAAACTCTGTATGAATTCCGTATAAAATTAAACTAATATGTTTATTTATACATATCTTTATTGATTAGTTTTAACATTTTCGAATCAACATTTAAATCATAGCATGGTTTTTTGCTGAAGAATGAACTAATAACGCTCTCTTTCATTTCGCATACAAAAGAACAAGACAGGCGTGAACTATTCCACAATATTCGCATGCAGTATTGCCATGACATGAAATAACATTTCGTCTGGCATACCTACTTAAAAAAAATGTTAATACGTGTATGTATTTAATACGACGAAGACGAACGAAACAAAATAAGAGCCTGTCTGTAGTCTGTACGTAAATCCGTATAAAAATCCGTAACCATGGTTCATCCGTATTGGACTTCCAAAATCCGTACAGATACGGACAAATCCGTATATATGGCAACACTGTCTAGTAATTTTTTTTTTTTTCTCTTTATTTGGGTTAACAAACGGTGTACACAATAATATATAAACAATAAACATTTAGTAATAAGCAATTGTCATTGTGTCACCAACAACATTAACCACATATTAACTAGACTTATTATGTAAAGAATGATAGTGTATACATGTATATAATATTGCTTATTAGAAAAAGAAAACATATATATATTAATCAGATTTCAGTAAGTACTTGTGCAAGGTGTTTTTTAAATATACCAATTCGTGTAGCAAACATGTCTATGTCACTGAAGTATAGGTTAAATGTGTTAAAAATTCTATTTAATGGAGATCTTTTGCCAGCATTAGTGCGACAAAAGGATGTAGCAAACAAGCGTGCTGAATTACGACTATGTGTTGTGTGAAGTACTTTATAAAATATTTGATTATTGAGTTGAATACAATCATATCTGCAATGACACAAATCATACAAAAACATTGTCTCGAGATAACAACGTCTTGATTTTAGTGATAGTAGATTATACTTAGCTATTAACAAGTTATACGACAACTTACTACGAAAACATTTATAGTACATACGACGAAGAAATCGTTTCTGCACTGATTCAAGTAAAACAGTATACTTATCATAGAAAGGATTCCATACAGGCACAGCATGTTCCAGCTGGGATCGGACCAAGGATTTATATAAGTGAATGTAGGTAGAAACTTGCTGAAATTCGGTACTCGAGCGCATGACAAAACCATACATTTTGAACGCCTTATTTACAATACGATCAACTTGAGCATTTAGATGCAATTGTGTATCTAATATGACTCCGAGATCCCTTATTTGTTCAACAGTTTCAATACGAACACCGCAAAGCATATATGGGTAATGGCTTACTTTTCTTTTTTTAGTAAATGTAATATATTTACATTTACTTAAATTTAAACTGAGCTTATTACGAGAACAGTATTCAGTAAAATTATCCAAATCCTGTTGAAATTTAATATGATCTTCATGACTATTAATAGTGTGGTAAATTTTTAAATCATCTGCGTACAATAAGTAATGACAGAAGTTGAAGCATTGGCAAATGTCGTTAATGAATACGACAAACAACAGAGGTCCTAAAATGGAACCTTGTGGAACGCCAGAGCTTGTCGAAACAAATTCAGACTCAAACCCTTTAATTACGACTTTTTGTGTGCGGTTAGAAATGTAAGATTTAAACCATCTCCACAAGTTTCCACGTATACCATTGTACGCAAGCTTCTCGATAAGTAGTTTATGATCTACCCTATCGATTGCTTTTCGGTAGTCAGTGTATATGCTGTCTGTTTGCAGATTTTCATTCATCCCTTCAGAGAGATAACTAGCATAAACGAGTAAGTTGGTAGTCGTAGACCGTCGTTGCACAAACCATGTTGTTGCTCAATGATAATGCTATGAAGAGCAGGATAAATAATATCATGTACTAGTCTTTCGAATAGTTTGGACAGAACAGGGAGTATAGAGATTGGCCGATAATTTTCTACATCATTTTTTGGCCCACCTTTATGTACCGGGACGATTCGAGCGGTTTTCCAAATCTCAGGAAAGACACCATCTTGTAGGCAAGCATTGAAAAAAACATTCAGTCGAATTGAGAACCTCCTTATTTTTTTGAAGTCGGTTAAAAAGGTAGTGTAAGGGAAAGGAGATCGAACGTGCTATGGATTTGAAGAATAAAGGAGGAATGTTGTCTACCCCTGCACCTTGTGAGATATCAAGTGTACACAATGCCTTAATAATTGAATTTTCAGAAATGCGTATGTCATACATGTTTAAGTCAGTGTTAATATTACTATTTGATATATCCGTGACATCAAAACTATCGTGTACATTCGAAGGTTCATAAACTGAGTGAAAAAATTTGGAAAACAAATTACAAACATCAACTGGATCGTTTGAGACTATATTTTTATACAAGATGCAGCTAGGTATGTCTGAAGAACTTTTACGGTTGTTAATAAATTTCCAAAAATATTTTATATTATTTTTTATACTTTCCTCTACTGAATTTATGTAATCAATACTATTTAGTATAGTATCGGGGCGTGTGCTAGTGCGAGTTTTATTCACCTTTCGATCTGGTTAAAGAGAACAGGAAATTATATAGCATTGAAGCTGCGCCTCCCGATCCCAGTGACAAACTACTCGTAGTAGAGTTAAAAATCTTCCATACCAATAAATTCTAGTTTTCGTTAACGTAAACGAGTAGCTAATACGCACGTACAATACCGCCAGGCGCCAATACGCACGTAAAATACATTTACAGCAGGCTGTGAATTGGCGGTGTTGTATATCGGTACTATTAGTTATTTAGTGTCATAAAGCTGAGGGTGTTCGTTCGTGGTAGTGATGAGTAGGTTGGGCAGCTACTTAAGTCATTTTGTCGGTCGCTTCTACTCACCGCGCACCCATACTCTTATGAGGACACCGCCTACACGCCCGCCCGTCTGTTTGATTAAACACCAGAAAATACACTTACCGCTGAATAATTGGCGACAGTGTTGTACATCGGACTGAGCGTCGTCGTGGTTGTGGTGGTGGGGAAGGGCCGCTTCACCCACGTCATGTTGTCGTCCGCGCACCCGTACTCGCACGAGGACACCGCAAGTACACCCGTCTGTATAAAAAAACATGCGATAAGTTATTTAGAAGTTTAAAAATAATGTAGTCTCTCGTCTAGAAGAGTGTCGTCTCCTCCTAGATTGCTTCAAAAAGTATGGTACTAGATATAGGTCTATATGTTTCTCTCACCTTGACTCCCGACCAGGTATTGCAGCGCATATCTTCTTTGCAGACCTCCTGCATGACGTATGTACTGTCGGCGTCACACATGAACAGCACTTGTGGTCGCCGCGCCTGTACAAACAAGAATACTTAGTAGAACTAACTATACTTAGTATTTTAAGATAGGTATGTACGTAGGTATATTAAAATTTGTATGTTTTTGAACAGACTCAGTCTAACCGTCTTCTGACTGACTCTTACACGACCGTCATCGTCGGTCGCTATTATTGTCGATTTTAAAAGCTTGATATGATTCTGTGAGATAAGGACTCTAAGGAGCTCTACTTTTCTCAAATTAATTTTAATTTAATGTATAAGCGTATTCGGTTCGTAACAAAAGGATGGTAGGGTAACCCACCCGCTCAGAAAGCGGATTAGGGTAGCTTATAGGTCAAGGCTGCAGAGCAATCAATGGGCGGAAGTGACTTTATTACACAAACTACCAATACTTATTAGTATGTCCTTCGTTATTACAACCTTTCTATATAGCTGTTTACTTTATAGGCTAAGTTTGTAGGATAATGCAATGAATAAGGATGTCACTTCATTTACGATATAATAACACTGTAGAATAGGATAGGTATTTAAAACATCTAAAAAAACAAGCAAGGATCATTATGATTTACCGTTTTGCGTTCAGCCTAGGTTGTGTAGTGCGTGACCATTAGAAAGTGAAGGATCCACGCAGCCCTGGCCCGGGATAATCTTTTAAAAGAACGCGCAGCAGTTTACCAGACCCGCTAGGCCCTGGGGCGCCAGTCAAGTCAACTCGCCGAGAGTATCATCTCATGATCAGATGTGAAAAACAAGGCGGTAACTATACGCAAACACGCTACACAGCCTTGGAGCACATAGGAAATTCGTTAAACTAACAATTTGTTAGGACTATATTTTACCTCATGCCGCTCTGTGTAGGGCACAGCCAACAGCAGCGTGTAGAATAAGGCGCTGAGGATGAGGCAGATGGCGGTGATCACGCGCAGCAGCTTACCGGACCCACTGGGACCTGGGGCGCCTCCGGTGGAGCCTCGGCCCACTGACAACCTGAAGAATGAAAACATAATCTGCTCGTTTGCCCAAAATAATGCGAGAATAAGAATTAACATTGACTTTCGTCATATTTAAACTCTTTTAAAATTAAAATTTGCCCAATAGTGTCTCATGAACTTCAATGTTTAATATTTTTCATCATTTACATCAACATCATCCACATAAACATAACGCTACACAAATATTTCAAAAAATAAAAAATAATAATTAGGAATGATGCAACTTACTTATCGATTAGACATCCCAGCACTGCTGGGCCCAAGATGGCGACACATGGCGCCACCGCAGAAATTAGGCGGGCCTCCCCCCGGTCCAGGCCTACGTGCAGCATATGCACTGGCAGGAACGGGAATATACATCCCACACCTACAAAAGAAAGTTGGGGTTAAAAAACCCACCTGCGTAAAAAATAATAAATAACTAAATAGAAAATCAACTGAAAAGGCCGAAACAAGATAAAAATTCAATCTTTGTAGTTCAGTCGGAGGCACGCATAAAGTGAGAATGATTTGACTTATCATTAAATTTTATGCCTCCAACTGCATATTATGCATGATGTTGCATAAATTGAATATTTATCTTGTTCAGGCCTTTTCAGTTGATTTTCTATTTAGTTACTTACTTATTATTTTTAACGCAGGCGGGTTTTTGTTTTTTTAATTTCTTTTTTATTTATGTCTTTTAGTTAGACAAATTTCATGATATACCTTTTTGAAATCCTTGTGTTGAACTCTCTAATTTGATACCAATAAGGAAGTATTCGAAAAAAAAATGATTTGAATTCACCAACTCCAATGGCGTCGCACAGCCGCCATATTTGTTTTTTTTTTAACGTCACCTATCTAAGAACACTTGGGCAGCTAAGACGAAAATCTAACGGTACCTCAATTATGTAAATCCGTTCAGCGGTTCTGGAGATATGAGGTAATAATTAATTACATACAAGATAGGCGCGAAAAACATAACCCTTCCTTTGCAGTCGATTAATTATACCCCTAGGTATACGTACATTACGGAATCGCCGACAAACTTCAAAGGTACTTATCGGTCTCCCTGTGACCACGGACCCTGCAAAGGGTTTTTAAGGTACTTTTCAAATCAATAAGCCACTTTTATGACTTTCTTTAAAGTTAAAAAGTTACAAAAACAAAAAATGTTGAAAAAAAATTGCCACGAGCAGGATTTGAACCTGCACCTTTCTGACATTCCGGAAGAGCACATGACCCGGAATGTCAGAAAGGTGCAGGTTCAAATTCTGCTCGTGGAATTTTTTTTCAACATTTGTGTTTTTGTAATTTGTTCGCAACAAAATTTGCGTTAAAAATTATTTGAATAGTTAAAAAGTTAATTGAACAATAGGTAATTATGCGATTTGAAACATTCCACAGTCTATGGGACAAAGTGTGTAAGTATATTTATTTAATTAAAGTTTAAGCGAACTTGAGTGTACGGACCACGGACTTTGCAAAGGGTTCGAAATGTCAGTCATGACAGTGTGGTCAAGAGTTCATGACGATAAATTGTTGTTGTGATGGTGTTTGTTTTCAGCACCGCAACGGCAACGGCACAAGCTGAAGCAGGGTCCTAGTTGATCACACACACAAAATCATGTTTTCTATTGTTGTTTTGTTATTTTGACATCATGTTTCTGTAATGTTTGTGAGATCGTCAATAATAATTTATCATTTTTATTTTTATTCTTGAGTAATATGCATATAGCCATGCCTATAGGTAATGCCTAAACGCGGCGAGTAGAAGTGAAAGCTTATTAATAGATCACAAATCGGTACAGGCTCTATGTTAGATTCAAATAGGTATCTGTGGGCTCTACCATAGACTATGTATAATGGCTCTACCCCAACAGGCTCTACAATACCGATTTATATTCTGAAGATTACTCTGAAGATTATTCTGAAGATTATATACTTATCCTTGCAGATTCCTTCACGGTTCAGGCCATTCGATTATGGAACGCTCTCCCCGAAAAAGTCAGACAAGCTCCAAGTAAACTTGTATTTAAAACAATGGTGTGTAAACTGTTCCTACAGGAGTCAACACCCACGTAAGAGATTCCCATCATCTTTTCTTCTGTTATGTTTAAGTATGTTTATGTACTTAGTCTATTTTTATTTAAGTTTTTTTATTTTTTATTTTATAGTATGTAAGTATATTATATTATTATCATTTAATTTAATAAACTCAATATGTATATTTCAGTTCTTACAAATTTATGTAGTATATGTTTCATTTACGTTCTTTGTCGCACCGCTTACAAATTTTTCTGTCTAGCCCTTAGGTCGACTGGTAGAGAATGCCATTTGGCATTAAGTCCGCCTTTTGTACTTTATTTTATTTTATTGTGCAATAAAGAATAAATAAATAAATAAATAAATCCTTATCGTTTTTAATAAAATATCTAAACAGGTTGTGAATAAAATCATTGGCGCCGGCTTTGATACGATTCGATTGAAAGTAAGAATTAAAACATTTGCGATCTGGCGCGACGGATTAATTGTACTGCCCAGTCTTTGATATTGACACAAACAGCTAAATATAAATTTGCCCCAGTAGAATCACGAGAATGTGCGACGCAATCGCGGTGACATACTCGTGACAAATGTGTAACTAAAAACTTGTACAGTTTATGTTTACATCTAGGTACTTATCTGCTAACACAAAATACGAGAAAGCCATAAAATACTTTCAAACGGTTTCTTAACTGTAAATATCCAATAAAAATCAATTACAGATGAGTACCGTCTCAAAAAAGCTGATAAACGGCTATAAAATTGCGTGCGCGCAATCATCTCAATGCGGGCTTTGTGAACTTAACTGCCGGCATATAGGTCGCACCAGTAGACGCAGCAAGAGGTGAACGGTCCCTAAATCATTCCAAACAAGACGCTCCTTAGAAGGAAACTTGCGACAGCACTTGACCACATGACAGAATGTGGTCTATCCGTGCCACTTAATACTAAGAACAACTTTTTGTAGGATACTTTGGCACTGTAATGATGACGAACACTCGAACAACTATTAAAATTTTGCTATAAAAGAAGGATGATGTTCTGATGTCTTTTTTTCATCTGACACCACATGCTTAACCCAATTTGAAATACAGGAAATAGTTTAATACAGTGTTAAAGATACCGTTCATAATGTAATATAATATATAAACCAGTAACACGAGGGCTAAATGTTATATATTTTGTTATATTTGTTATATATTTTGTTGGAGAAAAATGCATAAAATACATAGGTAGAGCATAGACATACTACGAGTAGACGCAGGTAAATAGAAGTACTAGTATCTAAATAGTTTACTTACCTGAGAGGAAACAAAATAGCACGCATTTTAGGGTAATGAGATTTTTGTTGACTAGCTCCTTCATGTTTGCCGTATTGTTGCACCATCAACAGTTGATTCAGATCCAATCACCCACACGCATTATTCATCTGAAACAAAAAACATTCGAAGTTATGATTAAAACAGTTATATTTAAAATTCAGTTTACTAATAAACAAAACTACTTTATAAATAAAACTTAGCGTAATTCGGAATATGGCATCATCGATTTAATTGTCAGTGCGACAGTGTCCGGAATTGGGGCCAGGGACATTTATTTACACGCCTACCTACAAGCGACAGTCGCAGACCGTTGGAGCATCATTCATGAGCATGAGCAAGAGCATATTTCTATTGTTGATCTCGGTAGCACAAGCAGAGACACTGGGTCAGTATCTGTACGTATTTATAAACGCGACGCAAGACCTAACCGCTTGCACAGACGCCGCCAAATAAAGTGATTTAAAGCAATTGGAACCTATTTGGTAGCTGTTGGTTGGACAACGCCAGACAAACGAATTATTGAAACAAGCGAGCGAGCGGCCCGATGAAGTTACTGGCCGATGGGACGTCGAGCAGTTCGCGACGAAAGAAAATATTTATTCTCTAGTATCATTCAACTTGCTTTGCTACGGAATTAAATGAAATGGGCATTGTGTTGTGATCCTTATGTAGCGATAGATTGGGGCTAGTTGCATTATCTTGACGGTAACTAGTAAGTTATTGATAAGGGTACATTCGTGGTACAGCTCACCCTTAGTACATATTATTAGTTAGATCCCAATTATAAAGCTCGTTTCATAGTCATAGAGGTAGAGTCACCTATAGTTAAGGAAATTTGCATTGCAGCACATATCGTACCGTAGTACGTAATTCCTGACATAGGAATTTCACTGTTTCGATAAAATTTCTCGGTAATTTTACTGTTAATGAAAACCGTCGGTACGTAATCGCCATGCCCTATTATGGATAATTTAATTTCTCTGACGCTGCAATATTTTTTCGTTTAATATATGTATAGAGACGTAGGTTATATTATGTAGATAGAAGTAAGTATAGGCATGTGCTATAGGTGTGGTATACGGAAGATATCACGCATAGACTCAACAACCTTACTTCTTTTAAAAAACTTCATAGTTTTTCTAATGTCTCGTATAGGTAGGTATGTACCTTTCAAGTTATTAATATACGTATGAATAATACAGTCGGTAACCGAATAACGATCCGAATAATGGCACCGTTATTGTTTGATTTCAGGCAACACGGCGAATTAACGTAAAAATAGGTCGTAGTCGTAGCTCTATTTTCTTCGCCATGACGTAATTCCGTTTTAATGGCACGACGACTAACGGTGGGTAGGTCAACGCTTTTAATGTAATGTGGAATACAGGCCAGTAGGGTTACTCTTGAAACACAATTGCAATAATCAATTTCCAATCACAAATCTAAAAAATTCAAATGGCACTCTTAAAAGCGATAATAGCGCCACATCGGAATTAAATTGCGTGGAAATTGAGTGAATAAATTATTATCGAGATGGGGCGTTCCGAAATTGCGAAACTTATCCCAATATCGATACATATTAATCGCATTGGAATTGTATTAAGATTGAGTTTGCGTCAAGAGTAGCCTACCTGTCTTTCCTGATCGATAGGTTAAGAACCTACATTTTATGGGTCTATTACACTAGCGGCTACGTGGGAAGGCATAGTTCTATGCCTTGATTAGTATTAAAATTGCATGGCAAAATTTTAACTCTCCTCGTTTGTCATAACTCAAAAGTTATTACATCAGTCATAACATTCTTATTAAGTGATATCAGTATAAAAATATTCGATTGTCGTATTATGTTGCTTAAAAATAACTCTAACAGTGATGCTGTAGCTGTAATATGTGCAAAATAAATTAATGAAACAGGTGAAATAACACCCCAATTTTTTTAAATTCATTTAATGTGGTTTGCTCGGGTCTGGTAGCAGCAGGTTGGGTGTGAGTCTTCGGTGTTAGTACATTTGTACATTTTTCATATTGTTATACTCGTATAATTTTATTCTTACAGTTAGGTAACCCGTACGTAAGAACTTAAGACCTCCGGATATCATGTCACTTTACCACTCGGCCACACCCAGGATAAAAAGTATATTATAATATTTAAGTATATAAATAAAATACAGTGAAAAAATTAAACGCCCACTCGATCCGTTTAATTTTTTCACTGTATTTTATTTATATATAAATTTATTCAGCTTAAGTGTAGCAATTAACACTTAAAATAAAAAGTAAAAATATATTATAATAGAAATGAAATGGTGGAAGAAATGGAGGGAGGCCTTTGCCAGCAGTGGGACAGCGAGGGCTAATAATAAATAATAATAATAATAATATTATAATAGTGTAAGAATTAAACAATAATAATTTTACATATATTTATTACGTACTAGCTGCCCGGACAGACTTCGTTCTGTCAAAAGTATTTTTTTTTCTCTTTATTAAAACTTTCCGTGTGCCTTAATGGAACATACCTACTAAAAAAATAATTTGCCGAATTGGTCGAGCCGTTCTCGAGTTTTGCGCTTACTTTGTTGTTTAATTCTATGTTACTTGTTTTTGTAGTACTTTTTGATGTGTAACATCTTTCCGCTCGCTTTCTATACTATAAGCAATTCGTGGGAATGATTTCGTGAAATGGGACGGAAGTATGTGTAACAGTGTTACAGGAAGTCCGGGAAACGCGCAAGCGTTACACATCATATGCGACTACTCTCTGTAAGGCTCACTCGTTTTTTTTTTGTAATTTTGTGTTTACCAAATGTTTACTGTTGGAGGTTTGTAAGTAGCTTTAAGATTTTATATAGTTCAATATTTTTTTTATAAATAGCTACTATTCCTTCTAACCTTCCTAAAAAAAAAAAAAAAGATAACTAAATTATGATATCAGCTTTATTTTCCTTTACAATTATACTCGATAAACGTGACCCTTTCAAATTTCATCTGTACGTAACACCTATGTGCGATTTCCATTAGCATGTTTAAAAAAGCGAGTGTTGGCCGTACCAACCATAACACAGAATTCTTTTTTTACTATTTTATAGTGAGAAGACGATCTGCATCTGGGTTACAACTGCTAAAGTCGTGTGTAAACATAAACAATCATCCGAAAGTTTTACATGACAGCTCACTGCTGGCCGGCTGGCCCAGTGGCAGAGCGCCAATATCTTTTCAATTAGACTTAGTTTTTCGAATTATATTAACGAATTGGAGATGATTTAATTTCTCAATGATTATGTTTATTATAAAAGTTGGGAAGCTGAAGTAAAAATTGGGTAAGTATTTAATTTATTTTGTCAAATCCCATAAAGAAGCATTGCGTTAAAAAAAGGAAAGATAGGTACCTAGATACATTGTCTCGTCATAATGTGGCATGAGGCCTTAATTCGCTTTGGACCTACGAGTAACAAAGCAATCAAAACTAAACATTGTCCAAACTGCAAGTTTCTATTAATTTTCTTTCAGAGACATAGGCAGAGATATATACATAGACAAAGGCTTCCTATGAAAATAAACTCAAAGTTAAAGTTTTGTTATTTAAGTAGGTACCTACTTATGTAGGTATCCAAAAATATGAGAAAGATTCCTACTTTTAAACTCAGTCATAAAGTAATATTGCTTTTCATATATTACCTTCACTGATCACAATCTGTGTATTTCTTCTTAGACATACCTACAGCTTGCATGCTTAAGCAAAATGATCTAATAGATACTCGCATAAAGTTGCGTGACTCGAAGTTATTTCTTTAATTAAGCGAATAGGCCAGGGGCACACGCCGCGCCTGGCAACGCGGCGGGTGTCAACGATGAAATCATTATTTTCACTGTTTATTCATAGGATAGTTCCAGTGTCCGACAGAAACCAGTGATCGTCAATATTTTCCTTTAATCATTAAAAATTCCTATTTTCACTCAATTTTGACTCCTGTCAGAAATTGTCATATTTAGCAACAATTGAATACAGGGTGCCTAGTGCGAGTTCGCCATTCGATCACGTTAACGAAAATGAGAATTTGTATGGCAAAATTGTAACTCTTCTCGTATGTCGCCAGGAGGCGCTGCTTCAATGCCATACTAATTTTCGTTTTCGTAAACGTAATCGAATGAATACGGATAGTAAAAAAAATCACACTAGGCACCCTGTGTGCCGACAAGAGTTAAATTTTGCCATACAAATTCTCGTTTTTGCTAATGACAATAAACATCATCATCACCATCATCATCAGCCTATAAACGTCTCACTGCTGGGCACAGGCCTCCCACATGATCAGTAGCACGTGGGGGTATTGGGCCATAACCCACCACGCTGGCCCTATGCGGGTTGGTGGGTTAATAAACATACATTCGCCATTTATTTGTTTATTCGCCAATAAACAAATAAATGGCGAATGAAACTCGCACTGGTAGGTGGGTACCTAGTACCCAGTAAGTTTGCTATCAAAATTATCTCAATAGTGTCTTAAATATTTATAAAATATAGTGAAAAAATTAAATGCCTACCTATTCAATAGTGTATACTTACTTAGGTGAAAAGGGCATTTGGAAAGGGGTGTTATTGAAATGGGACATTATGGGAAAGGGACATTATTACTTATGCACCTGAGCGATTAGGGTGAGGACTAAATATTGCAAAATTTAAAATCGGGACTACCGACACCGCGTGGTCACAATCTATTTGAAAGATTGTCATAGAGTTGATGGATTCTGAGCTCAACAAAATTCTTACGCACAAAAGTAAAGTCAACAATGTTTTAGTAAATATTCCATAGAATTAATGGCGACCTCCTTGGTCGAGTGGCTTGCACACCGGTTTTCATGGTGTCGCTATCTCTGAGGTTCCGGGTTCGATCCCCGGTCGGATCAATTTAGAAATACCTGTTTTTCTATATTGTTTCGGGTCTGGGTGTTTCCTATTTATAATAAGTATGTATTTAAGTATATTAAGTATGTTTATCCGTTGTCTAGTTAACCATATAACGAGTTTCTTAAGGAAACTTTTCTTGGGGCTAGATAATTGGTGTGAGTGTGGGAAACATTTATTTATTATTTATTAATGGACATGGCCCATAGCCTATCTGACAATACATGTAAAGATTATATTAGATTTTTTTCTCTTTTGTTTTAATCTTATTGATTATTATACTACCAGCACCGTACGTGTACCTACCAGCAGCGCCAAGTGACTGAGAAACAATTGAATTTCTGTGTCTGGGTTTTGTGCCAGTCCACATATTAAGTGTGAGGTGGATAATTAAATTAAATAAGTCACTAATCTTCACATCACACCATAATCCAATTATCAAGTCACAAATTAAGCAGAGCTTGTTGTGGGGTAACGCATAAACTTAAATAAAAAAAGAATTTGTCTTTATATGATGTACAATAAAGAATATTTTCATTTCATTTTCATGTTGCTGAACTCTAACGGAAATCAAACCCGTGAACCACTGTTGCAAATAAAGATCGCTCCGCTAAACCAACGCGGTCGCAGCCATGAGTTCGTACGACTACCTACTTTGTGTTGCAAATGGAGTGATGCAATGTCACTATGTCACCCACGCAAGAATGAACCATTCACCATTACTCAGCCCTCGTACTTCCATTGATTACCTCATGTCAGCATACATAGTGGAAACCTGTCGTTAAAAATACAATTTACTTATTTGTAATTTTGATAGCCCGCATAAACATCGATTTTCAACTTTTTCAAACCAATTAGTTAACCAATTTCTAAGAAATTTTCATGCTACATGCTCATGTCTCAAATTTTTTGATGATTGCATAGTTTTTTCATAATAGGTATTTAAATTCTACTATTGAAAGTTTCTAATCGCATAAATTCAGTTGACTAAAAGTTTTCTACTAAATTGTACTTTCGTTATGCATTATTCAAGTTTCATAAATAATTGCTTTTATGAAAAAAATTGTAAAACAAAATTTAGAAAGGCTGTTTTTAACCCAAAGTGATTACAGGAGAACCAATCAATCTATTATAATACCTTAAAATATGTATATGTAGGTAGAGCACTTTAAAATGCTTAAAAAAATAAAAAATGTTGCTGACTCATTCTAGTAAAAAAATCAATACCTATTAGTCCCATCTGAAGATAAGTAATCTGTGCCTGATGAGCTGAGGTACAATATCTTTCTTCTGGTGTTTTTATATTTGCGGTAAATAAAAATAATTCTGATATTAACTTATTATATATGAAATTTATGTTATTATAATTATATGTTACATTATTTTATAAGTCATAGCCACAGAAGAGATATACCGATACTTATAGCTTTGAGGCTTGGTGACCGTGTCGAGAGGCTATGTCATTCGCGAGTAGGTAAATCGATAAAGCTGTCACTTAAGCAGTGGAAATTGGAACAGCTCGATTGAATACCGTATAAGTCGACCCATTTGTATGCCAGTACCAGCGACTCTACGTACCTGTAGAGTAGAGTCGGCCAATCGTAGTATAACTATGCACCTGTTCATTCCGTTGTGCGATAACGCGGTTCGTGCAGGTGTTCTTTGATGGCAATTTTTTATTTTATTGACTCATATAGTATTTTTGGTTGCCTGGAAGAGATTGCTTTTTGGCGACAAGGCCACTATTTTGCACGTCTTGTGTCTATTTATTTGTTTCTATGACTGAGTGTAAAAAACCATTTTTTCTTATTATGTAGCTCCTTAGGCGCAATAATTTTATAAGTTTTACTTACATCATCCAACCTCTCTTAATTTTTTAACTTACAAATTGTCTTAGAATTGAAATGTAATGTAAATGTTAAATGTTAAATATTTTAGGAATTTCGCATATAAGTACAAAGTGAATATGCAGTGAATCAGGATTTTTTATGTGGGACGAAACATTTTGAAAACAGTTTTCTACAAACATTACTTAACTATGCCTTTTGTAATTTATAAAAGTATAGTATCTGACTTTATTTATTTATTTTATTTTTGATTGCAGTTTTGTATACCTATTTACCTTATCTATCGTAAAGTTTGTACTTCAACGATAAATATAAATGGTTTACTTTTGTATCGGATTCGACGAAGTCTTTTTATGGTGGTCACTTTTTGCTCGGCCGTCCTGTTACATATTTAAGCGCTTTGGCCAGACTCCGAACAGGTTTGTGTAAAAACTAAAAAGGAATCGCATTTGGTCCACAGTCCACACATAAGAAGTGGGATTGGTCTTGGAGGGGGAAGTCACGATCTCGTCACCGCTATAAACAGCAAGGTCTGTCGCCGATCTGAGTTGCCCGCATGTTTTTCTACGCTCACATTTATACTTTTTTATGATACTGAGCCAGTACACAAGCTAACGGCCAGCCTGATGGAAAGCGGTCACCTTAGCCCGTGGATACTTGTAACAATGCTATCACACTCAGTGTTTAAAGTTTCGGTGTGTTTCGGTTCATAAGCTTCTCTGTAATTTCACTAGTTGTATATAGTACCTACCTACCGGCTTAAACTAAAGCAATAAACAATACTGTCGGATGGGTACTGTTCAAAATTCATCTAACTACTAGTAACCCAAGTTTTATTAACGAAAAAGAAACATTAATAAAACGTTGTCAATGTCTGCATATTATTAACTGGTAACTCAATATAAAGAGTGATGTAAACTTCCGTTGAAGGAATGATATTAATAAGTTTTTATGAGCAGTGTCGTGGATGCGATGACGATATCACTATTCTTGTGCCAGTTAGGTATGATATGAGCACTCATTTGTTAACTATCGCAGAAGGGCCAAATGTCGAGCATCGAATTTGTCGTGTGAATTCATAATGAGGCTGCCTGAACATTGAATCACTAATATGAATGAATGGCCGTTCAAATTTAAATTTTAAATTAGGTATAGGTACGATATCATTGTATTAAAATGAGTTATCGCCACCTATATTTTTGTTACTTAAGCTTGTAGTTTCCAATATTCATTGCACGGGATTTGTCATCAAACCAATTATGGTTTGATGATTCGATTACGAAACATCGATGCAACCATAGAACACAGAAAGACTGGTGTTCTGTGGATGCAACGAACGGGGCGCATCTCATCCCACCCTAAGCACGGTCCCTAAGATGTAGTAACTATTAACTAATCTGTGCCCTAAGCTAATATGATATTGTGTCAGCCTATATGCCTAGCAACCAGCACAACATTGATCCCAAGTGGTAAACCCATTTGTGGGTCAAAATCCTGCGCCGAACTGCCTCTATCTTAGTGAAGAGCAGCTTGTCTCTTTCTTTCTTCGTTTGTGCTAACCGAACTCGAGTAGTAGTATCTCGTAATTTATATACTTCTATTTAGGTATGTTGTTGTTACAAAGATAACCTTTTCACATTTCATTAATCATGTCTCATAAAGGTATTTACCTAACTATACTACACTGACTTCATTTGTTTTTATTCTTATGTCACTGCTCTTGTATCATTGTTTTCGTTGTTTTTTTTGTGTTCTTTTATAAAAGAGGATTTATTAACATAGTCGATAAATGAAGAGTCTCTCTCTGTCACTGTTGTTATTTCTTCGTTAATTATGTAGGTACTGAAACAGTAGAGTATAGTGCAGTACAGTTAGTTACAGCACTATTAACTAATCTGTGGTTACAGTTGCATGTCGCATTCACGTTGCACAAATTAAATTTATTGATAAAAACTCGACTCGGATACGCGACACATCTACAGTAGTCAGTGATGGCAGCCCATCAGAGTATTTTGTATCGCATGCTATTTCTCCACGTATCGTCACAGAAGATATCTCCATCACCATCCATCACCATACATACCTACGTATCGTATGGGTGATAGATAATCAAGATTTCTCATCGTTTTGCATTCAGAACGACATCGTCCACTCTCCAAAACTGTTCACTTCCTATCTTGTCCATGACAAATTCCTTAGCCAACCATTTCCTGTATTGTTTGTATTTTACATCGACTCTACTTTTCTTGCTACGTAGTCGAACTATCCAGCGAAGACAGGATCTTTATTATAAGTTTTTAAAAATCTCTTTTTCATTCAACACTATACTTTTCTTAGTAAGTATTAATTTTTTCTGCTCCTTGTTTTTTAAGGTTTTGTCTTATTTTATTTTACACGTTCGCTGTTGTCCGGTCATCTATACATATAAAATGCTTTGTCCTGAATGACTGATGAATCAATGCACAGCCTAAACCACTGATTGTAGAGACCTGAAACTTGGAGGGTGTGTTCTTTGTATGACGTAGGCATCCGATAAGAAATATTTTTCCGAAATTCTACCTCTAAAAAAGAGGGGCAAAGTTTGTATGGAACAACGTGATTCCTTGGTCCAATCTAATTCAAATTTTGCATAAACCTTTTTTAACAGAATTGATGGAAGACATGTTTCGTATTTTATTGAAATACATCCTCTAACGGGGTTAAAAAGGGGTACCTAGAAAGTTATTTTGGCGGTGATTTGCTTTGAAGATGATATCAATACTCCTTAGTGCTTTTAATTTAAATCACACTTCGATCATTGTTGATCGAAGAAATCACAGTTTCATTTTGACACAATCATGTTGACATGATGACAACTCAATCCGATTTTATTAAAAAAGGTTGAACCAATAAATAAAAAAAAGATCGATTTCGCTGGCTCAAAATTTTTTAGGAGAGAATTTGCTGTTATCTGAAAAACGGCCTTCACAGCGTCACCGGACTTTTTTGGGGGCGGCGAGAAACTTAAAAGGCTTCCTCAAGCCACACTGCTTGATCACGATCAAAACAACGTTTTGAAAACAACAAGAACGTTTCTAAAGGGAATGGCAACCCTACTAGATTCTCCGAGTAGGATTGGGATGGCCTTTACAGGGTTACTTTAGGCCTTTACAATAGTGGTGTACGTTATAAGCAGATGTGTGTCTAAATCAGAGTTTATACCCTAACTATCCTAACTAATAGTAACCTAACTTATTATGCGAAAGTGAGTTTGTTTGTTATTTGTTACGCTTTCACGCGTATACTATTCAATTATTAAATCATTAAATTTTGTACATATATTCCCAAGAGTACAATCAAAGACCTTATTATTAAAAAAGTGAGTTTGTTTGTTTGTTTGCTTGTGTGATACCCTTTAACGCGTAAACTATTTAACGATTTGTTTGTTTTGTTGTCATAGAAACTGTTAAAGCGGTACGAAGTCTGCCGGGTCAGCTAGTTCTCATATAAAAGACATAATGACAAGTGAACTGCAAGGTGTTTTCTCACTAGAACGTATGGCATAAGTACGTGTCACAAGTTCAAACGTTGATCCTCGCATTATTTTAGTTTTAAGTAAATAAGATATGTAATGCGACAATCGGACATTTTTTTTTGTGTACGGTTATGCCTTAACCGCACCTCATATGCATTGATATTTAAAGCAGAAATTTTGTTAATGGGGGCACGGTAGTGCCCCCGGCCAAGTCGAGGAAAAAAGCGGCAAGGGGCCGGTCGTACCATCCATTTCTCGAAATAGTTCATATTTTATACAGTTGTTTGTTTTATTTTATAGGTATTCACGCTGTAAAATTAGCGAGCTATTCTTACGCTGCGCAGTCCGAGACAAATGTCAGCCAATGAATTCGATATTCGATTCGTTTCTGGGTTGGTCCGATGGCAGGGGCCAAAAGTTTATGGTGTCGAATATTCTAAATTAATCGTAGAATTAGCAAGTTCGTTGAACTTGCGTGCAGCAACGTGCGGCCGGCGGGCGCGCGGCGGCGGCGTGACGAGTGTCGTACGGGGAGAGTGGAGGTGGGCGCGCCGATAAGAGGTGCAGCCGCCGCCGCCGTCGACGACGCGTCGCCGTCACGCCTCGGCCAACTGGGCCATCGGCATTGTTTTGTTTCTTACACTTCAATATACACTTTGTGTGGGTAATGTTTCTATTCTGCAACTTAGTCTATTCTTCATTCAAAAATTTTTTGGAGTTGTTTACTTATTTATGAAATTAGGTAAGTATAGAGTAAGTTATAGAGTAGAAATAAGTTGAACCAATAACTTAGAAGAAGAAGAAATTAAGGTAATATCAAGACATATCAAAGATTTTATTAAATTAAAACAAAACAAAAGAAATGACAACATTATATTGAACAACCCAAAATTGACCAAAAAAACAAAAGACATATTGGCAAACAAGACAAATGAAATATCTTTAGGTAAATGCAGTCATGGTGCAGTACTGAAGATATATTAGTGACAAAGTTATAATAACTCAATTAAAATTAACTAAGTAGCGGCCGGCGGACGTCCGGATCAAGCTGTTGTTTTGGAGAATCAGTTGGGTAGGTAATATAATTTTAGTTTTTTTCCAAATTTTAGTGTGAGACTCCAAATATATTAAAATCGGCAACAGTAGCACTAGAATTGTTGATGAGTGATGACTTTATGTGGTATAAATTCTGGCCAAAGGATGTAGGTAGAGCAATGTAGGATTACCTACTATAAGCTGACACATCAGTATGTACCGCAATGTTTTATCCGTAACGGTAACGGTGCGGAGGACCAATTTTTAGTATTTCTTCTCGAAAATATCTCCTTGGTTTTTGAACAGAAAAGCGCCAAAATAACGAAATGGTCGTTTTGTTTACATATTAACCATCTAAAATAAACCCAGCTTGCTTGTTGATTAATGCACGCCCCAACACCAACGAACGGCCAAACATTTAATAAAACTTTTATTAACGCTCGAGCGGAAGTCGTGACGCCATTTCAAAACACAACGTTTTTTTGCCACAATTACATTCATGGCACAGATGTCCGTAAAAAGCTTTCGTAATACGCATCAATCTAGATCATAATTATAATTGAAAACTTATTATTTTTTACTTACGAACGAACCTATAAGTAAAAGATAAATAATTTCTTAAGTAATTAGTAATGTAAGTACTTATAACAAATACCCTCATGTTTATCCAAAGTATAGTTTTCTTATTATCAGCAGTGACATGATAATGATCAAAGTTTTTATTATTCTAAGCGAAAGTGTTAACGTATGTTTTCAACGAACATTATCGCCAAGAATTTTAACGCGAATTACAAGAAATCCGCCATTTTAACCTTTGTGTTGGCATTCCCTTGAAAAAGACAACTCTACATTGCACGTTTTTGCTATCCTAGCAATGAGAGACCCAATTTAGACGTTTACGGCGATAAGGCATGGCTTTATGTTATATTATGATGAGAGAAGGAGCAGAACGGAACAACATTTAGCATAAATGGAGGTCGGTGGAACCGGTTCAGTGCTTCGGTATACGGCGGTGACGTCACCGCTGATATCATCACCACATGCTCAGCTTGAATAAGTAAAAGCTGTTTTTTTAGTATGTTTATATTTAGATAACTTTAGTTATATGTCATCATTTTCCAACAAAATTAGTAAGCGCCATTATGTTTGAAAGTGATGCATGCACCCAATGGAAGCCATTTGGTTCAAAGGTTTTAAATCAAACAAATATTTACAAGCTCAACAGGTATATACTATGGCATTGCTTCAGAAAACTAGATATAGTTTTCTAGAAGACTATATTATAATATAATAATAATAAAATTTATTTATTTTCTCTCCACAAAACTACAATAAACAATGTGCTTAACCTATAACATAAATTTAATATTTGTGGGAGACTGGAGTCTAAACTAGGCAGTGCCCTGCCGGTAATTTTAGAACTCCAGGCCTCCGACCCTCGTAATACATGGACTTTACTTATAGGTACATCATTGCGATTAAATGATACATTCGGAAGAGAACTCGTATTTACTACAAAATAAACGAAATACCTATAACTAAGTGTATAAGTGTTAGTGTGTGTGGGGGTGTGTTTGTGTGTGTGTGTGTGTGTGTGTGGGGGGTGCGTATGTGTGTGTGTATGTGTGAGAGGGTGTGTGTGTGTAAGTAATTAGTAATATATTGTAGGTAAGTACCTATTATTGAGAAAAATGGCAAGAAACTCGGCTAGCGAGCTTTTTTCTCAAGGTTCATTTGGTGCTTCACTTCACATGATACCTGCGATCATGCGATTTTATCCGTGTTAGTAATCCAATAATAATTGCTAATTTTCGATAAATGAAAATAAGGTCGCCGCGTGACCCAGTGTACCTTACCCGCAATCAATATTTACCTTGATCATCCTATATTTCATATTTCATAGTTGCCCCACTTACCACTACCACTCCCTCAAGCCTGCCCATCCCCTGAATAGGTACAAAGTTACATATTTTTATATATTTATTAGGTTAGGAGTACACACACACACACCTTTTGTATTTAAATATTATTAAGTAAGAAAATAGGTAACTTGAACTTGTAAAGCAAAAAGATGATTCATTGCAAAAAGTTAATACCTAATTTCTTGCTATTTGCTCCGTGGTGATCTATATTGTGACACAGTGTGGCATACAGAAAGAAAAACATGATATGCCAATACATACGTCCGTAAAATTTTGGCCAATGCCAAAATAATACTTTTGCGGTCAGATTTAGAATCATAAATTCATAACGTTAGTTTGTACCAAACACCACCTTCTCACAGAACATGACCCATAACCCATCTTCGGTTGATACCTCCCGCTCCCGTACCGTAGTTAGTACAGCCATTTGCAGAATATACCTACCTACCTACATCTAGGTACATGATATAATTATCATTAGATTACTAATATTATAAAGCTGAATTGTTTGGTTGAACGCGCTAACCTCAGGAACTACTGGTTCGAATTGAAAAATTATTTTTGTGTTGAATAAATAGTCTATTTATTGAGGAAGGCTAAGTATATTAAAAAAAAAGTTTAAAAATAAAAGTACACCCTTGCGAACTGGGGCGGGCCACTTGTTTGAATTTAACAAATATTTTAAAAAAATCGGCATTTGTTTGTTTTCTTATATACTTATATTTTCTTTAAGGGTTATTTATTAGCGTATTATTTCATATAATGCCGGGCGATCGCCTAATATAAAATCAAAAAATGGGGCAGTCGCCCATCACTAGCCTATCATTATAAAAATATGTTTCGTGAAAGTTATTCGTCTCTATCTATCCACAACATGCGACTCTGCTTCTGCCTCAATGCTAACTTTCCAATATCTTATTATCCGTAGGTTAAACAAATTCCGGAAGACTTTAATTGGATAGAATAAATAGATAAGTAGGTACCTATTTCGGTAAAAAGACCGACTTTAATTATTTATAGACAAAAAAAAAGTCCCGTTTTAATAAGTAAGTAAATTCCATCTTTATTTATTACTTACTTACCAATTGAACCTATTTCTGAAAAGATGTTTTTTATTCATTATTGTAAGTAAAATTATACATACCATAGAAATAAAATCCGAGTAACAAGTATTAAACTTTATCCATGAATAACACACTAACGAATTTAAATAACAATGTTTTTTGCAATTCGTAATTCAAAACTTTCGTAACTTTTCTCGCACGAAACAACACACACTCCGCACTTACGACCAAAACTAGTATCGTTGGTCGGCGCGTCGATTTTTCGATTCAATGTTCCAAACGGAGCAACAACGGGCTCGACAGTCGGCAGCCGTCGTCGTCGGTATGCCGATGCCGATGCTATGAATGCCAAGCCGAGTAACGGCGCGAAATGCGAATGTACGATGGAGACGGACGCCCACCATTCTCATAGAACCATAACAATAATAGAAACTTAGCAAGCCATTAAGCCATGCTACTATTTATTTTAATACATTTAATAATTATGCAGAGTATATGGTTAATAGTAATCTTATCTGTATAAGCTGACAAACAGGCAAGCTAAGAAACCATGATAATTGTACTAATGCGCATTTTGTAAAAAAAGTTTTTATTAATTTTAAATCACATAGATAGGTGATAAATAACACTAAGATCATATTAATAATAACTATAACTTTAGAACGGTTACTTATCAAATGCATGGTAGCAATTTATTCAGAATAGAGGAAAACCACGTTAGTTTAATGCAGTGGTGCTCCAGTGGCTGTTAGCTACCTACCATACATTTCCCAGCTTCAATTCTTACTAGAGCTAAATGTTTATTTAATTTTTATAACGCAAAGGGCACTTTCAAATTAGGCGTTTTGTTTCGGAACGCTGTCGTGCGTTTGCACTGCAACAAGCGTGCGGCTGTCGTCGTGCGCATGAAAACGCACGGCATCGGTCCGACACGAAACGTCTAAATTGAAAGCGCCCTAAAAGCAAATTAGATGAAGGTGAACAACAGGGTGCCTATAATGTGAGTTTTGTTTACTATCCATATCCGTATTCATTCGATCACGAAAACAAAATTTAGTATGGCATTGAATATTGAAGCAGCGCCTCCTGGGGGGCTACCACAAGCTCTTATTGCAGTATTATTGCAGTTGTGAAAACGAGACGCGTGTAGCGGTGAATATACAGCGTCTCTTTTCCACAACTGCAATAATACTGCTATAAGTAAAAGCTCATAGCAAGGGGGCTGGTGACATACGAGAAGAATTTTGCACTACTGATTCTCGATCGAAAGGTGAATGAAACTCGCACTAGGCACCCTGAAGATGTTAGTTATTCGTTTTCAAGTTAATTTTCAAACTCTCTAAAAGCTTCTTGGCGGGAAAATGAAGAGTCATGTCTGCGGTTTTGTTTTATTTTCTAAAATTTGTGTAATGTCGAATATTAATTTGAAATAATGGTGGATTATTAACCGTTAAGTGTTCGTGAGTGTGCATGAGTGTTAGCAAATGAAACAAAACAGTGCAACGTCACTTTTCAAATTCTCTCAAGAAGTGCACCCGAGGACTTTAGGAGTTAGGGGTATATCATTTCTCACTTCTCATTTCTATTATCATTCATCATCATCATACAGGAAAGAAATATTGTTTATTTATGTATTACTTGTAAGAAAAATTACTTTGACACTGGCTAAATGTGCTAATCGCACGAAGCCATTAACTAAATTTAAAAAAAACTCAAAAAACCGCCAAAGCCAGGAACAGGAAGACATGCTGTCATTTCACTATTTTCAACGTCAAAGCCTCATAACAACAACTAAAAGTTATTGTTCTGAGGTCAAATCACAGTGAAACCTTTGATAAAAGCTTTTATTTAATTTGCAATGTATGTATGTAATTTGTTCGGGTGGAATCTTGCAACTCAATTTTGAAGCTCAGACCAAATAAAAAGTTAAGACGGAACTCTGCGAACAGCAAAGTGAGGCCAGTTTTTTAAACGTGTGTGTTTAAACGGCTGTTGCCATGATAATTCAATTACCCCAAAAGTACAAAAATAACGTTAAAAATTAGCAATATTATTTTTAACGTTATTAGTTAATAACGTTATCATATGATATAAATAAAAGTGATCCATTCCGACGTAAGCTGCTGGTAAAAAGTGGTGGCGGTAGGAGAAAGGAAATGGAAAAAGAGTTTCAGAAATAAAACTTGTTATTATTTATTCAAATTATTTAATTAAAAACCTTTATGTTTAATTAATTTCTTGTATGCTTGCCTTTTACTTTTTTTAATCGCTTTGCAACTTTGACTTCATGTCAGGTCCATTTTTTCAATTTGCTATTATACCGAACCAATTTTGATAACATAATTAAGGGATGAGACCCACCCTTACGATAATAATTTATTTAACGAAAAAAAAACATGAACTTAATCAGTTCACCAACAGCGAAGATATCGCGTCGCGTATTCATAAACATTAAAAAATACAGTTGAACTTACCTCCTCGTTTTTTAAAGTCGGTAAAAATTTAGTGATAAGCATTACAAAAAACAAGTAACGTTACGTTGCGTGTCACAGACGTCACAGTACCCAATAATAGGGTAAACAAAAACACTTCATAATGGCAACACTTGTGTTTCAAGCAATAACGTCTAAATTTTATTTTGATTTATTGAAAAATATTGGTTTCCAAATTACTTACGTGTGAAATATGATTCCATATTGCTTTTTATCTTTTGAAGATTGATTCTTACACAATACAATTTGGCACTTTCACAGATAAATTTATGATTTTTCAAAACGACTTGCTCCCACGAGCCGCGGACCTACACTGACAAGTTAAGGCGTAGTTTTGTTGTACGTGTGTGCGTGTAATTTGTGTATGTACATGGCCAGGCGTAGTTTGACCCGGCCTCACGTCGCTGTTCGCAGAGTTCTGTCTTAACTTTTTATTTGGTCTGAGTTTTGAAGCAGATATCTTCAACCGATTGAGCTGTTTTGTATACATATTCAATTTAGATGACAATGCATGGTTAATTGAGTGACGTCATTGTAAATCCAACATGGCGGCACACCCAAGATGGCGGACTAATCATTGTTAGTAAAAAAATAATTAAAAGTAAAAAACTTTTTTAAAAACAAGCTTTTACAAAAACACAAATGTTGAAAAAATTTCCACGAGCAGGATTTGAACCTGCACCCTTCTGACATTCCGGGTCAGGTGCTCTTCCAATTGAGCTATCGTGGTTCTAACCAGCCCGCCGAAATTTTTCAACACTTTTTACTTTGTAAGCCAAAGGCGCCCATTCAATGTCAACAACTACCGTCATTAACATCCGATCATAATATTTTTACAAATATTAAAGATCAGTTAAGAAATAAGCAAGCTATTTTATAAAAAGTTCAATATAATTTTTAACGCAAATTTTGTTGCGAACAAATTACAAAAACACAAATGTTGAAAAAATTTCCACGAGCAGGATTTGAACCTGCACCCTTCTGACATTCCGGATCAGGTGCTCTTCCAATTGAGCTATCGTGGTTCTAACCAGCCCGCCGAAATTTTTCAACACTTTTTACTTTGTAAGCCAAAGGCGCCCATTCTTTCAAACTTTTACTATGAACTTTTAACGTCATTACACAATTCATATGATATAAAAGCTTGTCACGAGATTTACTTGTGTAGATAAAAAATAAATTAAATAACTCGATGTGATTGATTTTAACTAGGTACTTATTAAAATTTTCAATCTAAGTATCATCATCATCATCATCTCAGCCAATAGACGTCCACTACTGGACAAAGGCCTCCCTCAAGATTGAGGGGAATTTGCCATAATCGCCACGCTTGGCAAGCGGGTTGGCGATCGCAGTATGGTTAGAATTATCACAAAGAGACGCTGCTGCCCATCCTCTGAATCTAAGTATACGAGTACTTAATTCTCGCGATAACCTTTTATATCATATAAATGATGTAATGACGTTATAAGTTAATAGTAAAAGTTTTAAAGTAAAAGTTTATTTTTTTCTTTTTAGCGCATTTAAATAAAAGCTTGTTTTTACAAACATGTTATTTATAACATTATTGTTATATGACGCATTAAACCTTTAATTTTGAGTATTGAACAGTCCAATTTGTTGACACGCAACGAGGACGTTAGACCCGCCACAGACCTACAAGGTACTTTGTGCCACAGACAGAACAATAATTAACTAAGGCTATTTTCTATTCTGTGCTAAAGGCGCGACTACGCTCAAAATTGTTGATCATGGGAAATTGGGAATATTCCCAAGTGGAGTGCGTTAGAATTTTTCTAACTTTTTGTTTCTTGTTGGTAAAATGGTAACACACAATAAAAAATACGACTAGAATCACAGAAAACATAATAGTACAAGTAAGTCTAGAAGGTCTTTGAGACGAGGAGGTAGTTTAAAATTAAGATGGTAAAAATAAACATAATAGGTAAATGCTGAATAAAATACATAGTAATCACAGTATTACTATTTAATTGTTTAAACGCGAGCTATAAACAAACATAAATAGGAGGTTATTTATTTTGTAAGTGAAAACTTTAGGATTTTTATATGATTTTAAACATTAAATAAATTAAGTGCTACTTTTCCATGAGTCCCTCCTCCCTCAACAATAAAATTTCCGCGAAAATATTTTGTTTCAAGCCGTTAATTAATTTTTGTGGTTGGCAAAACTGATTCTCACAAATGTCAATTTTACGTTTGCGTGTTGCCGATTTTACTGAATTGAATCGAATAAAAAAACAAAAAGAAAAGTCGCCTGGCTGGACATAAAAATAATATTTTTCACGTATTTTTGGTTTTAGAGTAATAAAAATGTAATGATTTGTTGACTATCCAGCTTTTGTACAATGCCACTGTATGATTTGGGTTGTTTGAAAAAACCTTGATTTTGTGCTGTAATGCTTCAGAGTACCTACCTGTACAATCATTATTGAAGTTTAATGTTATGGCTCCTGTAAACAACGACAGACATCCAAATCATACGGGCACCATACCTAAAACGAAGGCTAGAAACAATTGCAATGTGCCTCAGGAAGCCGTAACACCGACAAGGAGGGACATGACGAGCAATCTGGTGTCGGTAAGCTGCTATACCTATTTCACTAATTATGTTACAAACTTTTTAAGCTGTAAGTTCAAATTCAGTTGTTGAATATTATTAAGACGACACTGACCTATTTCATACTGAAAATAAAATAAATAACTATAACAGATGCTATCAAATAGTTGACCATCACAATCATTCTTCACATTTTAGAGCTATGCTTATAACTTGACAAACTGAGGAGTAAGTAAGTAAGTAAGTCACTTGCTTAGCTTTGTCACATGTTGATCCACACAGTTCTTCCTTACTATAGTATGAAGTTTCTTAGAGACATGTGTACTCACTCTATATTTAGAAACAGTGCAGGAGAGAGAGAATGTAATTTGGCTGCTAGCCAACTATGTTATTTAAGATAATTCTGGGCTTAAACTAAATTATCTCTCTAATATTGTCTAGATAAATCTAAATTATCAGTCTTATGCTAAAAGGTCTTTATATTTTTTTAATTTTTCCCATTGGTGTACCATATGGGAGGTTGTTTTTCCAAATTTAGTCTAAAGAAGGTGTGTTTGAGTCTAATTGGCAAGCTTTGAAGTGTCTATTAATTGTTTTATTATGAGCAGTGAGCCTTGTCTTATTAATTTATACAGAAAGTGCATTCATTTTAGACTTCCCTGGATTGGGTGCCAGTTTCGGAATACAATTCAAGACCTAATTATAATAAATCCCGCAAACCGTCTAACAATACTTCGGATCACGAATTGACAGATTTAGGTAAGTGATGTTTAACTTATGTTCAAATAAGGTAGATATGTATCTAATTTAAATAAAACTATCTTTATACTATGCAGTTTGTTAAAATTTTTTCTATTATTATTTGACTCAGATAAATTTATTTTCACTGACAAAGAATCAGAAGGGAGGAATATACTGTCATCGAATAGTGTGACGACAACTTTTTTTTTTTTAGTACAGTAAAAAACAGTGCTTTTCATATTTCAGTCAATGGTTTTTTTGTATAACTCTTTCAGACCGAGATCGCGACGTCCCTCGGACGGAATCTCGACTTATAATCGCTGGACTATAGTTTATAAAGAGTCGTCGACTAATATTAAGATCATCGTCGCCTAAAACAGGCGCAACAATCGGCATTAAGGGTCAAAATTGGTTGTGGTCAAATCGCACAATTATATCAGCTCGTTTTGAAAGGGATAATTTTCACTGAAAGCTTCTACAGTAACTGTTTGGTGAAAGTAATCAGTGTGGCAATTTCTTATTCTTGTCACAGCAAATCCGATCATTAATCATTGAAATATGATATAAAAATTTTTGCTGCACATTATAGAAAAAAAATTCTTTATTGTATTACAGTATACATTGTGTATTATTTAAACACAAATGTTGAAAAATTTCCACGAGCAGGATTTGAACCTGCACCCTTCTAACATACCGGGTCAGGTGCTCTTCCAATTGAGCTATTGTGTGTATCGTTCAACATTTGTGTTTTTAAAAATTATTTAAACATTTTGTGTATTATGACTTTTCTTCTGTATCATGTTTTTGTTTTTATTTTTCTCATTTCATTACCCATTTTAAAAATATTTATTATTAAAAATAGTTTATTATTTTTTTTATAATTTTCTTTTATTTCAGACAACTCTGTATCTTATGAGAGTGGCTTTGGAAGGTTTGTGCCAGTGAGGCCTCAACCCCGAGCTCTGCCACTCAACGTGCAGAACCGTGAAAACATAGGAGATCATCACGACGATGCCAGTGGATCTGCTATCTCTGGACACACTTTACATCCTTATGCACATCAAATGCAAAACGGTAAAATAGGTTTATTTTGGTGAAAATATGAATATAACTCCTATGAATATCTCTGTTCCATTGGCTTTTAAAAACTAGCAAAGAACATAGCAAAAACTTTAGTGTTTTGAAATTTTCTTGTTAAAGCAATAAAGCCTAAATAAGTTAAAAAAACGTTTATATTCATGTGAGCAATCCAAACTATCAAAAGAGATTTTTCTAAGAACCCTTGTTTTGTCAAAATAAAATTTGAATTTTTTTTAACAGGCCTAATTCCCCACTCAAATCATGCTGCAGCTGCTGTGATGATAGTGAACCCAACTACACCCATTGCAGTTACTGGAAACATATCACAACCATTTAATGTAAGAAAAATATTGTTAATATGTATATTTTATATATTTTCTATTCTATATCACTTTTCTCACTCACTCAGTTTTATCACACATTTGGAACATGTGTTGAACTATTATGTATTAAAGTTCCCAATCAAATATTAAAATTATTTTCATTTTTAGGCTCCAAATCAAAACAGAAACAATTTGTCAAGAAATCTAAATCCAGCTCGTAATAATTTTGAAAGCAGCAGTATTGCAAGCAATAACAATACTACTCCACCAATTTCTAATTCACGAACTGGAACAAAAACAGTTAACTTGATGAACAATATGTATGACCAGGGGCAGGGTAGTTTTAACAATCTCAATGATAGCAACTCGGTAAGTAAAGCAATTACAGCTAGTGCAGTACACAGTGGACTTTCATGAAATTTATTAATGTTGTTATTGTTGTTTAGATTCACAGGGAATCCGCACGGGCTTTAGGAGAAGCAATAGTGGCTGCATGCCCTGATGCGGCTGCTGTGGAGCGTCGTCTCGGGCAGATTCGGGAGTATATAAGAGTTACATCATCCCTCGTGGACACGATGCGAAACTCGGAGGATGAGGTATGTTTTTCAAACATTTTTAATTCGATAATAGCAATCCTTTTAAAATAGGACAGTACCTCTTTATACAATACCGTGTTTATATTTTATTTCCTTACATTTACTAAATCTAGTCATGTCCAATTAGGCGTTTATTGAGCATACTAAAGAAGAATATGATGAACTAGTAGAGATGGTAATGAAATTGAAAGAAAGTGAAACTAAATTAGAAACTATGCTGGTCAAAATGAAACCTGAGAATGAGGAAGTTCCGGCTGCTGAGACAGATGAAACTCCAGTTGTACAAGAGGCAACATTTGAACCTGATGTAATTGAAATAGTTGAAGTCACAACTGAAAACCCTTCTCAACCTGATAAGAAATGTAATTCCAATAATGAGAATACTACTACTAATATTAGCCTTAAAAAAGTTACAAATATAGAGAATGAGCAGTTAAACAAGACATTGCTTAATGCTACATCCTGTGAGGAACCATACGGAAAACTTAGTAAAAATGAGCAAGTCATAAATAATGCTTTTGAAACCACATCAGAAACATCTATGGAAAACGCTAACTCATTAGAGGATGATTATCACAAAGAGTGCGATAATATACTTGAGATAGTGGAAATAGAAGATTCTCCTTGTAATGAGTCTTTACCCAGAAAAGATGATAAGCATTTGAATGAAATCTTAAGAAAAAACATTTTGTCCTGTGTTGAAAAAGTTGCACTAATTGAAGAAATGAAAACTAAATATTCTGTTAAGCAAACAGATCAGGTTTCTGTCCATTGATGTGTGCTGTTTCATGTGTGGCCCTTATGTGAATTGAGAAATTCATAGCATGAACTGAATGTTTTGAGAATAGAAACATAACCATCTCTAATTCTTCTAATTGTTACAGACAAAATTAAAACACTCAACCTGGCTTAGTATTTAATAATTAATGATCTTTTAATTGTGCATATGGATTGTTTCGGTGTCTCATCCCTTTTCTATATCCTCTTAATTACATTTCAATATTTTAGACTTAGCTGCTAACAAATCAGTTTTCAGTCTGAGACCTAACAAGTGTAGCCAATTTCGCTTATAGTCACGATCTATCTGTTTAATCAAAAACAATTGCCAACTGCCAAAAGTTCATCATGCATTTCGAACAACTTATCATATTGTTAACTAGGTTTAACGGTTTTTCGAAATATTTATAGTTTTAAAAAGGCTTGCCCATGGCCATAAAAGTGGGGATCGTAGTTTAGGCAGTCGTGTTTGATCAAACTATTGGTACGTGTAGCTCTCAAAACTCCCTCTTGTTAAATAAAGACTGAACTTATTTTGATTATTGTTATTTTCTTGCAGTGTCGTGTTGATGTTGTCTGATTTTTGCCTCAAACTTATCTCTCACCAATGTATTTTATTCAGCAGGATCTTGTTACCAGACCTGTGTCGGTACAGAGCAATGGATCTATTTATAGTGACAACGACCTTTGGCCTAATGAATATAAGAGTAAGGTAGAGTTATCGCAAATGCGAATGGCCGCATTGAAACAACAAGAAAAAAGACTTCTCAAATATCAAGTGAGTAACAAACTTTTCTATTTCTTTGCATGTGATTTTAAAATTAACTCGTTTTTTATAATCTAATGAATTATGGTGTATAGGAAGAAGCAAAACAACAATTAGAGGAACTGACTAGAGAGAGTCAGTCTCAAGAAATACATCCCTCAACGTCACATGACAACTTCGCTGGTATGCAGGTAAAAAGATTCCCTCTAATTGAATTTACTTTATATATATTCTTACTAGAAACAAGCAAACTAAAGCGGTATATATTGAATAATTTGTTGTTTCTTTCTAGAACCAGTCATTTAGTGCGAACTTTCATCACCCGAACCGAATGTACGCGGCGAACCAGATCGGGGTGGCGACGACGTTGCCGCACTCGTCGGAAACTTTGCACGGACAACAGAACCTAGCTGACAACATGGACAATGAGCACATTCACAGCCAAGACGAGCGGTTCACACACCGCGATGCTAACGTTGTTAGCGCAGAGGTAATGTCTATGGATAAATTTGTGTCATTATGGTGTGCTTTATATTTTAAGAGAATTCCCTTTCCTGTTAAATGTCTTTTAAAATGTGTATAAAAGATTGAGAACTTGGGAGGTCAAATACAGGGTTATTTTTATAACAGCACCCAAGTATTCAGTAGCGACTCAGAATCGGCAAGTAAACATCTTTCTTCTAGAATCTGGTCGAAATATACCAAACATTTTTGGACTTCCCATACTAAAGCGCACTCGTGATCAGCCTGATTTGTTACTAAAAGAAAGTTTTTGACCTACTGATTCTAAATCGCTCCGGAAAAATTACTGTTTTTAATAGCCCTATATAAACTAGCGCAAAAAGAAAGTTTACAAAACTAGGTCCTAAAATATTTCGAATAAGGACGATATTCATGTTAACTGATGAGATTCACAATTGCCATAGGAAACGGCGAGTGGAGTGCGGGATAGCGAGGGAGAAGAAGACGAAGGTTTGCTCGGCGAGCGCGGACGTATGCTGCAGATGAAGCTACGAGAGCTGCAGATGAAGAAGCAGCATATGGAAAGCTTGGTAATTATAATAGGCTAAGGAACAGCGAGTAAATCTGTGCTTGCCTTTCAAGATCCCGAGCCATCCCTGTGGCAGAAGGTATGATACTAGGTTCTTTTGTGGGTATACCTTCCTTGCCCTCGTCGAGCTTTACGTTGTCTAGTAATAACCCCAGTTGGGATTTCCTCGCGCCTCGGCGTATGTCCAAAGCATTATACCTAGTTAAAAAAGTGAATAGCGAGTAGGAGGGAGATGAAAGCCATGATGTAAATGAAGCCACGCGGGCTGCGGAAGAAAAAGCAATACGTCATAGGGAGCTGGGTACCATTTTCTCAATGAAAGACAGCTTATTACGAACTTGATCGTATAAAGCTTTTGGTTAGACTTCATTAGTTCAAAGCCTAAAAAAGAATATGCATATTCTTATTTTATATATTAGGGGTACAAAAAATAGACGAACATATTAACAAATATTGTATTCTATTCTCAGGTATCAGAATTCCAAAAGTTGCAAATGGCTACTTGTTTAGAGACTTCTCATAATACTTATTCAAGTTCCGGTGAAGACAGTGTTGATGAAGAGCCTTCCCGCAAATGTGAGTGTAAATACATAATGATAATTGCCGATCGATTATGTAATGTGATTTTTCTATATTAATTCAATCATTTTAAGGAAAAAAAACAATAATTTAGTAAGAGCTCTATCTTATATGAAGGTCGTCTCTACGCCATTGGTGTGTGTTTACATTGAGAGGAACCGGCAAGAGGCAAAAGCTGCTTTAATTTTTTCAAACAATCTCCATTTAAAACAACAATTTTTTTGCAGGTAACAAAACTGGTAGTGGTAATATAAAAAATGAAGATCCTTTCAAGTTAATGGAGATAAAAGCTATAAAGACTGCGCTCCAGAAAACAAAGGGTGAGCATTTCTATACAATAACATTTTTTTATATCAAATTATATGAAATTTTTATTAATGTTTATGCTTAACAGATCTTATGCGGTCAGTAGAGAACTATGAGACGGAACAAATGTCTGGAATACACGACGAAACATTTTCAATGCCTGCTCATTCAAACATTCATGATAAGTAAGTCAAATTAAGTGTTTTTGGTTAGATTTAACTGTATTTTTAATTTTCGTATCGAAATTCAGAAAATGTTATATTCCGCGATTGCATAACATAGAATTTGATTTTAAACAGTAAATCAGAGGGAGCCGGCAGCATCGGTGGGTGGTCTAACGAAGACAGCGTGTGTCGCGTCCGTAACTCATTGCCGCAGCGGCACAAGTTCACGAACGAGCAACACTCGCAGCAGCAACACCACCAACAACTCCAACAGCAACATCAACAGATCCAACAGCAACATCAACAGATCCAACAACAGCATCAACAACAGATCCAACAGCAACAGCACCAGCAGCATCAACAACAACAGCAGCACCAACAACAACAACAACAACACCATCAGCACCAACAACAGCAGCACCAGCAGCACCATCAACAGCAGCACCAGCAGCACCAACAACAACAGCAGCACCAGCAGAACCAACAACAACATCAACAGCACCAGAAACAACAGCAGCATCAACAACAGAGTAAGTTTTATTGTAAACTAGTTGTCCCGCGACTTCGTTCGCGAAGACTACACTATCCCACAGGAACCTGTTACCAGGATAAAAAGTATCCTATATCCTAGTCCGGGTCATGGTCTGTCTATGTGCAAAGTTTCATCCAAATCCGTACAGCTATTTTCACGTGATGCGCGGTGAAATAAACAGACAAACAGACAAAAATTCTAAAAACTGTTGGAACATGTTCTGTTATCGATTCTAAATATCCACAGTCAACTTTTTTTCGAATATCTTTCATGTACAGACTTTTGACCTTCTTTAGCTTCATTATATGTATAGATGCTATTCAATTTATCTATGTACACACTATGGAAAATTACAACAATCACAAACATTTTAGGTCATGAAGCAAACATAGCTTCTCTACAAGAGTTGGCTCAAGAGTTACGTATGGAAACAGAAAAGATTATTGGTGAACGAGCCCGTATTAAAGACATGATCTCTAACAAAGGTAATTGGCCAAATTGACTTTTTTCAAAAACCTGTTCTTATATCTATCTTAAAAAAAATATCTACCTAGAAGCTCTTCGGCATACAAATAGCGCGTTCAGACTTCAATCCTGAAAACTAAACAACTTATGCAATGCTTTATTCCTGTATAAATAAGCGTTATGCCCTAATTGCCCTAGTAGTCATGTCTAGGCCTGCGCTCAGTTATGAAATAATTCTAGGGCCGGCAGAATAAGTCATCAAGACACATAAGTCAAAAAAGGCAACTTTACAGAAATCAAAATTAGTCCTTAAATAAATAAGAAGGTAAAAAATTACAACCATTTTTTAAGCGATATACGCTTCTGTTTGACTTATATAAGATTTCTATCTTTATGACAGTTCAATGAATAGACTTATGCAAAATAAAAATAAAAAGATTTGTGTCTTATGTGCTTTAGCCTGCCGGCCTACAATCGGCTAATGATGGTATTTCTCTTATTGATGATCTTTTTACTACCGTGACTTTAGACACGAAATAACCTTCTCCTTTTTGAAGTCTGTTAATAAAGAGACGGTAAGCTTCGTAGAAACGCGCTAGATAGATACAACCTTTCACTGACCCGGAATCCCGCAACGGCTGCGCTGGGACTGCTAGGCTACTCTTGACGCAAACTCAATCTCAATACAATTCCAATGCGATTAATATGTATCGATATTGGGATAAGTTTCGCAATTTCGGAACGCCCCATCTCGATAATAATTTGTTCACTCAATTTCCACGTAATTTAATTCCAATGAGCGCTATTATCGCTTTTAAGAGTGCCATTTGAAATTTTTAGATTTGGGATTGGAATTGTATTGAGATTGAGTTTGCGTCAAGAGTAGCCTAGCTGTTCCGAGCTGTATTGAGATTCGTGTCCGCGAGAGAGTCTGTGTGCGTTGCTTCAGCGTGGTATGTTAATACCTTACCTTACCTTCTGTGTCTCCTTATTTTGTGCTTTAGAGCGGATTGTGAAATCGAGAAGTATACAACGTTAGTCGGAACGGGGGTACTAAGCCGAAAGGAGGGTAAATTATACATGATAGTGAATAACTTTTCCTTAAAAATGGATAATTTTAGATTAACATCTTTTTTAAGATTTCAAAAGAAATGACGCTGTGGTAGCACTGGCGGTCGCAAAAAAAAACAAATTAAAAGTTAATATTATTATACATTAGGATACATTAGTCCAATTATGGAGAGAAAACTCGACTTATTACAATGCCCGTACATTGACATTAGAGGTAAACCTATTTGCTGAGAACCTACGTCAAAACCGTAGCCTGCTAGATTTTTGTAGACCAATCAAATGTAAATAAAAATAAAAGAAAGTTATTCACTATCATGTATACTTTACCCCCGTTCCGACTAACGTTGTATATTACATTTTCATGGTAGATATGTATTATCATTATTTATAATGTAATGCGTTTTTAATCTCATTGATTAATTATAAAATAATTAAGATGATTCTCCATAAAACTGGAAGGAAAAAAATGTCATGCAGAACCACTTAAATCACCAATATAGCTGTATGTTTACTATATAGTGTACAACATAGATTTATTTATACAGCATATATGTATTTATAACATATTATGTGAGTTAGTAATAAAGATATACTCGAAGTAAACATCCTGGCAGGGTCGCCATATCGGGAGACGACAAGACCAAACGACTGTTAACTTGGAGTACTTATATCTTTATTACTGACTCACATATTATATTATAAGTACATATATGTTGTATACATAAATTTATATTGTACACGATATTACAATTGTTATGTATTAAAAAGTTATAATACGAGTTAAAATTTAAGTTGAAGGCAGTCCATCTAGAACTGATAAAATTGAAAAGAGCACCGCGAGAAAACCTCACATTCTTTGAATTGACAGAAGTGGCTCGCAAGCAAAAGAAAGTGAATGAAGAAGTGAGAGCGGGTCCTAGCGGTACGCCCGGCCCGGCCGAACGCCGCCAGATGCAGCTACGCGCGCTACTCGCAGACAAGCAAAGGGAGCTGGAAGCGCTGCTCAATAAGGAGGTAGGGAGCTGTGAGCTTTGGTTGGTAGTAGAGCTTGTTTGTCCGCCTGGCTAGCTAACACCATCTTACCTAAATATGTCGCCATAACATCAATGTTTGTAGGATTGTTGTGTAGCAGCTAGAGTTAAGATAGCCAGTGCCTCAGTAGTTGAGGATCAGGTGAGATGAAGGCCAAGTGATTACCCGTAAGACGTAATAAAACGAGCGAGCCTTACCAGTAGTCGCATATGATGTGTAACATTTGACATCTCACCTTAGTAATAAGCAATTTTAACATTATATTCTGAAAAAAACGGGTCAGGTATTACATCATTTTATAACTATAAAATAAATGCAGTGAATACTCATTAAAATACATAAATTTGACATATCAAAATGACCTTTGATAGTCAAATGACACAATATGTCACATATAATAATAATATGTCATGTTCATAATATCGATTTTAAATTTACAAAATGGCGCGCGCTTGCGCGCTTCCCCGACTTCCTGTTACACATACTTCCGTCCCATTTCACAAAATCACTCCCACAAATGGCTTATATATGAAGCGAGCGGAAAGATGTTACACATCAAAAAAATGCTATTAGCCTAACTTGTAGCTGTTGTAAATTAGGTGCGGTCAACGAACAGAGGAAAGGGGCGAGGGCTTAAATACAATATGTTCTTTTGTTACGACAAGGAGCGGGTTTTGTTTGCGCGGTCGAAACGCTCACGCACAGCCCCGCCCGATATTTAAAATGCCACTGCACATTCACATGATATAGTAAACATGCACACTCGCTTAGGCCCACGACACCGTAAACCGGTGATCCCAGTAAACCGTTGATCCCAGTCATCCTAGCGGCACGTGGGGATGTACAGTGGATTTTAGTGGGTAGGCCCCTCCTGTCGAGACCTTCGGGTCTGGGCAGGGAGGCGGGAGCTGGAGGGGAGAACCCCACATAACCATCCGCGCCTTCCCGGGCGCGGTGGTACTCGACCGACGAGAATTCCACTGTAAAAAAAAAGGCCCAAGACACCGTACTCGTAGAATAAGGGGCTTTTAGAGGCGCTCGAGTTTTTCCACGCCCCCTGCGAATGTAAATGTATAGAACAGGAACACGCTTGCGTGATGCCATTCCCTCTTGAAAACGAATGACGGTGTTTCGATAACACGGCTTGAAGAACCCTTTAATTTTCTCGCCCCACCAAAAAAGTCCAGTGACGCCGAAAAGGCCGTATGACGGTATGAGGCCATCAGCAAACACAATAAACCACCGCACGGCGGTTAATAGCATCACATGCCATGTCCTAGGAATTCGCTCGCCGCACCGCCCGCCAGTCGCCGCCAGTGCTCCGTAGCCAGGCCGTTAGATTTAGGATTATAGAAGAGGCTTCGGTCAAAAGGGGTAGAGGTCCCACCAACAAATATAATTTGTTATTTCTATGTAATATATCACAATGGTATGGTGGTAACATCTCACCTCATTGTAAGTGACGATAAGATCGAATATAAAATCACATTTAACCTGGTATCGTCAATGGGGAACTAGTAAACAATAATGCTGTTATGGCGGCTAATGGCTTTTGTGGACACGGAACAAAACAGATGTGTAAACTTAAGTTTTGAGATAATTGAAATTGTTGTTTCTTTTTAATGTTTTTTTTTATTTTGTTACAGAAGGTCCTTTGTTCAGAGTCAGAAGTTCAAAAACGTAAGCCCGATTCTAGATCAGGCTCAGTAGCAAATAGGTCTTATAACAGGTGAGTACTGCCTGAATCAATTGTTCTTTATTGTTAATATTATAAAGTAAATACAAAGCAATTAAAAAAAGGTTGATTTTATTGATCCTTAATGCACTTCAATGAGGTCGATTTATAAATTTTTACATACATTTTTTATATGTATTAAATAAGCAGCTTTTATAGCATCGTAACTTTGTTTTACAGTGAACAGGAGGAACCAGATTCGCGATCAGAACCAGTATTGATAGATTCACAAAACTCCAGAGAAACTGAAAACTTCAGGGTATATTCCATATTCAGCTTTTAAAAAATAACGAGTTAGATTAAAAAAGAAATATAGATCTGCGCTTTTTAACATCAAAAAATAAATATACATGGACAAATAATGTAATAGAGTTATTTGCAGGGTGGCAGCGGCGATAACACTATAGGCGCCAGATCTGTGAACACAGTACCTTCTCACTTGGGTAGTACTTATGCCAGTGACAGCGACAGGTATTTTTATAAATTATTATTATTATAATAATTTTGTATTAAACTAGTGCTGATAGTGTTTTTTTTATTATTTTCACAGTGCTTCCAGGAATAATTCCAATCAAAGGAACCGTGCCCGAAGAAGACAGCCACAAGATCGACAGGCAGATGATCCCGTAATTTCATAATATTTTTAATTATTTTAATAATTGATACTAAAAGTCGCCGTTGTTAATTTTGAATATGTTTTATTTTGTTTGTTTACTTGGTAATTGGTATTTTATTGAATTTTCATGTTTCAGACGCCACAAACTAACAACATTAATCAAAATGGACGACATGATGCAAGAGGTGAAATATCTAACGTCAATATGGTTCAACCGACGTCACAAAACGGTATTCATTTATTTTTAATATTTATTTTTTTCATTTTAAGTTGGTTTTTGTTTGTTAATGTAATATTTTTAATTTCAGTGGAAAATCCCGCCAGCATGCCTTACTCGCACTTGCCACCACCTGCTTGGAATAGCACAAAATGCAATCAGGTAAAGTCAGTTCTCGGATTGAAACTCGATAAAATTGATTTGTGCTGTATAACAAACGCAGCCAGAACATAATTAATTGTACAAGCGTTTCCATCCAAAAAAATCTAGACATCCCTATGTTACGAACTTATTAACAAAATAAATACTAATTCATCATCATCATCATCAGCTCATTTTATGTCCCCACTGCTGGGGCACGAGCCTTCCCTATGGATGGATAGGGAGAACGGGCCATAAACCACCACGCGGGCCCAGTGCGGATTGGTGATTGTTAACGACTGCTAATGCAGCCGGGGCCAACGGCTTTACGTGCCTTCCGAAGCACGGAGGAGCTCGAGATGATAAATTTTTGGTCACCCATCCGATGACCGGCCTTTGCGAAAGTTGCTTAACCTCAGCACTCGCAGACCGGGCGCGTTAACCACTGCGCCATCGAGCTCCTCAACATCAACATTTTTATAATATTTAGATGTTTCGTTTGACTTACATTGCAATATTTTTATCTCAGGACATGCGTACGAACCAGTTCACGCAGAATAGCCACTCGCAGACCATGGACAGGCTATTGGGAACGCCACAGATGTCCTTCCCGCCGTCCATGCCTTTCAACATGATGATGCCGTATGGTAAGGAAGTTTACAGCAATTATAATTTATTCTCCCATCTCATGCTGGTCTGGGACGTGAAAATAATATATTAGCTGCTTATCTTCCCGTGTATATCGACGAGCCGACAAAGGTACAAGGGTTTCAATCATGAAGCTGTAGATATAACTGGAAAGGCCTGTTAGTTGAAGCAAGCAAGTATTATAGCTCTATCTCACTCTTCTGGTGAGACCTCTCTTTCTATAGTGTAAGAGTAACCCTTACTAATTCATAAAAATCAGGACTTTGAAGGGAAGTAATGATGAAAGAGAAAAAAAAATCAAAGTAAACAAATATAAAAAATCCATTTCAAATAATTTATCAAAGAAAAATAAGTGTAATTAAATATAATACAATGAGCTTGAGAAAAATAAAAAAGAGTAAATTTTTACAATAACAAACAAGAAAACTAGAAATATTGTCCTAGAAAAACTCACAAATTTGAATAAATATTATTTTGAATAGAATTATAGATCTCAATATTGCAATACCAATTGTTTTTATGTCATTTTAATACGATTCGTATTTAAAAAGTTATAATACCTACTTAATAATTTTTTTAACATATTGCTGCCTTTAAAAAGCAGTTAAAAATCAAAGCAGTGACAAAATTCAGCGCTTACATCAGCCTTCCCGGTAGCATAACGGTCAGTGCAGCCGCCCGGATTGCGGAAGACCCAGGTTCGATTCCTGGCTGGGTCGGGTGGGCGTTTAATTTTTTCACTGTATTTTATATAAATATTATGAAAATACGTTTAATGCCAACACAAGGTAAAATCTACATAACATGAGCCGCGTTTTTTATGTTCTGTCATGGTAAATATCAAAATTATGCGTAGAAAGAGTGCCTCAATAAACTTGCACACTATGATAATTGGCTCGAAATAAAAATAAACATCCGTTTAATCTTTACCGTTAATATCACGTTTACCGTGGACAAATAGTGGTAATTTTATTTTAGTTTACCCATTTATCGGCAGATTTGATTTATTGACTATGAATACAACTCTCGCTCTTGAGGACGTTGCCAAACTTATGGCATCTATTTTTACAGAGGAGGAAGAGTGAAAGGTTGGGTTGCACAAAAGATCCCAATGGGTCGAAGTGTTACTGGGAGAGGGAGGCCGGGACTGGGAGAGGGAGGCCGGGACTGGGAGAGCAGGCCCCATTAAGATAAGATAAGATAATATGAATACTAGTCACCAAACAAGTGAATTACAAGGCTGCTTCAACAACAGGCCTCTCCAGTTATATCTATCTACAGATTCATGGTTTCAATACGAGCGCGACACGAGAACCTAGATGAACCACGAGAAAAAAAATTGCTTGAAAAATATTCAGTTCATCTGGGTGAACTACCCAGATGAACTGAATATTTTTCAATTACCCAGTAGTTCCTGAGATTAGCGCGTTCAACCAAACAAACAAACAAACTCTTCAGCTTTATAATATTAGTATAGGTTTATTCTATGTCTATACTTAGCTAAGTTGATTGAGTTTGTTGTGTTGTTCGCAGGCATGGTGGGCAATTGTGGCTGCGGCTGCGGACTATGGGGTGCGTGGTGCTGGCAGCAGCTAGCCTTGCAGCAGCGGGAGATACACCAGCTGCGGGGGCAGCTTGCACACGTGAGTCTCTTACTCCTTTTAGATATAGAATACGTGGAAGCAGCAGCGTGGGTTGCAGATCGGCAGATCGGAGAGCGGCAGCTCGCACACGTGAGTCTCTTACTTCTTTTGTGTGTCTGGTAGTGGTGGTCCGTTTCCTGTGATTGGCTAATTTCTCCTCCTCCTCCTTCGCTCCGGCGTTGACGAGGGGCTGGCTGTCGTCAATACATCTACATGGGGCAGCTCACACACGTGAGTCTCTTACTTCCTTTGTACATGGAAGCTGCAGGGCAGAGGGTGGTAGCAGCTGGCATTGCAATAGTGGGCGATAGAGTAATTACTGGGCTGGTCGCCCTTCATCATCATCATTATCAGCCTACACACGTCCACTGCTGGACATATGCCTCTCCAAGTGCACGAACCACGCTGGGCTGGTCGCCCTTGTCAGTCTCTTATTTATTTTGTTTAGGGAAGCAGCAGTGTGTGGGGTAGCAGCAACGAGATATACAGTAGCTACTGAAACGGCCCGCTTAAGTGAGTCTCTTACTCCTTTTGTTTATGGTAGCTGCGGTGCGTGGGGTGCAGCAGCTAACCTTGCAGCAGCAGGAGATACACTAGTTGCGGGGCAGCTCGCACACGTGATTCTCTTACTGCTTTTGTCTATGGAAGCAGAAGGAGACACAGCAGCCAGCAGCTACTGGGACAGGTTGCCTACGTGAGTCTCTTATACCTTTTGTATATGGGAGCTGTGGTGCGTGGAGTAGCGAGCGATAGATATAGTAGCCACTAAGGCAGGTCGCCTACGTTAAAGGAGCGGGACATACGCTGGCTACTAGGGCAGGTCGCCTACAGAAGTCTCTTACTCATTTTGTTTATTGAAGCAGCGGCGTGTGGAGAGACAGCAGCGAGCAGCTACTGGGCACCTCCATGAGTCTATTACACTTTTTCCACGAAAAAGAAGTAGCGTTTTTTTTAGAAGTATCTGGCTCCAGTCTAAAATCTATTGAATTATTTGTGTTGCTTACTCGACCAAAAAATTTAAGGTTTTCATTAAAATGTTCTTTTCAGCTGGAAGAAAGATGGCGTGCTGAAACAGCGTCCCATACTCTAAATAACCAAGTTCCTCCTGGCAATCGGGCTAATAACTATTGGGACAATTTCCGAAGGTAAACAATGACTAATTTCCCATTAATAGCACTTATTATTATTGTAGGTTTTCATTTTTAAATTATTATGTATATATATTTATTATTTAAATGTTACCGTCTATAATTATTGTTATTTCTTTTTCAGATATTAAAATAAATATAAAATAGTGTTACTATTAGGCTAATTTATGTTTTGTACTTTTTATATCTATAATTATATAATTATGATGAGACGATTGTTATGAGTAACTTCAGCTTGATAAATGATGATGGTGAGAATTGTGTTCTGCTTCACCCTTGCCATAGACTTTCCTTCGAGTTGATGACTTTATTAAAGTAGAGAAAACATTTAACTTTTCCTTCCGCAAAATATGTAATAAAATACTAACCCCCATACAACAGACGTAAATTAAAGTTCATGAGGGAGTTCATTTACAAAAAAGTCGACATCGATCTATTCAAACCATAAATTACTTTATTCAACATTTATTTTATGGGGCTATGTTTTTATTTGTTGATTTTACACTTACATTGCCTACTAATATACGGTGTGAACCAAAAATATATCTCCTTCTAATTTAACCTCCATTAAGTAAAGATTGCGAACTCTTTGTTATTACTTTGAACTTAATAGTTTTTGTTTTTTGTGAAAGCAAACAAACCTAATGAAAAAATTATCAAAAAATATCATCATCAGCTCATTTTATGTCCCCACTGCTGGGGCACGAGCCTTCCCTATGGATGGATAGGGAGAACGGGCCATAAACCACCACGCGGGCCCAGTGCGGATTGGTGGTTGTTAACGACTGCTAATGCAGCCGGGACCAACGGCTTTACGTGCCTTCCGAAGCACGGAGGAGCTCGAGATGATAAATTTTTGGTCACCCATCCGATGACCGGCCTTTGCGAAAGTTGCTTAACCTCAGCTCTCGCAGACCGGGCGCGTTAATCAAAAAATATAGATAACAATATTAGGAGCAAAAAAAGATATAAATAAAAGCTTTTAAGTTTCCTTTTAATCTTTACAGTCAATCGTACTTATTAAAAAAACAACTATCTAGTTTCTTGCCCGATCATTTTTGCATTCCAAATGATTAATTAAAATGCTTTTGAAAGTGAACTTACTTGAATAAATCGTTTTCTACTTTACACTTATTTTGTGTTGTGAACCTACTTGACTAAAACTCTCAGATAAATATTTTCATAGGTTCTCGTTTCAAAATATCAAGTAATTAAAAAAAAACACAAATATTGAAAAAATTTCCACGAGCAGGATTTGAACCTGCACCCTTCTGACATTCCGGGTCAGGTGCTCTTCCAATTGAGCTATCGTGGTTCTAACCAGCCCGCCGAAATTATTCAACACTTTTTACTTTGAAAGCCAAAGGCGCCCATTCAATGTCAACAACTACCGTCACTAACATCCGATCATAATATTTTTACAAATATTAAAGATCAGTTAAGAAGTTAGCAGTTAAGAAGAGCACCTGACCCGGAATGTCAGAAGGGTGCAGGTTCAAATCCTGCTCATGGAAATTTTTTCAACATTTGTGTTTTTGTAATTTGTTCGCAACAAAATTTGCGTTAAAAATTATTTTAACATTTATAAATAGCTTGCTTACTTCTTAACTGATCTTTAATATTTGTAAAAATATTATGATCGGATGTTAGTGACGGTAGTTGTTAGAACTACCGGCGAGCTAGTTAGAACCACGATAGCTCAATTGGAAGAGCACCTGACCCGGAATATCAGAAGGGTGCAGGTTCAAATCCTGCTTGCGGAAATTTTTTCAAAATTTGTTCACAACAAAATTTGTGTTAAAAATTATTTTAACATTTATATCAAGTAATTTTACTTGATTTTACAAGTATTACACGTTTGTTAAATAACCTCATTGAGAAATTTCTTTTTCAGTTATTCACGTCAAAATCTGCTCTCAGCTAATAGCAAGACCAACGCAGATGGTCATTTGGGTATCGGACCCTCGCACAACCCTCACCCACTCGTGGAGAGGTCTCACAACACACTGCATCACACATCTTCCTCCACATCTCCATCGATTACGCCCAAAAGAAACACCAATGCAGCTAGCTCCTCACATAACGCAACCACACAGCCCCAACAAGCCAACGAGGAAATGCCTAACCGACATATCCGCCGTAATGTGGTTTACGAGAGATCTCTCTCGTTCTCCTCAGCCCCTGATGTGTTAAATGTCAATCAAAATTCTGAGGGCGACGGGTCCGCTGCCTCGCACTCCAGAAATATTGATGAAAGCGGCAGCGCGGCTAATGTATCTAATGTCAACATAAATCGACAAGACCCGGCGTCGAACCCCTTCAGAAATCTAAACATTGCAAATCCGATCCCCGAAATAATACAATCTCATTCCAATAATTTAAATTCATCTACTAATAGCAAGAAAAAGTCTTCTTCGAAACTACCAGCTAAGAATTCGACGAATAGAAGAAACTACACGTTGGACTATGCGCAGACAAGCAATATTAACATTGCGAGCACATCGGAGATGCCCAATCCTAATTTAGCTTCTACAAGCCGAGATGTGCATGAGAAAGCTACGTCAAAGTTATTTGATTTACTGCGAGAAAATGTCTACTCTGAAGTGACTGCGTTAATTGGTGTAAACGAATCTCATCCTGATTTCTTAATACAGTTGTTTAGAGAGCTACAACTTATTAGTTCCGATCCTCTGCGACAGAAGGTTTTACTCTCGATTCGCAACGTGCTTGCACAGTACAGTTCTATCTTGGAAAATCGCGGCGGCGATATTGTGCACGAAGAAATTAGACCTGAGGAGGTCACTACAACTTCTGACGATACTAATAATTACCATGAGTGTAATTCAATGACGACACAGAACATTTGTTCTAGTACCGTGCAAATTGATAACAAAATTGTTCACTTTTTGCTAATAAAAAGCGACGAAATTTTCACAATGGAACTATTAGAATCTTTAGCATCGCTAATACTGTGCACTGTGACAGACGGCAGATATACCCAGCAAGCCAAAAAAAGGGCAATTGAACTGCTATCCAAATATGAAGGTATAAGAGTTTGCGATGTATCGGGCGACATCATTGAAAATCTCCCTCTTTTTGTGCCCGCTAATAACGAAGGTGATGAATCGAGTCAACTAGCTAGCGAGCGATCTGAATCTTCTATTTTACAAGATGTGGCAGGATCATTGAACTTATTCAGTTCCAGCGATAGTCAGTTGCACCAACTGAACGCATGCCCGTACGATATGTGGCCTGGCCACGTTCATATGGAGATCGATACTTCTGAAATGAACGAGAACAGCCCGCGGTCCAGCCAAGAAGGCAAAGTAGATCTGATAAACTGCTCCGAGATGCACAATGGGGATTTGGCTGAAGCCGACCAAACTTGCCACTCCGAGGCGGATAACGGGCGCGACGAGGCAGACTCTAACGCTGAGGCGCTGCCCGACGTGGTGGACACTGAGGAAGTGACGCCGACCGAGGTAATGCAACATGTACTCTACTGTAGATGCCTTCCATTAATCAATTGCACTAATCGAGCTGTTTAACATTGTCTATTGTAACTATTTATTAATCCTAATAATTTACTAATATCTACCTATAGGGTTGCCAACTTTTATTAAAAGAAATAGAGTAGGTATATCTGATTTCAAAGGAGGTAAATAAAGAGTACGGACTTACAAAAAAGAGTATCATTTATTTTACATTTTTAAAAAGGTATTTTTTTGTACATTTTGCAGCACCACAATTTTTCATGGTTTTTAAAAGAATTGCATGAGGACAAACATTCTAACTCTAAATTTATATGGATCAAGAGCTCTTTTGGACTTTTTCGTTCTGATAATGAGTTTTCATTATATAACATGAAAACATTGTGTAAAAAGAGTATTTTAGCATACTCTATTAGTGTTATAGATTATAGAGTACGCCTACATGATATAGAGTACAATACTCTATTTTAGAGTACGGTTGGCAACCCTATCTACCTACCAGTGAAATATTTATTCATAATGAATGAATATATAATATATATATATATTTGGTACCTAATGGATTATTCGAGAGGAAGTCTATATTCTCAGCTTTTGTGATATTTATACTCGTCCTTTGTAATATTATAACAATAAATTAAAGTACTAAATTGCATTTTCACTTTATTCATATCCTCATGGCTCACATTGACATAGTTAGTAATATTATATTCATTTTCCTTATATCTTTGCTAACCTGGGATGATTTAAATAAAACCAAATTTGTCAATACATTATTTTTATTATTACATTTATCTATTAGGTAGAATAATATCACAGTCAAGTAAAAATCTACGATGTGAAAAATCTTTCATACATTTACAATTAAATAAAACTTAAGGGTAAGACGCAAAACATAATCTTTTGGTATGTTTGTATTAAAGGCGGAAGCGGAATGGCTCGGGCTTGACCGTGTGCCAACAAGGCTGCACATGGGAGATTCATCTGAAAAGCAAAAAGGTGATTTTAGTATTACATAAAAACTTTAGCAAACACTCAAACTTAAGAGTCTTAAACTCAATCGTTATTTGAGTGAACACTGTGGAATAAAAACAATAATGATTAGATCTCGATCGCCATCTGTAACAGACAAACAAAAGAAATAAAAATTAATAATATTCTTCTTTTTCAGATTAATTCTCGGGAATGACGATATCCTGTAATAGCGTTAGAAGTAATCCTTGTGAATTTTTAATAATTTATAACCCACACTATACTTTAGTTATCTTGGTTATTTACATCATTTATGTATTATTTATTTAATATGAATAAATATAATAAACTGACAGATTTTTATAAATGAAAAACCTCCCTTTTCCCTATTTTTTGTTTATTAGGAAATTTTATACTAAAACTATGTTAAAAACTTATACAATGATCAGTTCGTTATGCATATTTACAATAACAAGTGTGTCCCAACCACACCGCTTAATTAAAAATATCACACTAGTTAGCTTATAATGCACTATGTAATTAGTTAAATATCATTGACACTGCAACAATTGGAACATGTGGCCGCCGTGAATGTTCCAATATAGCGTCTCCAATAAATCTTCATTGTTTTTGTCCACATTCTTGATCTCATTTGTCTCAGGTTCATTGTTTTTCTTACTTTGTACTTCTGTAGATAAAATGGACATTTCTGAATTAGAAATTTTATAATCCACCATTTTAATTAGTTATTAGATCATATGGACCATGAGACAACGAGATATATCTGGGTTGTTGTGGGTTGGACGTAGTAAACGGGGATTGTAGGTTGAAGTTGACTGCACCATACCCTCTGAAATAAAGTCGAACTTCATCACACTGGCTTGGACGTCACAGTGGGAAGCCTCCATAAGAAGTTTTGTTGCCGTTCCAAATTTTACATAAACATTAGAAAACAAAGGATTGATCGTAAACACGATTCCGAAAAATTCCAGACAGGTTTTGTATATACAAAATTTAGGATACACTTTAGGATAGGTTTAGATCTATGTCGATCCAAGAAGCGTCGGATGATAAAACTCGTCATTCTAGATTTGTTTTGGAGAAGGACCTCTTTATAAGAGTTTGACAAAGTTGGTACAGTATTAAACGCGATAAAAACTGTATCATCAGAAAACTCACTATTCAAGGGTGTAATCCGGTAACGATGTAAATACAAGCCGCAGCCAACAAGCAATACCTTTAAAAATCTCTCTGTGAAGACAAGGTATGTGGTTAAAGTTATTTATTTTAGTGAAATGAAATCTTGGCATCCAGTAAGAGTTGCTACTTCATGCTGTTTTGCTTTAAGTCTGCAATTTTTCGCTCTGTATTTTAGTTATTTAGTGCTTTTTTACAGACTTGGTTTTAATCATAAAGGTGAAACAAGTCTTATCTACCAACGCTGCTTGAACTTCTAGAAAAATGTAATATTCCAATGTCAGAGAGAACCAAAGAAATTAAGAATATTAACTAATTGAGACTATTACAGAAACGCATGTCCTGATATTTTTCGGTTAATACTTCATTGAAACTTGTTCAAAACATTACATGCTTTTGCTGCTTATTTTAAATACAGCTACACCACAGACAGAGCAACTTTTTATCTCTGTATTGCAGCAACAGGCAACTCTCAACTAGCTGTATTCATATAAGCTAAAGAAACTGGGCAGACAGCATTCCTAGTTTCGATATTCGACATTGCACTGCATTGCTGCACTCGATGATAGAAGCAGTTTAAAATTTCTGCAACTAGCAACTTTCAGATTTGTACTAGTTATGTCAAATTGCTGGTTTCCCCAACTGGAATACACTGTTAACCATGAATTTGAAAAGTTTATAAAACTGGGCCTTTATGATGCTGTAACTGGCAAGCATTAACAAAAACTTTTTAAAAGTTTACAGAGTCTCCAATAAATAAATAGTTTCTGAAACAATAATTACTCTGTCTGCAGAGTGCCTTAAAACAGTCTGATCTATAAAACAATACAGGGTGATTACGGGGTCGTGGAGCAAGAAAGAAGCATTTAACTTACTTTCTCCTAAGGATCACGATAGGTTAGGACTAACAGTACACCAGCGACTTATTATAGTCAGCAAAAAAAAAACTGCGATAATTCGAGATCATGGTCACCCTACTATTTCCTAAAATTTCCTTTGTTTTCTAAAAAGGTCTAATATTAAAAGTAGGGTGACCACGCATTTTGAGTCAATAATAATTTTTAAATAAAAATACGTAAATAACGAATCATCTTTGTTTCAATTAAAATAAATACAGGTAGCATCGCAATTATTTACTGAGTCAGAAAAAAATGGTTGGGATCACGACCCCGAAATCTTCCTGTATATAGAACACTTAAATTGTTAGTAGTGGCTTATAATCTGTCATAAATAGGTATTATATACTTAATACTATACAGTTACTATGCAACAAACAATTTGAATTTAAATTTGTTATTTTCTAAACTTCATCATCATAATCAGCCTACATCAGTCCACTGCTGGACATAGGCCTCTCCCAATGCAAGCCACTGAGCCCAATCTTCGGCTACTCTCATCCAACTACTGCAGCCACTTACATGGTAATAATAATTTTATAAATAAAATAGAGAGACTTCTGCAGTGTTTATAATTATTTTTTAGTTACGAAACACTGGTAGTTAGAATTGTACCTAAGTACTCCCTTAATTTAAAATTTAGTACAAAAAATGGGGTTGTTAGAAAATACTCTTTACTGATCATGGGTAGCTAGATAAAACTAAAAAAAAACTAAATTTTCCAAACAAAATTACACTTAAATCTAGTCTAATATGTAAAATTTTAACAATTCATTAATTCTGGTGCTTTTTTTCTGTAACATTCAAAGGGTGAAGGAATTGTTTACCTGAAATTCAAATAAATCAAAGCACCTCCTATTATTCATTTTACAGCAGAGAGGTACTTAACCTTCATGCAGAATTTTCAACCACTGAAGTATTGTCAATTTTACCACTGTGTACACAGTGTATATTGTTTTGAATAAATAAAATAATTATAATAATAATACCCCTAGTTTTCGAAACATATGCTATTAACGTAGTTGCTCATGGCAGCAGACTTAAACAAGATGGTGGTAGCACCAGACCGGAAAAAACAAAACAGAGTTAGCTAGGAGTTTCAAACAGAGTTATTATAACTTTCTTGTGCGATTTTAACACTTTTAGTCCTTTAATGACTTTCACGTTGAGTGATGAAGATGATGACTTACACATTTTTTTTATTACACACTTTCTCTAAAAACTATTATTTAAATAAATAAATTATAGCATACACAAATAGGTAGTCTTTTTCTAAAATTGGTTTTACTTTAATCTGTATAAGGTGGAATTTGAACAAATGCAAATTTCAACTGCATGCAATATGGCAGGAGGACTCATTGCACCAAACTAACAGACAACAGCAAAAGTTTTAGCTTAATTCAATATTTGAAACACAAACCTTCTTATTCCAAAACTAGTCTAATGTTATAAATTATTGAAAAATTTCCTAAATTTGCTTATCTAATTAATCATATAAAAGTTGCAACTATCCTAAAGAATTATTTTATCTTATATCAAAGTCAATTATTTGCACTTTAAATGTAAAACAATAATCCTAATTGACTTACAAAAAAAAACAGTATTTATTAGTTATGTTAATTTAGTCTCATCGGGAGTTACAAAGACGAAACTGCACAATATGGGTTATCGTCGGTGCGTGTGCGAGATCGCGTAAGAGCAGTTTGTAAAAACCGCGTATCTGCTTTTGCAAATTTTTGCAAAAATACGAAAAATGTGAACATCTTGGCCATTTAAATCTATTATTTTGTTGTTGTTTGCCTCAAAGAAATAGCTGTCAATTTCAGTCGGAATAATAGGCTTGAATGGCGAAGATGTTCACTTTTTTGTGTTTTTGCAAAAGTTTGCAAGATATGTGGTTATGCAAACTGCTTTTACACAGTTTCACACCCGCACCAACGTTATGTTAATTTCGTCTCTCATCGAGAGTTACAAATATAAAACTGCACAATATGGGTTATGTTAATTTCGTCTTTGTAACTCCAAATGAGTGATATACCCCTTGTAATATCAATTTAAATTTTATTTCATTGTATACTTATATATATTTGTAATATTCTTATTATGCATTTAATGCTTTATGTAGTTACAAGATAAAATTTTCATAGATTCAATTCCCACTCAAGCTTCCTGAGACTGGTTATTTTTTCTATAAAAATTTTATCTTGTATATTTACAAAAATATTTTTGATTGTTTAAATAAGTATATACTTACTTATACAATCAAAAATATTTTTTCATTCTACTATATTTTAACTGTGGTTGGATTAGCATAATATTTAGTTTTTTGTAACATAGCTAGTTATGGGACAGAATCCAACTAAAATTAAATTATTTTTCAACATTGCATTTTTGTAAAATTAAATTCAATTATATCATTTTTTTACAGTAGCATCAAATTTGTAATGTAAGGCTTTCACAAACAATAATCAACAGTTCATAGTCTTATGAAATGAAATTCAAATATGTAACACACAGAGTACAAATTTAAGTTACAGCATGCACCAATTTCTAGTATGCTCTGAAACATTGACAATATTGGCAACTGAATCATATCATTTAATTTATAAAGAGCTAAGGTGTGAAATGTATGCAAGATGTACTTGTATTGATTTATAATCAGTAACTATTTCTATTACATTACATGACCTGAAAAACAATAAAACAAGATAAACAAAACAATTAAAAAGTACTTGACAAGAATATCCAATAAGAAACAAAATTATTTGTTAATTATAATATAACTATATGACTGTTATAGTAAAAAATCAAAAAATCAAACTTACATGTATGTCAAATACTTCTTAATTACACAACATAGGTACCTACTATTGAAACTGCAACAAAACCTTGGAATGTCTTAAAATTGGTTGGTACAAAATCTAATTATTTTCACAATATGCTTTCAGCTCTAATATTAAACATAAGACTTCCCACAATTTCAAGTATAAAATAATTTAATATTACTTCTAAGAAGGCATAAGACACAATAAAATAATGTTGCAAATAAATGAAAGCTTACTGAATAAAATATTAGTGAGTAAACATTTCTTAATCTTCATTTATAACTTTATTATTCAGTAAACTTCCATGATAAAAATTAAAAGAATCTTACCTTCTTTAAAACGTTTATTTTGAGGATGTTCGCCATCGTCAGCACTACGCTTTCTTGAGTTTGTTTGGGGGGACGCTATGCCATTGGCATGCGATACTTCCATCATTTCACAATCAATGGTTGTTTCGACATTTACTGCAGATGTTTTCTGATCGTGGTATCCATAATAGCAATTCGTTGATATGTGTATGTTTTGACATTGGCCCATATGTTGATTGGCATCAGCACAAACAGGAGCAGGTCGCATGGCGTCAAAATTATTTCTAGCATCTTGCATTTGGTAGAGATCGATGTTGCTGGCCGGCATGTTTCAGTTTTGAATTAATTCCAAGTTATGATTAAGTACAGATGTTATTTTGTATATTAAAATAGTTGGGTTACTCCACTGCTTTTATTGATGTGAATATCAAGTATTAATTTATAATGTAGGTAATGGATGGCGGTTCTGTGGTATTGGTGTAGTGACGCTCGCTCACATCACAACTTGCAAAAAAGAGGTTTCTTTCGTCAACTGACATAAACTACTAACAGACAGAAGTGACAGTAAACGTCAGTGGTGACGTGACGACAACAGTTTTTAAAAGTTATGAATTTATCTACAGATTCCGGTCATAAAGCCAGAATAAAACATGCTAAATAAATGAAAAATTTACTTAATTTTAGCCTGTATATAAACCTTTGGCTTTTAAACCAGTGGGAGAAAAATTAAAAAACTGACCTGCCAATGTCAATATTTGCATTGAGTTTTCGCGAAATACTAACAAAGTATTTTCAGTTATAAATGTTTATTGCTGAATTATTTTCACATTAAGGCTCGTAATATCTGTTCTACAATTAGCCTTTTGGCGATACGGTTATATCAAAATAGAATATCAACGAACATAGTTGTAAAATAATGCCTTGGTAACGATACATTTTGATTCAGACTATTATTTTTACAAATACAAATCAAAACCTATATAATGTTGCCTTCTCTTGCTGTTAAATGCTTTTATCGAAAAATTGGAAGGCGTCCTGCGGAATTCAAACACTTGCACACGCTTTATTCCAATAATAAAAAAACAGTACGACAAGAATTTTACGTTGATAAAAAAATTTGGAGATATTTAAACACTTCCATTCAAGTTCTTGATAAAAGTAACAGTAAAGATGCCAAGGATTACACTAAACAAACTACTGTAAATACTGATCATAAAGTTATCAAGCAGAGTGCCACTGGTGACATAATAGTAAAAACTGAAACTGATGACAAGAAATTAGTAACGAAAGTCACTATTGAGAAAAAGGAAGCTGCCTCATCTCTGCCGAAGCAGTCGCTACCTGCACCAGGTATAATAGTAAACAACAAAAACTTTAAACTTAACCCACTTGTTCCGACAGGGTGTTATAACAACCCTAAAAGTATTATATAGATATACCCTAATGTACTTTTAGAGTTTTATTTACAACAACACACAAATGCCTGGTCGGACTAAGTGGGTTAAAAGAGTCAACTTTTTCCCATTACAGTAGGATCAGATCAGATTTCTTTGTTGTTAAACAACAGTTTTATGCAATTAGTCATAATAGAATAACTAGAATTATATGTTTTAAGTTTGATTCATTTAAATTTCTCTGAATGCATTGTTTCATAAATGTTTCATCAACTTACAGTAAAGAAACGTCTTTTGATTGATTTTTCTGCATCATATACTGAACGCAACTTCATAACACCAATGCGTGCTATGACCGAATATTTGTTGAAGCAGTCTGATTTGGAAACTCTTCCCAAAGTCCTAAGAAGGTCTCCATATGAGGCAGAACCACCTATCACAGTTTACTACAGAAAAGATGTTGTAGCAAAAGCAATTGAGGTTGGTTGATTTTTACTGAATGCAATTATACAACCAAAGTTTGGCTTGTTTATTTATACATGTTTTATTAAAGGTGTGGGGTTCAAGAGATGCTTTAGAAAAAGAATTGTTAAGAAGGGAATTAGATAGAAGAAGATATGAACAAGGTAATTCTATTTTTCTGTGTTAAGTTTTAAATAATGATTAGTTTTATAATAAAGCATCATCATCATCATCATAATCATGATCAGCCTATAAACGTCCCACTGCTGGGCACAGGCCTCCCACATGATCAATAGTGTGGATCACGTGGGGATATCGGGCCATAACCCACCACGCTGGCCCATTGCGGTTTGGAGGGTTAATGAATGAAGCATACTTTGTGAATATAGTGATACTGTTTTTTCTTTCCTGTAAAAAGGAAGTCCAGTTTGATATGATAGGAGTAATCTTTATATGGAATAATTGGTTACTAAAAGCCTTTCTCATTCTTTAAGTTTAGGAAGTAGAGGTTTGCACTTTTTCAGATAAAATTTTAAACTTAGTGATATGTCAAATTACCTAGTTGGATGATGACAATGATGCTGAACCATATTTTTCATTACATTAATATTAATCATCATCATCATCATCAGCCTATACTAGTCCACTGCTGGACATAGGCCTCTCCAAGTGCATGCCATTATTAATATTAATAAGTCAATTAAAAGCTTTATTTGCTATTTTGGTTGTATAAAAGTTTATAAGTATAAGCAAAAATTATTTCATTTATAAATAAATCTGTTGTGACAATAATTATATTTATAAACTAAATACAGATTGAATGTGTTTCTACCTAAATTTTTCCATCTTATCATGAGAGATGAGATGTCCATAAAAATAATAATTTACATTCCAAACAATTTATTTTTAGATGTTTTTACTGTGAAAAGAAGACTAAGAAATTACAGACGTGAAATGAGTTACAAACGATTAAAACCAGATACTGAAGAATTAGGTTTAAGAACCAGATCAGGCAGAGTTGTACTGACTGCTATTGGAATGTAACTATATCAAAACCTTTCATAACTCAACTAAAATAAATCACTCCAATATTCGTACATGAATGAGTCTAAACTGTTTTTTCTTTTCAGAAATGGGTGTAATTTTGTTTTTAAGCTTTGTGCTTGGTGTTACACTGGGTCACACAGTATGTTTTCTGAATGTATACACTCTCTGGCGGACACAGTTAACCAATTAATATTGGCTTATGGGATCCATAAATCTGTTCAAGTTAGTTAAATTTGCTTTAAGTTATAATAACTAATAAGTTTTTTTGCACAAAAGATCCCAATGGGTGGAAGGAAGTGCTACTGCGAGAGGGAAACCTCAGCAGGCCACAAAGATAAGATAAGAATATGGTTTTATAAAAAAGTCATTTAAGAAATAAGCTGGATTCATAAAGACTATAATTTTAGAATAAAGGCTCACTTTGTAAGGGCGTCCGCTGCGTCAAGTGGGCGCACCCGCTCCGTGCTCTGTCATCAGTGATCTGTCCCGCGAACAGAAGAGCGTGTCCGGTCGGCCAAACCGCGTGCGCCGTGCGCCCGCTTGACGCAGCGGACGCCCTAAGGCCTCTTCCTCACCGGCTCGGTACGTTTTCGTTTCGGTACCGCCTCTGCACCGAATCTGTACAGATTGAGCGCATGTAATCAAATGAGAGCTTTCACACCGAGTCGTTCCGGTACAGATTTTTTACCGAGCGCATCGCGCACCTCTGCACAGAATCTGTACCGAGTGGCCGGCCTCCCCCGTCTCACCCCCGGCAGCTCCGCCGCGCGCCTTACTTGCAACACCAGTCATGTTGACGCGACTGTACAATAATATGCCGTACCGAAAACATCCAGAGCCAGCCAGGAATTGTTTTTCAGCAGAAAATCTGTACGGATTCGGTGCAGAGGCGGTACCGAAACGAAAACGTACCGATCCGGTAAGGAAGAGGCCTAAGTAGACGATGTTGACAAAATTGACAAAGTTAAATGATAGAAGCCTAAGCCTAATGCAATGTACACACTCCTGCACAGCAGGCTACCACAAGCTGTCATATTTCCTCAATATACTTTGAACTTTATGTCGCTGTCATTTGGTTGAAAATTGATTGAAGAAATTTGACAGATTTGGATAGGTGGATATGGAGGCGTCTGTACCTGGCAAGGTTTTTTTTATTATATTGACTCATAGTGACCACATCCTGCCTGATGGTAAACAGCCGATGCAGTCTAAAATAATGAGAGCGCTCCTCACCGTGGAACAAGCATGGTTGAAACAGAGTTATTATTGTTGTTGCAACTTTCCGATCCGATCCGAACCCTTCGGAGAATCTAGTAAGGCACGGGGACGCGCACTAGTGCGCGATGCCGTTCCCTCTAGAAAACCTCCGAAGGTGATTCGTTTCACGCGGCTTGGGACCCTTTACGTTCCTTGCCGCCCCCAAAAAAGCCCGGTGAAGCTGAAAATGCCGTCTGAGGCAATCGGAAAACTCTCAAAAAAAAAATATGTTGCAACTTTAAATGACTTAAAATTTGTACAATTTGTTATTCATTTTAGATGGCAGATCCAGATCATCCATATGGGTACACAAATATGAGATATGTGTCCTCTTTGATATCAGGAGTTGGCATATTTTGTGTAGGAAGTGGACTATCCTTTTATCATGGAGTCACTGGTATCCTGGATCCACAGCCATTACATGACTTCTTTTGGGTAAGACATTAGTTATTTATATCATAAATACACTACAATGTGAGCCTGCATTTTTATGTAGCATTATTTAAAGAGGCAGAAATATAAAAATTGTGTTGTACAAATGCATATTTATACACAGTGCATTGAGATTGTTTTATAGAAACGCACTTGGTATGCGTACAAACATTATTATAATTTAGACTAAATGTTAATACATTTCATGTACAGATAAAATGTTAAAAGTTTTATAAACAATTATTTATTTTATTCAGAATTAACTTGTTACAAAGTGTATTTAGTGTATTTATAGTGTGTGTAATTTATAAGAATTAAAATTATCTAAGTCAAAATAGTGTGTTAACTGTATTGTTCTATTCGAAATGGTTGTTTCATACATTTATTTGTTGCAGGCGTATTTCGTCCTTGGCGGAGCGGTGGTGTCAGAAGGCGCTACTCTAATGGTAGCTCTAAGCGCCGTTCGTAAGGGTGCAAAAGAAGCCAACGTGCCACTTTACGAGTATGGTAATTGTCTGTTATAATAATTAAAACGACATTACTGCTCACAATGAAAGCGTGGACGCAAGCTGTTGCAGTTTGTATTGAATCACACGAACGTATTCACAATGAACGAGCAGACGCAACCGCGAAATTAGCCTGCACCTAGCGATCGCATTATCATGATATTAGGAGCCTTATATGTTTCACCGCATCATGTCAGTACGTGACTGTCCTTTCATACATTTTAAGTATAAGCATGATAACTACCACCTACGTGGTGGTAGAAACTAGCCTCAAATTGTGTATAGTGTAATATTAAAGTTTTCTTAATTTTGTTTAGTGATACGCAGCTCCGATCCGTCGGTGAACGTTGTACTGTTGGAAGACACAGCGGCGGTCGCGGGAGTTACGGTGGCTGCCTCGTGTATGGCGATCTCGCAGTATACGGGCAACCCACTACCTGATGCGCTGGGAAGCATTCTTGTGGGCACGTTGTTAGGAGGAGTGGCGTCATTCATCATCCTTAGTAACGTCAACGCGTTAGTTGGCAGGTAAGAATAACTTAACTATTATTAAGAATTTCACCCGAGTTTTTTTCGTAATAACACGTGTTGTGAGACTCCATTTTTAACTCAATCTTCTGTACAATTCTGTTTATAATGATAATACTACTTAATTCTGGTTTAGAGCTAAATACAAAGCCATTAATTAAGATTATTACACTATTATTAAGTGTTAAGACTAAAGTGAAAAAATCATACTTTTCAACCCCCATAGCCACTGTAGTTTAGTAATGTTAGCATGCATAAGCTTTCTGGAGAGCTTTCTTCACTCTTCACAAATTTGCGTGAGACGAATACAACAAAAAATTAGTTTAAATATTCATTTAAAAAAAATCAACACTTACTGTGTTAAAATGTATTCGCAATAAGTAAAAGCACATCATCATAGAAATTTGAGTAAGAATAAATACGTTATTATGCTGATTCAACACAACATCTATGTATTACTATTGATTAGTTATTTTAAAATGATATTTAACTTTCAGATCCATTCCGCAAGAACAGCTAGACGAAATAAATAGTGTGTTAGAAAGGGACTTTATGATTAGAGCAATCCATGATGTCAAGGGTATTGATATAGGCAGCAACCTAATTAGATACAAGGTGCGTATGGTTAAAATGTTTATTAAACCATAGCTGGACAGCTCTTTGCCTTGATGTTCGCCTTAACTTGTACGAACTTGTAACTTGCACATACTCACACACACACACACACACACACACACACACACACACACACACACACCCACACACACACACACACACACACACACACACACACACACACACACATTGCTTAATTTCTTTTGTAATCTACTGTTATCCATAGAGGAAGTAGCGGGTCATTCCCAAAACAAATATCTTTTGATTACTTAATGGGATGTCTCAGCAATATGTTGTATCTAAGATTACTGAAATAAACACATTTTTTTTTAACTCCTCATTACTCCTTAGTAGGAAGAACTGGCTACCTTATCTCTAGCTGTCAGAACATATAGAGACGTGGTAGCGTGTCAAGCCAAGGTCAAGCTAACAGAACTGGCGAGCAGCACCGTGTGTAATATTATACGAACCATTTGGAGTCACTTTTGACCCCCTCATAACTCAAAAAATATTTAACATAAACATGTCAAATTTGGCTCATATATTGAGATATATAGATACATATGTGTTCTAAATTTCATAAACACACCTCAAACGATTATTTAAATATGTACGTCCAAAAATCGTCATTTTTATCACTGACTGACTGATCTATATATATATATAGATCAAAACTAACCAAGTTCCAGATGACCTAGAAAGTTCAAATTTGGCATCCAGATAGGTAGTTGGGCAAATACAAAGGAATAAATCAGAATCTAGTAAATTTTTATTAAATTTGGCTGGCTGGTTGAAACTAGCCATCGAACATAGGGCTCTTCCATGACTGTTTTAGTAGGTATATAGGTACTTAATAATAATTCGTATATGAGAACTAGCCAAGTCAGACCTTAGGCTTTGAACTTAGCACCCATTTAGATCTCACTTCTTTTGTCGTTGAAGTCAACAACCAAGACATATATCATAATATTGAGCTTGGCTCTCACTTCACATTTATGTTTTTGTGGGGTTAATGCTACTAATATTGTTAACAACGTTAAATTTGGATGATATGGTGGTAGTTAGGTAAGCGGACTCAGAACATGCCAACAATCAAACAGAGTACAATATGTATGTATCTTCTGCCTCTGCTAAAAATCGAATCTGGTACATCAAAGTTCGAGAGAGGGGCAGAGGCGATTAAAATATAATATAGCAACACGGTTGTCACATCTCGTCTAATAGGCTTTAGGTCTAAACCACAATGAGAAAGCGTCTCGGGCAAATAAAATAAATTCCTGAATTCTGAAGTGTGATTTATTGTTGTTTTTACAGGCGGAAGTGGATTTTGACGGCCGTGCGCTGACACGATCATACTTAGAGAAACATGATTTGAATCTTATAATGGAGGTGAGAAAACATAACTAATTACTATTATGTATGTATAGAAAATATTTTGGATGAACACTGACAATTATACAGTTTATGTGGCTGCTTCTAGCGCTATATGTATAAAGCTCTTCAATTGAAATTACATAAATGTTTACAGGATATGAAGAAAATCGATACAATTGACGATGTGGAATCATTCCTTCTAAAACATGGTGAAAATATAGTTGACATGTTGGGAGGTGAAATAGACAGAATAGAATTGAAATTGAGGGTAAGTGTAACTCTGCATCTAATGAAAACTTTTTTTTTTTGTAATGAAAACTTAGATTTTATTTTACAATACTTTTTTGCACTTTTTTGGCGTGCACTTTGAGAGGCCTATGTCCAGCAGTGGACTAGATAGACTGATGATGATGATGATGATAAAAAAAAATTAAGAACCAAATTTAAAAAATAGTAATTTGTTCATTAATAATAAGTATTTATTAATTTATGTACTTATACTAATTATATATTTTTTATTCTTTCAGAAAAAGTTCCCCCAAATTCGGCATTGTGATTTGGAGATACTTTAAAGTTGTTTTAAGGTATAAGTAGCTACAGTGTAAACCTAACCGTTTAACTCTTACTAGATATAGCTACTAAAGTCCGGTCCTTAACCCACATCCATAAATGTAATGTTGCAAGTTTAACGAGAAATATTATAAGATTAAGGCAGAGTTATGATGATATACATGTCGACTTTTTTATCACCATCCAAACCTGCTGAGATGACTCCCGTGATACAAACGAACAACTTTTACTATTGGACCAACTTCCTAGCTCGAAATAAAAATATTTTTTTGTTCCATACAAAACATCAATATTCATTCGACCAAAATGTATGGAACATCTGATTTTTTTTCGAGTTAGGGAGTTGGTCCAATAGAAAGAGTTGTTCGTTTGTATCACGGAAGTCATCTCAGAAAATTTGGATGGTGATGAAAAAGTCGACCTGTATAGAGCGTGTCACACGACTATGCTATATGGAGGGAAAGTACTAAAAATTTTAAACATAAAAAATTAAAGACTACACTTGCTTCTTATAAATAAGTAAAATTGTAGTGCAATTTTATTTTGACCAACAATGTTTACGCATGTTTGTGGCCCGTTCTTCCTGTGGTGTTTTCATCCACAAGGAAAGCTTGTGCACTACCAGTGGGTACTTAAAATGAACTAGTAATGTTTATTTTTTCACATTAAATGGATATTACTGGCAGGGCTTGAAACCGGTTCAAAATTAACCGGTTTCATTAGGGTAAAACCTGTACTATCGTAAAGTACCGTTCCGGTGCGGAAGACCCAGGTTCAATTCCTGGCTGGGTCGGGTGGGCGTTTAATTTTTTTTCACTGTATTTTTTATAAATATTTAATTCAGTTTAAATGTAGCAATTAACACTTAAACAAATAAAAAGTAAAAATAAAGCTTTCGAACCCAAATAAACCGGTTTATTCCTAGCGATCGCTGAGATAGTGAGATGCATTGACACGCTGCGACTTGTTGTAACTTGTTGAACTTGTTGAGCGCAGTCTCATTTTGATAGTTGCGCGCATCTTATGGGTCGAAAACGTAAATCAAGTATTTTATCATTACTGTGAATAGAATTTTAACCGGTTCATATAAAATCCCATTTTTTTGTAAACCGGTTCAATGGAACTGTAACCTTTATAATAAAGTTCCATGCATAGTTTCGTCAAACCGGTGTTCAAAAAATTAACCGGTTTCCAAGCCCTCTAGGACAGGCAGGCGATCCAAAGAAATATGAATGTAACTTATTTATAAAAATGACTGTAGTGTTTGTTTAGAAAAAAATCCTATCTTTAATATTTGAGTATTTTCATAAGGAGATAAAAAACATACTGTATAACATCCTTTTTTGTTGATTCGCTGCTTGTCACCAGCGAATCAACAAAAAAGGATGTCTGATAAACAGATTGACAAATCTGTTTATCAGACATACAAGTAAATATTGTTTTGAATACTGATAAACTGTTTATGAATGGGACAGAATGTTATCCTGATCGGTTTATCAGGGTTTACATAACTATTAGATATGCAGCTCGTGATATGATAAAGTAATAAAAATCATTATGAAATACTTTTAAAAACATGTAAATATGAAATAAATTATTTATTAAAAAATATCGCAGTTCATATTGTCACAGTTTGAGGTTAAGTTCTTTCCGTACATTTTGTGTTCAGAGTAGTTTTCTTTGCGGGATAGATAAGTTATAATTATTGTTTACAGTGTATTAAGTTTTCGAAACTCAATTATAAAATAGCTACTAATGAAACAAAATATTATTTCTGTTAATTATCGGAAAATAACAGCGGTTGCTTGGTAACTAAACTAAGATAGGCCTATCTCTTACCAGAGATAGGTTATTAATTTCGGCCGTAAATCTATGTCAAGAAAAAGATTTAGGTCAGCCGCACTTTGGATGAGTACGAACACGTATAAATACGCACGATACATCCTGATCTTCCGACTACTATGTACATCGCACACTACATGCGAACTAGTCGTGCGTGTACGCGCGTATGCTGTACGCTGACTTTTTTCTGTCATTATAAGGTTCATAAGGCAAAAGAAAATTCGTATTTTTAATATGCTTAGGTAGGGACCTGTTATAGGTCAATTTAAAGGCACCCATCACTGTTATTTCACTTAAACACCTATATTCCAGGTTTATTAACATTGTTCCTATTATGTAAAGCGTCATTGACCGCTTCTTTCACAGTGAAAGCGCAGGAATAGCGCTACAAAGTTCCTTATATTGTCTATAAATAGTGCGTTGCTACGGTTTTTTAAGAAAATAGATTACGCTCGCCCGCGCTTTCATTGTGGCAGAGGTGTTTACTGCAAAACAGTGAACATTAATCACTGCAACACTAAGATATAAGTAAGAAAGTTAAAATAGATGATTTCAAGATACGTACAAAGTACAATAACGCAAAGATGGCTGAACTAAAAGTCATGCTACATAAGCTGTTAAAAATGTTTTTTGAATTCTTCTGTGATTTAGTTGTAAATATTAGTAAGCTACCTGTACTTGTATAAGGCTATGTATAATAAAATTGTAATAAAAAGCATTGCTTCTGTGCAGTGTAAATAAAAAGATGTTAAAACAACGTCATGCTTTGTTTGTTCCAATATTATTTCTATAGGGATCTAATCATCTAAGAGAAACAATGAAAACTTTATTCTGCTCACAGAATAAAGTTTTTAGGTTGTTAAGCAAGGGTCAGGGTTACAAGATACACATTTTCTATTTTAATCATAATTTAATTGGTACAAAATATAACAATTCCATTTAACTTACGTGCTCATTTGTTTCAACTATATTAAAAAATAGAACATGGCATGAAAAAGATACTTGTAACATTCAGTGCAAGACAATAAAACATTTTATTAACTCTGATGTTGTTTAAGATTGACGTGACGTCGTTAATACCTTCTTTTGTTTACAAACACCTAAATTGACATGAAAGTGCACAACGACAGCACGATAGCCACGATAACATAAAATAGACACACAACCGGAAAACTAAAATAAAATGCTTAAACCACATTTTGATCAGACTCCAACCATAGATCAACCTCCACCGTTCAGTTCAGTTTCGTCGACATCTAGATATTTTTCATTAACATTCAAAATCAAACACCTTAGTTTTCGGGTGTTGATAATACCTACTTTAACTTATTAAGTTAACACATTGTATGGCGGTACATATCAATTATTAAAAAAAAACTTTCAAATGCATTATGCGGAATCAAGTGGCCACGGAAGCCAGCTATCACAGCTCAGGATTAATATAATTCTGAAATCGAAATACAATGGACATAATAATTGTAATATTTATTCAAAGCACTAATACCAAATTATTATAAGTTACATCGTAAAATTCCGTCTCCAGGGGCCGTAGTCTCACACTGCGCTAAACTAATATGTTGTCAATCTATTTTGTTGTCGCCCAGCTGATAGCAAATAAGTTTCGTACTGGCTGGCTAGTGATGCAACAATTTGACAACGCAAACAATTGTTTCCGTATTTTACTCACTCCACAACGACCCCTGGAGCGCAGGAAAAATAATTATTTATTTAAATTTAAATAGCAGCTTTCGTTTGGGGCAAGCATAGATTGTAATGAGCAGATCTGTTCCAGAAGTCGGAGTTTTTCCAACCGCACCATCCTTTGCTGACGACTATGGAGAGATCTTCCGCGCCCGTGTAATGCGGATCCAAAATGAGATAGCGTGTTTCGTTTGTCGTGGAGTTGTATTCGATGCCCAGGATAGTATGGGCTAGCACGCCGCCACCTGTTAATCAAAGGAATGCATAAAACTAAGGCTTCGGAAGGCAGTGTATAGTCGATCTTCAATATTAGCGATCTCTCTCGCACTCATTATGATTCTGATATGAGTGAGAAACCTACCAACCAATATCGGCATCAGCCGCCCTCGAAGATTTGTGTGAAAAAAAAAACAAATCCAAAACTTATTCATAATCTGTTCCCACATTTTGAAAATAGTATTAGAAAGTAACATAGCCTACAGATTGGGCAAAAATAATCTCGTCACGTGATTCGAACTTGTCAAATGCGGGTGGTTAGGGATGATCACAAATCCAGGCTTCGAATATCCGTAACACAATTTGCCCAACTCGGGAATTGTACCAAGGACCAGCGGATATCAAGGCGGATCGCTTTGGAAAATGGTCATCGAGGCGTCTAGTAATACTGATTACTAGACCTGAACCACTTACTCACTGGAATAAGGTAAGTGATGATAAAAATAAAGTGAAATTTTACCCAGAATCCCAAGCCACTAAGAACAATATGTAATGTCAATACTCTTACATTCTAGTTAGTGAAGTTTTAGCTTTAGAAGATTTAGCTAAATAAAGCTAAATCATTATATCTATACTAATATTATAAAGCTGAAGAGTTTGTTTGTTTGGTTGACCGCGCTATTCTCAGGAACTACTGGTTCGAATTGAGAAATTATGTTTGTGTTGAATAGTCCATTTATTGAGGAAGGCTATAGGCTATATTACATCACGCTATGACTAATAGGAGTGGAGCAACAATGAAAAATGTTGCAAAAACGGGAAAATATATTTTTTTGAGAGCTTTCCTTGCGTGCGTTGCGTAAACGGTGAACGTTACGCAAAAATCATGTATTACGAAATTGTTCCCCTTTAAAAGTTCTAAAAAAAGTCCGCGACAGCATATGTCCTTTAAGGTTGACCTAGTCAACAATAAACTTAAGTAAATATCCACTCACCGATCATAATAGGGCTGCCATGCGTTTGAAAATGGTGAATAAGCTCCGGTACATAACTCTGTAGTTCCGCCCCAGTATTCGCGAACACAATTCTGGATTGGATGCCCAGAAAAGTTTCTAAGCAGAACATGACTTCAGTGGAGCCTATCCACTGCTTCGAGCCGAGGAATGTCGACGGCTTATCCCCAATCTTAACGAGGCATTGCTGAATTTCTCTATGGGTCGGTACATTCACTGTGGTGTAGCCTTGGAACCTGGAATTTTGTGTAAGTATTAGAATCTGTTTGTGTTATGACATGGGGCGAATGAGGGAAGACAGGTTAGCATTTGTTGCCAATAGGTCCCTTTGATGACTATTTTAGACTACTTATTAGGTTAATTACACAATGAAAAATACTCTTGCATATAAAAAACGGCCCAATGTAACATTTCTATAAGGGGTTGATGGATCGGGCGTGATAATATAATAGACGTCCCGAAAATGAACTGACGTTTTCCAAATCCTACATAGACATGCAATGACCAACTAAACAGATAAAACAAACGTCTCGAGTCTCACTGACTGAACCATCAAACCTAGAAAGCAGAAATTTTGCACAGAGGTTCTCTTTACGGTGTACACAAAGATTATTGTTTCCTGTTCTTATGGACATAATTTTCGAAATCTTCACGTAACACGGGTGTTCCTCACTAAGGAGTTCACTAGTTTGAAAAAAAGCAATTTTTCAAGATTCCATTACGTAACAATGTTAATACTCCAAAATTACCTGAACCAAGAGAATATAGTCTGCATGGAGCGATAGGCGCAGCCCCAGCCGTCATCGTTGAAGTTATCCTGCATGTAGTGATGGTACGCGTACCGCCCGCGCACCAGCGCCACCGTCACGTCGGCCCTCGGCGGCAGAGATGGAACCGCTTCATGAGGGTTCACCAGTTTCCCACCAGTTTTCTCTAAATAAGCATTCCCTCTACGGAACAATGGCCTGTTTAGAGGTAAAGCTAACTGTTCGTGCAGCGAACGCCTCTCTGTCTCTGTTGAAAGTTTGAATAGATATGACACGAATATAGTAGTACCTTTTTTCTCCGAATATCGATCGTCCGAAAATCAAAATCCCTAACGCGTTTGCTATAATCATCACTATTCATAATGTTAGCGTATACGAAATTTTTTTTACCTAATCGTCTTAATTCTAATGCTTTTGCGTCATAATATCGGGTGCTATATAATAACCAGATATCATAATTTTTCTTGCTATAAAGTCACATGTCCTAATATTGCATAATGTATGTTAGCCCGAATGGTGGTTTATAATAATATTGTTAGTCTGAATGATGGTTTATAATAATATTGTTAGTCCTAAAACATATGTTTTAAAGTAGGTTTATCTTGGTTATGTTATCATCAGATAGTTTAGTTATTATAAGACTTATTGTCAAGAAAATTATTTTATGCAAAGACAGTTTCAATTTCATTTGGAATAATTTCATAGCGCATAATATATTACCTGTGCGCATAATGTAATTTCTTTAGTAGTTGTTAACTTAAATTGAACTAAAATGTTGTCTTATAAAGCTAAACAACTGTTGTGTTTCAAAATTCAGTGACAGAAATATATTGCTGTAAAACCGATGCTTGCTTGCATGCTGCATGTTTGTTTACTTTTCTTTGAGTGACAGTTTCTAAACGTATGCACGGATTTTGGTTGTATTGTTGTTTGGTGTTTTGTTGTATTGTAATATTTATAGCAAAAAAATTTAGGTCATATTATATTTAGGGATTTCGATTTTAGGGCAAGTGATATTATGAGACATTAATTTAGGGCTACTTATCATTCAGACACATGATGATTATGTCACAAAACATTATGATACGTTAGATTATGGATAAAAATGTATGAGACAAAATTGAGAACCCACGAATATACATACATTCTTCAGCAATTTTGTTATAAACCATGTATTTTTAAAGAAAATATTTTCAGTATTGCGGACTTGAACATTGAAGATTCTGGCAATCCTTGTCAAGTGCTGTACCATTGAGCTATTATGATATTGTGACTCATACAAATTTATTCAGCAATATGCATATTATTATAAGTGAGCCTTTACTCAATGTAAAGTACGTCATCGACATTCAACATTATTTTTACTTAGTTCAAGGATATCAGATAAGTATCGACAAGATTATACAGGTATATACTTATCTTTATTTATTTTTATGTTTAACATGTAAAAAGCATTCAATTTTCAAGCATACAATCTTTACACAGTAGTACTACATTGAGCCATTGTCTTTTAAAAACTGATAATAATATAAACGCGAATATGTTTGTGCTTTTTCCGCGTTATTATAACGGATATTAAAACGGATTAAAGTGATTTTTACTCAGGCATTTGATTTCCCATAGCATATATTCAAAATAATATGCATTAACGCGGGCGAAGCCGATGGCGTAACTAATAAATTGCTGCTGGAAGAAAGGAGAACACCCAAAAAAGCCCAAGCTCCGGCGCAAAAGAAAGATATCTCATACTTTTGTATATTTTATTAGTAAAAGAAATTTATATGTGTCATTGCCGCAAGAAGTGGCTTAAGGCTCCAGTCTTGTACGAATCAGTGTTCTTGCACTATTATCAGAAACTAAGATCTTTTTTTTAGTTATTAAGAAAAGCTACAAATGAAATTTATTTATCATCACTTTACAGTGTGAGGTTTCGAGTTTCCTAAACATATTAGTTTATTTACTTTTTACTTTCAATCACTTTGTTAGGCTTTAAACATACCCATGTTTACGTTCTGCGCGTTGAAGATCTAATTCATGCACACGTCACGTAAAAAATATGGCAAAAACACGAAATGTATTCAGATAACATTTATTCGTAAATCCTCTACAATAATCTTACTTGCTTACATTTTTGGAAATGCCTTAGTTTTCTTATATTAAGTGGTTTAGTTAGTGGTAATTTTAAAAAATCGACCATATCTAAAACTTATTTTTTCTTTTAAAAAACTTCTTTTGGAGAAGTCACAATTTAACCACTTACAAAACAACTATTAAGTAAAAAAAAATAACTATTGAAAAATACATTATAAAGTACCTTTTGTTAATCAAAACTTCTTAAGTCTTTATAAACAAAAACTCGTCAACATTTTAATCTTAGGTTTTGATTAAAATATTTATTTTTTAAATTTAATAAAAAATATGATTTACTACTATTTTGGAACATTTTGGAGTCAATAAGTTCAACCAAATGTGGTTTTTCAATTTGCGCCTGAAAATAAACTAATAGCTTTTTTTTATCTTAGCCACATCTTGCGGCAAACACACCTATCAAAAAATGTTTTACTTAAAATACATAAATAACTAAGATACATCTCTTCTGCGCCGGGGCTTGGGTGTTTCCTTTCACTGTGAAACAAGCAGCGCCCTTGTACTTGTCTATTCTTGCTATGTCCTCCTTCTGTTTGTTTGTGTGTAGTACATAAATTACAAAAATAATAAATAAAATAAATTATTATATTATGCTCACCCATGCTTTCATCTGGAATTCCTTTAGGCACTACCCTTGTGATAAAATGGCCAACTTCAGGAGGCAAATAATGAAATGTTTCAGGAAGCCGTAAGCCGGCGCCATCGCCGATACCTTCTTGACCTGTGTTGAAGTAAATGTTAATAGTAGCCGCGGAGCGTGCTCAGTGGCGTGCACTTGGAGATGACTATGTCCAGCAATGGACTAATATAGGCTGATGATGATGATGATGATTGAGTCCTTATACAATTTCTCTTAAATGTACATCATCATCAGCTCAATTATGTCTTCACTGCTGGGGCACGAGCCTACCCTATTATATGGATGGATAGGGAGAACGGGCCATAAACCACCACGCGGGCCCATTGCGGATTGGTGGTTGTTAACGACTGCTAATGCAGCCGGGACCAACGGCTTAACGTGCCTTCGGAAGCACGGAACGATGAACTATAATTTCAATAATATAACCTATAACTAAAATCATTATTTCTATGGCCAATGGCTGAGGTAAGCAACGGTATAGCTGTGCTGTAAACTATTATTACATACCCAATTGCTCCAAAAGTATACTTTCGAGAAGTCGCAGTGAACGACAGGATGCTTCCACCAGTACTGTGTACAGATCAAGTAACTTTGTGTTGCGGTGGATGATTGCCAGCGTGTCTATTCTTAATGGCATGCTGATACAAAACGCAGCTGCAATAAATGTACAAATACATAAATATAATGATAAAGAAATGTATTGACAAGATAAAATGTATTGTAATGTATTAAATATTTTTGATTATGAAAATGTTCCTAAAATTAGGTGCATTTTATCATTGGAAAAATAATATATTTGTTATATATATTTATATATAACACTTAAAGGTAAGTAAATAATTTAAGGGAAAGGGTTTGTATCTTGGAATTACCAAACAATTTTAACAATGTCATATCTATACTAATATTATAAAGAGGAAAGCTTTGTATTTTTGTATGTATGTTTGCAACGAATAAACTCAAAAACTACTGGACCTATTCACAGTGCGGTAAGAAACTCTTTTTTGTGTCATGTACTTTTTATTGGTAAAACTGTTAGTTTACATCATTCTAAGTCTAAACCCGACTTCCGAAAGTCCGAAAATGAAAAAAATATTTAAACAAATAAACTAAAATATTTGGTGCAGTTATAATTAGTCCTGATAAATATCCCCATATCAACATATTATGTCAACAATTTGTGGCAATCAACTCTCAGTGAAAAGCGAAATATGTTTTTTTTTCGTTTTTTTTTTCTCTCGCAATAACATTGAAGTAGGCCGAGAAATTTATCCCGGTGAATCTGTATATCCTATTCTATTTACAGTATTAAAATCATGACCTAACACTTTGTTATTTTTTTTTATGTATTCATATAATTTATTACAGAACAAAACTTAAAACAAAAAAAGTAACATAACTTAACTGAACTTAAAAAAAACAAAGAAATAAAAATAGCAAATTAAAAACTAAATGCCTATAAATAAAAGATGTCTTCCAACTGTGGGCTCATGGGAACGGTCCCAAGAATGCTGGCAACATTGCCCCTCTGGATTGCCAAGCTAATGGCAAGAAGGCTGGCAGAGGTAGCTGCCAGCCTTCTTGTCACCGGAGGCCTCAATAAGACGAGCACTTAGCTCTTTAACAAGTTGCCTTGCCTCCGACCCCCATGGTCCCATTGTTTCCACCGCAAACGGAACAAATAAATAATTACGACCCAGGTTCTATTTTTACAAATATTGGTTTCATTTTCGGACTCTCGGAAATATCCAAAGTCTGTTATTTTTTTCTTTAAAACTACAACTCGTATCGAAATCGGGTTTGGACTGCAGTGCTTAGAATGATGTAAACCAACAGTTTCACGAATAAAAAGTACATGACACAAAAAAGTGTTTCTTACCGCACTGTGCGATTAAAAAAATTCTTTCACCATTAGAATGCTACATTAGCGCTGAGTAACATAGGCTATATTAAAAAAAAAGAAATGCGGTGCGAAGTCCGCCGCCGGGTCAGCTCAGTGATTAAATAAATTTATAACATTTAAAAATATCTACTGCATATTCAACTGGTGTTGTATTGTTGCGTTTTTAAAAAAATAATTATTTTTGTAACTCTTTAGAACCTACAAAACTCTTTATACTTATGCCAACCAGAAATTCAAATTCAAATTCAAATTAAATTCAAATTATTTATTTGTGATACAGGTAAGTCATTATTAGGTCTAATTGTATTGATTACTAAAGCTGCCTGGACAGACTTCGTTCTGTTAAAAGCAATTTTTTTCTCTCTTTATTGAAACTTTCCGTGTGCCTTATGGAAGATACTAAAAAAAAAATTTGCCAAATCGGTTCAGCCATTCTCGAGTTTTGCGCTTAGCAACATTCATTTTTATTTATATAGATAAAGTTTCACTGCGCCTTATCGGCATAGAATATGTATGAGTTATATTATATGCACAACAAAAGGTCGAACTTACGTTTTCGCTGTGTCGTCATCATCTTTACAGCCGTTTTAACCAGTTTGTCTGATAAAATGTCTTTCGTTGTTTTCATAACTAAGTTAACAGGTACAATTTCCTACAAAAAGAAGAGAACCGTTTACAATAAAACTAGAATTTAAAAATGTGTTTTAAATATATATTTTTTGTATATGGCCAAACATCACATTACCTCAATAGACTTTCTACTTTATGTCTATGGCATATTATTAAAACTTTACTAAAGAAATTGCGAGTCTATGTGTGTATCTTATGATTTCATTTTATTAATAAAATATACTTGAACCAAAATTTGTTTGAAAAAATTAAAATTAAAAAAAAACCAAAAAACCCGCCTGCGTAAAAAATAATAAGTAACTAAATAGAAAAACAATTGAAATGGCCGGAACAAGATAAAAATTCAATTTATGCAACATCATACATAACACACGTCGGAGGCACGCACAAAGTGAGAATGATTTGACTTTTCAGAGGATTTTCCATTTAGTTACTTGTTATTTTTTAGGCAGACGGGTTTTTTTTCTCTTAATTTTTATTTTATTTGTCTTTTTAGTTAAAGAAATTTCATGATATATCTTTTTAAAATCCTTGTGTTGAACCCTCTAATTTGATACCCATAATGAAGTATTAGACAAAAAAAATGTTTTGAATTCACCAATTCCAATGGCGTCGCACAGCCGCCATATTTGTTTTTTTAACGTTACCTATCTAAGAACACTTGGGCAGCTAAGAAGAATCTAACGATACCTCAATTATGTAAATCTGTTGAGCGGTTCTGGAGATATGAAGTGATAAAGAATCATACAAGATACGCGCGAAAAACAATACCTTTGCAGTTGGGTAAAAAGACAAAGTGTCGAAAAAAATCCACGAGCAGGTTCGAACCCGCACCCATGTCGGGTCAGGTGCACTACCAACTATGCTATAGTGGCTCTAGTAAACTACTACTACCGTTGGTAGTACTATAGTTGGTAGTGCACCTGACCCGACATGTCATGGGGTGCGGGTTCGAAACCCGCTCGCGGAATTTTTTCGACACTTTGGTTTTTTTTCAAATTATAGTTTGTTCGCAACAATATTTGCATAAAATTATATGTAAATAACCAAAATTTGTTACCTACCACATTATTAACAAGATGTTTTTTCTTCTTGGAAGGCTGTTCAGGAGCCTTGGAATCCACTAATTCACCAATTGTGAACTCTGTACTGGTCCCTGTGAGCCCAACATCCGACGCAACACCAAATAAGTACACAGAGGTGCTGTCAATGTGGAACGACACTTGACCCGACGCTATCTGACAAATCCACAATGAAAGATATTATAGCCAAAATTAAGATTAATCTTTCTCTAAATAATTTTTAAAAAATAATTTTTATGTTTCAATATTTTCATTTCATTTATATTAGAATGTCATTGAGTAATAAGTATTCTTCCCCTATCTTACACATATTCTAGATGAAGACTTCATGCAAATATTTATTTATTAAGTCTAGGAAAATTTGTATCACACAAAAACAAATACAATTTTTATGATATTCTATGACTCTCATCATTTTCTACTCGCTGAGTGCCCTATATACTCACGGATAAGACGGGAGCTATGGGGGTCGGATACATTAGACATAGAGGACCTGAAGGATCTGAAGGTGGAGCAGATAGCAAGATTCACCAAAAAGACAAAAAGATTTGACGGGGCGCCGTGAAGGCTGGATAAACCTTTAACTCCCTCAAAGGGGAGAACGGGGAAAAGGACGAAATGGCCCGCAGGAAACGCGGGCGGATCGTTCGTTCGGCCGGCGACGTCCCCACCAGAAATAATAATAATAATAATAAATGACTCATCATGATCATCATCATCAGCTCATTTTATGTTCCCACTGCTGCGGTACGAGCCTTCCCTATGGATGGGCAGGGAGAACAGGCACACCACACGGGCTCAGTGAGGATTGGTGGTTGTTAACAATACTGATGCAGTCGGGACCAACGGCTTAACGTGCCTTCCAAAGCATGGAGGAGCTTGAGATGATACATTTTTGGTCACCCATCTGATGATCGACCTTTATGAAAGATGCAACCTCAGCACTCGCAAACCGGGCGTGTTAACCACTGCCCCATCAAGCTCCTCAATAGTTCTATGAATTCTACCAATAAATTGTGACAAATAATGTTATATGACATAGCTGTGCCCCACAGTTTCAACTGCATTAATTAGCGAACAATCTAATTTTCCCATTTTTGCAATATTTTTCATTGCTGCTCCACTCCTATTGGTCATAGCGTGATGTAATATAGCCTATATAGCCTTCCTCAATTAATGGACTAGTCAACACAAAAATAATTTTTCAATTTGAACCATTCGTTCTTGAGATTAGTGCGTTCAACCAAACAAACAAACTCTTTAGCTTTATAATATTAGTATAGATTGGTTCTTGAATTACATACAAATATTAGAAATAGTTTACCCTTTTCCTTTTGCTCTGAAGTATGTTCTTAACACCAGATATTGTAGCTTCACAAGTCAATGGTAAGGTGGTATTCAAACGGACATGAAGGAACTGTTTCCAAAGCTCATTAGCTTCTAGCACTTCATATTTTGTTTCTTCAAACTTTTCATGAACCAAAAAGTGAGCTTTCATATCTTTCTTATCATTAAGGATTATCACCAAGGGGTTGTCTGTTATGTCCACATCCTAAAAAAAGGGTTTCTGTTAAATTGAACTACCTAATAGATTGGATTTGCATAACATTTTTTAAAAATAAGCATAACTGTTCAAAATTATATAAACTTAAAAAAGCTTTAACAGCCTTCATACATTTTGGTGTAAAAAAAACAAATAATAAAAGCAATAATATCAAATAAGGGTGCTAAAATATAAGACTTATATGATTTAAGCCATAAATTTAAAATAAAATTGTGTACAACAGGCAACAATGTAAATTTACTTGTTCTGTAGTAAAATACTACAGTTATTGTTTATCTTAGCTCTAAGTACTGATTCAAGCTACTTTCATTTGAATCACTAAAAAATGACAGTACTCACCTGAAGAATTTCCTTTAATTTTGAGTCCATAATCAGAGTTTCACTAAATTTGATGGCACCACATAGTTCAACCTCAGCTGGGAGATTAAGGAGGAGGTGGTTGTATGAGTTTTTACCATTTTCAAATAATTCTAAACTCAATCCTACAACGAGTAAAGTGCCATCGTACATAAGTCCAAAGAGACATCCTAGACTTTCATCTGTGTTTATCTTAGACAGCCTCTGGAAAGTAATTTATAATTAAAACACATTAATTTCGAGTAGCTATACAAAATCTAGGCCCAATAGATAAAAAACAAAACATATTTTGTGCCATTGAATGACTTCATGACATGACGTATACGGTGCCTAAAAAAATATCTGATATTATAATGATTTATACCGAATTAGAATACTTCAGCTAAGTAATCACACGTAACGACAGTTTTAAACATTTTATAACACATATTAACACAAAAATTCAGAAAGTTTACCTCAATAACATAACTCGATATTTTGAGACGTGGTGACATTTTAAATAAATGTTGCCACTGAAAAAGTTTTATTTACCTACCAAACATTTTCGATAATGGCAGCATTTTCATTCTTAACTGTTTTTATTTTTTAAATAAGGCAAAGGAACCTAATACAATGCATACATTTTAATCATAATCTAACTGAGATTGCAATGTTCAAATCTCAGAATTTCTTGGTAAAATAAATGAAAAGATAAAGTAATGAAATGATGAGTGCAGAAAACTTACTATTACTGATATTACCTACCAATATCAGTAATACTTAGTTTCACTAATGCATGTTTTCAACTAACCGAAAATATCGCCCGGTCATGACTTACGCTAGCGTAGTTTTCGCGCATACCGCGCCCTCCTATCTGTATCCCCTACAAACCCTCCAAAACCGTTTCATGCGTGGTGCCACGGGCTGCCCGTGGTACTATCGCAATGTAGATCTCCACCGTGATCTTGATCTTCCCACTATCAAAGATTTCATCAAAGACGTTTCCAGACGTTACTTTGATAACGCCCCCCACCACCCCAACCCGCTTGTTGTGGCGGCCGCCAACTATAACGTTGGTGCCTTTCCACCAACAAGACGGTTCTCATCTAGGCGTCCTAAACACGTCTTAGACGACCCCGACGACCCCATAACAGTTGCGAACGCCCCCCCGCCCGATCCTCTAAATGTCACTACACATTTACAGAATACACCAAACATGCACACTAGCTTAGGTCCAAGACACCGTACTCGTAGAACAAGGGTACGAAGAACCGGTTCACACGCGCTCTATACCAGGTACAGACATGTACCTGGGCGCTTCTCTCCTCCTCCACGGCCCGGTCTACCCGAGCCGAGGTCCGAGCCTTTAGAGGCGCCCTCGGGTGGTTCCGCCCCCCGATCCGATCCGAACCCTTCGGAGAATCTAGTAGGGCACGGGGACGCGCACTAGTGCGCGATGCCGTTCCCTCTAGAAAACCTCCAAAGGTGATTCGTTTCACACGGCTTGAGGGACCCTTTACGTTCCTCGCCGCCCCCAAAAAAGCCCGGTGAAGCTGAAAATGCCGTCTGAGGCAATCAGCAAACTCTCTCAAAAAAAAAAAAAAATAATAACCGAAAATTGTTTATTATTTTATCATCATGGGTGAAATTGATGGAAGGAAAGATCGTGTCCTTTCATAAAACAAAACTGCACATTATCACTTCCGTAATGATTTTCTTCCCATAACTTATTTTAATTATTTACAGACAAGTCGATTTAGCCCTCGTTCAGCCTTAGGTCAGATTGTCAGAAATATAATAATACAGGAGCTCGATGGCGCTGGTCTGCGATTGCTAAGGTTAAGTAACTTTCGCAAAGGCCGGTCATTGGATGGGTGACCCAACTGAAAAAATATTTTCTCGTGCTCTTTCGTGCTTCGGAAAGCACGTACAGCCGGTAGTCCCGACTGTAGGTAGTAGGGAAGGTACGTGCCCAGCAGTGGGACATAAAATGAGCTGGTGATGATGACCTACTCCAAACTCACTAATAATATAAAATTATATTTAATGGAAGTTTTATGGAGTTTCATCAAATCATATTAACTTATATTTTACCTTATCATTATGTACATCAAGTTATTATAAAAATAAACAAAGCATTAAGTTTTTTTCATATATTTTCGTTATTTCTACAAGTTTCAATAACTTTTTCCACAAGACTAGCCCTTTCTCTTGCTATTCTTAGTGCTTCTTCTTGACTTTCAGATTGAAGATTACTCCCACCAAATTTTTGGGTACCACACAGCAGGCCTTTATTAGTGCACACAATAAAATTTGCACCAATACCTCCACACATTTCTTCTTCATAGGAAGATGGATCAGTTAGAAGAATGTTTCTGTAATAAAATGTTTAATCATTATTATTTATTGGAATTATAATGGTGTGTAAATATTTAATGAATTTAGATAGAAATAACAGAACAAATAATAAATAACGGAACAGGATGTGGAGAATAGAGCGAAGTGGGATATATATATTCGGGAAGACAGAGAGAGAGAGATAGAAATAACAAAATACCTTTCAGGAAGCTTATAAGCAGCAAAACTTGTAGCAACTGGCAGGCCATGGACTTTCAATGGATTTCTTACTTCTGGGTCTACTTTAATATCTTCCGTATCAGTATCATATGTAACAGTTGGCAAGTTTACTAGAAAATAAGTAAGAAAGTTTAGTCTTTTCATAGTAACTACGTAGTAATAAAGTAATGTAAATAGTCTGTATACTGTCATTCTGCTTGATAGGTATTGGCTTAATCATCACGCTTGCCAATATGCAGGTTAGTGATCACAACCCTGGGCTATGCATCAAAAAATCCGAAACTTACTTTGCCTGGTTGACCTAGGAATTTAACCTTTAACTGGACCTTCAGATATCCAGGTCAAGCACTTTGCCATTCAGTCATGGAGGTGTTAGTGATATCAAAGTAACAATGATTTAAAAGATATAACATACTTACAAGTTTTCAAACTAGCCATTAGACTTATAATACAAGCATCTACTAAGCTGCCATCATTATCCAGACAAACAATATCGCAGTACAGGACCCAAGCTAATTTATCTGGTACAATGCATAGATCTTTCAGATCTATACACTTTGAGTTGACAATTATATCAGACACCAAATAATTTGTGACTTGGGCATGGTCAGAAGGAGGGCCTGGTCTGTATTTTGAAGAGCACAGTGCAGGAAGTTCTAGATTTGTAACTAAAAATCCAATATCTGGTTCTTCAGCTTTCGGTGTAGCTAATTCCTGAAAATAATTCAAAGCAATGTTAGTTTTTAGTTATATTTGTAGGGTAATTTAATAAGTTCATGCTTTAGTAACTAAGTAAATAAGTTAATTTAGTTTTTTTTTGTTTCTAACCCCTCAAGCATCGAGCGACCACCAGGTGGCCGATAATAATTAAAATTCTATTGCATCTGGTATTCGCGCGCTCGAGCTTCTAAGTTTAGTAAGTACAGGTAGAGGACTGTGCCATGCAGTGGCAATTGGGCTAATCATATAAATTGATTTATTACCAACTGGATTCCACAAACAACTGTTGTGTTTCCACATTTGACCACAGCTGAAGCTTCTGCTGTTTTCAATGAGTTGACATTAAGCTTGATGCTACGTTGTTCTTGAAATTTTCTTCCATCAGGACGTATTTCTCGTGATACATAGTCGTTAAAGTATTTCAATGGATGAATTAACCTGAAAGAGACCAATGTTTTATAAAAACACTTTTTATAGTAAAGATAACAATTATGCAAGTAAATTCTTACTTGTAAATTTCTGCCATTATTTCTATTTTAAGAAATTATTTTATTTTATAAACAGAAACCAAATTATAGTTTTAATTGTTATCAAACAATAAAATAACCTCAAATAAATAGATTTTTTTTTTTTTTTAATAGTTTGTTCTCTGAGGAACCGGCTAAGGTCATAGACCATGCTGCCATGTCATTAGTTTCTTAATTTCATTAGTATTATAATCCTAAAGATGATGATGAATGATAATGGAAATGATGATGATGAATGATAATGGAAATGAGAAGTGAGAAATGATATACCCCCAACCCCTCGAGTATCTCAGTAAAGATGTGGGGCTTTACTAAGTCCTCAAGCGGACTTCTTGAGAGAATTTGATTAGTGACGTTGCACTGTTTTGTTTCATTTGCCAACACTCATGCACACTCACGAACACTTAACGGTTAATAATCCACCATTATTTCACATTAATATTCGACTTAACACAAATTTTAGAAAATAAAACGAAACCGCAGACATGACTCTTCACTTTCCCGCCAAGAAGTCTCAAATAAATAGAATAGGTACTAGCTTTATGGTTTTTTTTAAAGTGAAATTTGTTCCTTGAGGAACCGGCTAAGGCCATGCTGCCATGTCATTAGTTTCTTAATTTCATTAATAGTATGATGATGATGAATAATAGTAGAAATGAGAAGTGAGAAATGATATACCCCCCAACCCCTCAAGTATCTCAGTAAAGATGTGGGGCTTTATTAAGTCCTCGGGCAAAATTCTTGAGAGAATTTGAAAAGTGACGTTGCACTGGTTTTGTTTCGTTTACCAACACTCATGCACGCTCACGAACACTTAACGGTACGAATCCACCATTATTTCACATTAATATTCGACATAAGCCAAATTTTAGAAAATAAAACAAAACTTCAGACATGACTCTTTACTTTCCCGCCAAGAAGTCGCAGCTCTATGGAATGCAGGCAAACTCGAGGGGTTGAGGGGTATATCATTTCTCACTTCTCATTTCTATTATCATTCAGCATCATCATACAGGAAAGAAGTATTGTTTATTTATTTATTTACTACTTGTATGAAAAATTACTTTGACTTGACACTGGCTAAATGTGATAATCGCACAAAGCCATCAACTAAAGGAAAAAAAAGAAAGTAATAAATTGGACTGAGACAAAGGGATATGTTCAGACACAGCCAAGTCCTTTCTTCTACAGTATAGTTTCAAGAGTTTATAGATAATATTTTTGTGTAGTGTATATTTTATTTAAATGCTGTGCACAACAATAGTCATCGGCTCATCCAACTCCAAACTAACATTTTTATTTATTTATTTATTTTGTCATACATTATTAGTATATTAAAATTTTACAGTTGTCAATGTAATAGAGTAGTGTTTCAATCTCAGAACAAGTACTTTATAAAAATGAATCAACAATTTAAAATTTTATACATGTATACTGAAATAAAAAGTTAATTAATTAAATAAATACAACATTACAATCCTTTATAAAGCTCGATAGCGCAGTGGATAACGCGCCCGGTCTGCGAGTGCTGGCTGAGGTAAGCAACTTTCGCAAAGGCCGGTCATCGGATGGGTGACCAAAAATGTATCATCTCGAGCTCCTCCGTGTTTCGAAAGGCACGTAAAGAAAGCCGTTGGTCCCGGCTGCATTAGCAGTCGTTAACAACCACCAATCCGCACTGGGCCCGCGTGGTGGTTTATGGCCCGTTCTCCCTATCCATCCATAGGGAAGGCATGTAAAACCTGTACTTTGCTTTGATTAATTTACACAGTTCAACAACACTTACAGTGATGCATCAGTTATAGTTAGCTTTGGTTTGTAAGTTGTTAAATATTGTGTCATACATAATTAAATATATTATAATAATATAATAAACATGAACTGTTGTTACAAATAGTTAGTAGATTAGATGCATTGCATTGCACGTTGCGTTGTAAAAAATGTTTACCCAGCGTTAGGGGGCGCACCCGACTGCTGAAGTTCAGCAAAATAAACTTTTTTGAAAGTCTTAGACCATATAACCAATAATGGTCTAAGTTGAAAGTAGGTAATACCATAAAAAAGAAAGAAGTTGCTTGAGCGTGTTTGTATGAACGTATGAACTGTAAAAGGAAATACAAGAGAGCGTTCCAAAGATGATTTAATTATATACACACCGAAATAAACAACATAACAATAAACTTATAAAAACATGTTTACTATGAGAAGCTATCAACGAGACTCAATTCACAATGACACAGACACATATGTTCTATTCTCTTTCTTTTAAGAACATAGACAATATTTAAACTTATGTCAAGAGAGTGTTGATTGCAACTGGCCAGCATGTTGCAGCTGGCCAGCATCACTGACCAGTATCCTTTCAACACACCCCCTCAATCAACTACCCTTGACATACTGCCTTCCATATATAAAGAAAATATTTTTTTATATTCATATCCCATTTACCCCTGTCTCCCCTTAGACTTAAACATTTCAAATTTTAACGGTAACTTTAAAAATAACAACTTCCAATTAACTTATCTCTTGCTCAACCAGCTTTATAACAAACCTTCAATCTAACTCCTAACTTAACTCCTACTCGACTAACAACTTCCAATAAACTCATCTCCTACTCGACCTGCTTTAATACAAAACTTCAACAAACTCAACTACTAATAACATTAACACATCTCCTACTCGACCTGCTTTATTTGACTCAACTACTAATAACATTAACACATCTCCTACTCGACCTGCTTTATTTGACTCAACTACTAATAACATTAACACATCTCCTACTCGACCTGCTTTAATACAAAATTTCCACAAACTCAACTAATAAAAAACTCAACACATCTTTATAATAAAAATAAAAAACAAATATACAGTAATTCATAAAAAATAAATGTGATAATAAACCTAAGGCCAATCTACTAAAAAACATTGTATAGTATTATTCAAAGTTACAAGTTTTGTGTTTCGTTTGGTAGCTCCTTTCTAATAGTATTTATAAAGAATGATTAATTTAGTTTAAAAATTCTTCTAATATCCACTCTACACCCCCTTAAATTAATCATTATATATGCCAAAAATTACACCCCCTTAAACATTGTATGTTAACGCAACCCCTTAACTCTTTAACTGATAATATGAATTGACTTGGCTCCTTAAGTTTACATCACAACTCTATATAAGTTCTTTCTTATACAACATTACACCCCTATAAAAACTTACATACTAATACCCCACATAAAGACCGAAAAAACACTTAGTTCACTTTAGCCCACACTTATCACTACCTAACACTCACTCTGATACGAGTTTTCTTTGACACCTCTCAAATTTCACAGGTGGCAAACACTTTGTTAGTATGTCTGCTATCTGCGAACCCGTTGGACAGTATTTAACCGTTATTCTGTTTGCATCAATCTGATCTTTTAGATAGTAGTATCTCACATCTATGTGTTTGCTTCTTTTATTCATAATTCCTTTCTTCATAAGCCAAATAGCGGACTGATTATCTACTTTCATTTCAATTTCTAATTTCTCATTAGTCATTTCAAAAATGAAATCTCTGATGAAAAGAAGTTCTTTGCAGCATTCTGCTGCGGCTATATATTCTGCTTCCGTACTCGATAACGCTACGATCGGCTGTTTTCTTGAGCTCCATGCCACTGGTCCACCGTTCAACCAAATCACGTAGCCCGACGTGCTACGTCTAGTATCTGGATCCCCCGCGAAATCTGAATCACAGTATCCTCGAAGCACTTTATCACCTTCACCAAAATGAATACCTTTGTTTTTCGAACCTTTTAAAAATTTAAAAATAGTTTTTGCGTTATTTAAATCATTTAAATTTGGAGTACTCTGCTGACGCGAGCAATACCCTACATGGAAGCTAATGTCTGGCCTTGTTTTACTAGCTAAATATAACAAAGACCCTATCATTTCCCTATAGAGTTCATGACTCTCTGTATCTATTTTCAATTTTGGATGTTGTTCTATCAAAATGGTTGGAGTTTTGCATTCTCTTGCTTCATTCATATTAAACTTCTTCAACATTTTTTCAATATAATTTTCCTGACAAATTTTAACTCCTTTCTTTCCTTGTGTTATATCCAACCCAATATAGTTTGATATTTCTTCGCAGATTCTTAGATCAAAAGCTTTTCTTAACGTTTCCACTACATGCACCAAGTCTTCTTCTCTCTCACCAACTACTAGTCCGTCATCAACATAAATCGCAAGAATTATTTTTCTTTCACCTTCCATTACAAAAATACACTGATCTAACTTTAATTGCTTAAAACCCATTTTAAATAAATGTTCTGTAAATTTTATGTTCCACATTAATGGTGCTTGTTTTAACCCATAGAGACTCTTATTTAGTTTGCATACTTTATCTTCTTTATCGCTATAACCTTTTGGAACTTTTAAATAAATGCACTCTTTTAAGTCTCCATGTAGAAAGGCTGTTTTAATATCGAACTGTTTCATCTTCAATTTTTTATTTGCAACAATTGACAATAAAACTCTCAAAGAATTTGTATTTACAACTGGACTATAAGTTTCATCATAATCTATCTTATACTTTTGTTGGAATCCTCTTGCAACTAGTCTTGCTTTGTATCTTCCATCTGACTTTATTGTAAAGATCCATTTGCTTGTTATTAGTTTTCTTCCTTCAGCCTCTTTCTTATCCACAAAAGTCCAAGTGTTGTTTTCTTCTAACGATTTGATTTCTTCATCTATTGCTTTCTTCCATTTACCTTTTTCTCTTGATTCTATTGCTTCTTCATACGTTAACAAGGAAACTTCCGTATCATACTCCATAACATAATCTTTATATCTTTCTGGTAATCTACGTTCTCTCGCAGGTTGATTTCTTCTACTATTATTTTCCACTGCTCGACTTCCCTCAATTTCTTCATTACTATTTCTATTTTCTGCTTCAATCTCTACTACTAGACTCTGACTTTCTTCAACTTGTTCATTATCTAAAAACTCTTCATCTTCTTCTGGTTGTAAAACGTTATCAAAATTTAACTCATTTTCAAAAAGGTTTCTATTATTTACACTATTCTCATTTCCAGCTTCTTCATTTATTCTCTCACTCTCATTTGTTTGATTGTAACTTGTTTCACCATTTGTTTCATCATCATTTGTTCTAACTTCAACTGTTTTCCTGAATGTTTCATCATCATTTGTTCTAACTTCAACTGTTTTCCTGAATCTTCTAGACTTTTCTCCTTCTCGATCACTATCTATATTGATGATTCTTCTCCTATCTTCACCTTCTCGACACCCTTCATTGTGGTCTGATGAGTTTTGCCTTGTTTCATCTTCTTCTATTTGTTTATCGTCATCCATCTGCCAGAGTCCATTTATTTTAACCATATTTTCTTCATCATCTAAACATATTCCTTGTTCTTCTTCGTTTATTCTTACATCTCTCGCTCTTATTATTTGTTTCTTGTCGTCCACCCAAATTTTGTAGCCATTTCGAACATAGCCAATGAGTATTCCTTTGCTGCATCTTTCGTCAAGTTTTCTTAATCCAAAATTTGTTTTGTAGTAAGCTGTAGATCCAAATCTTCTGATGTTCGATAGGTTAGGTTTTATCTTGAACCACATTTCTGCTGGTGTCTCGTTTCTACCTTCCGTTGGGCTTCTGTTGATCAGGAAACTGGCTGTTAAAAGTGCTTCCCCCCACAAATAGTTCGGAACCTTGCCGTCAAACATTAAAGCCCTCGTTCTCTCCATCAGGGTTCTGTTCAATCTTTCGGCTTTTCCATTTAGTTGAGGCGTGTAAGGTATGGTTACATCCAATACTATTCCTTTAGCCTGGCACCACGCATGTAGGTTATTGCTCGAATATTCACCCCCATTATCGCATCGAATTTTCTTTACTTTTCTATTGAAATGATTTTCACTTAAACATACAAATTCTTTAATTTTGCTAAGGCATTCACTTTTGAAGGCGATCAAGTACACGACACAGAAATGCGTAAACTCGTCTAAAAACGTGATAAAATATTTTTTGTTGTCCCAAGTGGGAACTTCAATTGGACCGCAAATGTCTGTATGAATTATTTCCAAAGGGAATTTTGCTTTGATTCTATTATTTTCAAACGATTTTCGAGTCATTTTTGCTTTTACGCAGATTTCGCAAAATTTATTTGAATATTCCCCCCCAATTTTTATACCATTTACCATTTTTGCCAGACGAGGCACGTCGGATAGATGACCTAGTCTCCGATGCCAGATATTGGTACTCTCAGTGAGTAGCGCTTCGCGAGTATAATTAGCCAAAAAATTCGTTTCATAAAGTCCGGTTTTAGTTTTATAACCAATTAAAATTGTTCTATTAAAATTTTTTATAAATACCTTGTCTCCAGAAAAATGTACGGTGCCACCATTGTCTGTGATAGCGCTTACCGAGATGAGGTTTCTTGATATATCCGGGACAAAAAGTACATCTTTCAGCTGTCCGAAGTCGGTTTTTATTATACCAGTCCCTTGCGCTACCAAGTTTTCTGCATTCGCACACCTAATTTGCACTTCTATTTTCTCTGTAATTTGAATTAAATTTTTATTGCTAAAGAAATGTGATGAGGCGCCTGAATCAATTACAGCTTTGACTGGAATCTGTAATTGTTCGCTTACAGGGTTATCATTATTGTTGTAATTATAGCTGCGGCAGAATTTTTCTATGTGACCCTTCTTATTGCATTTCTTACAAATTTTTCCCGAAAAACAGTTTCTTGTATTGTGACCAATCTTATGACAAATATCACAGCCTTGTTTACATGCCCTAGCGATGTGTCCTATTTTTCCACAATTATAGCATTTTCTTTCGTCTGTTTTAAATGCTTGATTACTCCATTCTGAAGTACTAGGCATGTCTGAATTTTCTATTTGTCTTTGTATCTTCTGGATAAGGTTGAAGATGGTCTTTTCTGATTTTGGTGTTATATCCCAAACTGTCTTAAAATAATTTAAATTTTGTGGTAGTATTGTTAATGCTTTATTCATTAGCATATCTTCGCTTATGCTGTTTGGGTCTACTAAATTAATTTCTGAAAATAAATTCTGTAAATTGCTTATGTCATCTATTACATTCCCTTTTGAAATGTAGCTGTAAAATTTTATTATTTTTTCATGATTATATTCTTTGCTATCAAAACGAAATATCAAATCCAATTTATCAAAAATTTCCTTGGTTGAATTACAATTAATAATGTAGTGTAGAAACTTTTCATCAATAAGACTAATTATAAGAAATCTTGCTTTTGCATCATTATAATCTTTCGCTCCATCAATTAGTCCTTTCGACTCCAAGAATAATTTTGTTATTTTTCTCCAATTTTTGTAGTTACTTTGATCTCTCAACTTGTTTATATTTTCCATGGCTATTAAATATTTCCTTAGTTACCGCCTTAAAATGTCAACAACTCTGGTTGCTATGTTTATCAGACTCTGGCATGTCTGTTATTCCTTAGTTACAAAACAACATCGAAAACAATAAATCACACAAATCACACAAACATCTATTTAAATGTTATGAACGCTCTCTGGGCCCATAACCTGTAAAAGGAAATACAAGAGAGCGTTCCAAAGATGATTTAATTATATACACACCGAAATAAACAACATAACAATAAACTTATAAAAACATGTTTACTATGAGAAGCTATCAACGAGACTCAATTCACAATGACACAGACACATATGTTCTATTCTCTTTCTTTTAAGAACATAGACAATATTTAAACTTATGTCAAGAGAGTGTTGATTGCAACTGGCCAGCATGTTGCAGCTGGCCAGCATCACTGACCAGTATCCTTTCAACATGAACAAACGCGCTCAAGCTAGCTCACGGACTGACACGGAATCTCGCAACTCAATACAATTCCATTGCGATTAATATGTATCGATATTGGGATAAGTTTCGCAATTTCGGAACGCCCCATCTCGATAATAATTTGTTCACTCAATTTCCACGCAATTTAATTGCAATGTAGCGCTATTATCGCTTTTAATAGTGCCATTTGAATTTTTTAGATTTGGGATTGGAATTGTATTGAGATTGAGTTTACGTCAAGAGTAGCCTACCTGGTTTGAAATGGTCCGAGACATGTCCGAGATTCCGTGTCTGTTAGAGAGTTTATGTGTGTGTTGCTCGATCGCGGTATATATTAAGCTTATGTTCTGGGGTCTTTTTATTTTGTGGTAATACCGATGCCACATAAAACACAAGTTCACAACCAATTTTTTAAATTTTAAATACCACCACATGCTGTATGGCTTTAACTCTACTGCCTTACTTGAAGACAGTTTAGCAGTTTAGCTGTCAAATAGTTTGACGTTTCTTTTTGAGTCAATTTTGGTAGACGAAGTTGAAGGTGTGTGATTTTGTGAATAAATCCTTGTTAATCTATGTTATTCCTATTTTTATCTCAAAGTTTTGAATGTATTTGAGCAGTTCTTGTTTTAGAGAATGTATAGTATTATTTATTTTTGCTTTTCAATTCGTAATTTCAGACCACAATGGCTAAACCTAAAGGGGAGAGGAAAGGCAAATCGGCGATCAATGAAGTTGTTACGCGTGAATATACAGTGAATTTACATAAAAGGCTTCATGGAGTTGGTTTTAAGAAACGAGCTCCACGAGCTATCAAGGAAATTCGCAAGTTTGCCGAGAAACATATGGGAACTCCTGATGTGAGAGTAGATACTCGCTTGAACAAGTACCTTTGGTCCAAGGGAGTCAGGTAATTAGATTTCATGTCAATATTATTATCTAGTGCTTTGATTATTCAGTAGAAATGGATTTGAAAGAATCTCATATTATGTTTATGTCACTTATACTTAAAAACATAACCTCCAAATAGTCATGTTCACATTTATCTATAAATATAGATATTGAAAAAAACCCATAGTAATTAAAGTGGGCTATTTATTATGATCACAATACAATATTTTGTGTATCATCTTCATTCTTATTACAAGTAATGTATATTTTTTGTTTACTAACAATGTGAACAATCATCTTCATTTTCACCAAACTTTAGTGAATTATGTAAATTTTTGATACCAACTTCATTTTAGTAGTGGGAAAAACGTATCCCTACAAAGATTGGAACATTTGCATCTGCAACAGTACAATGTTCCGAATCAGTGATATGTTTCATTTGGAACAATTGGAACATTGAGTTTTTTGAAACAGTGTAACAATATTCACTCAGATTTGTATCAGATGTGGAACTTGCAACTGAAACCATGTCGATTTTTTTATTATAATGAACTTTTTTGTTTACTGAATCTTATAATAAAGAATTAAATTGATTTTCCTTCATAGGTACTTCTCAGGCTTAGGACTGACAGCTAGTTTATCTACTAACATGTTGGTAGCTGGCATATTTAAAAATTGATTTTATATACATTGATTGTCATATACAGGTATGTACATTCTACAGTACATATCTACATATTAAAATTAAAAAAAGTATTTTTGAGACTTAATCGTCTTTTAAAGTCTTTCAACAGCTATTTAGAGTTAGCCCGGCACTCTTATCATTATATCATTATTTCAGTCTCTCTTCCACAACATCACGTACACTGTTCTGCGCGAAGTTCGCTTTCGCTTCTCTCTCATCACTCGTTCTTGTAGTTCAGTCTGTCGGCTCGTCGCCGCGTCGCTTTCGTCGCCTCGTCGGCCGCAGTGAGCGAGTTCCAAATGAAATATTTTATACTAGGCAACTGTTCCGGAACATTCGTATCAGTTTCATGTTTCGGAACACTGAGTCGGTTCCCTAAAGAGCGACACACGTCTACTTATTTCTATGTTAGATTAAAATGTGTTTTTGTTTGTACAATGTAAAAGATTTACCATTAGGTATACTTAAAGTGAGTAAAATTATTCAACATGCTTGTCCATATTATATTTATAACATGTTAGCCTATTGTTGTTATAAATATTGTTTGTGCATTTTCTAGTTTTTCTACAACTACTTTACGTGCCATTATCATAAGTGATGTTGTTTGCTCAGAACCCCATGCACCTTTAAATATAATTTGCCTTTTTACTTGACCTCAAAGTTGGTAAATTTTGTCAAAGTTAAAAATTATTATTAAATAAAGTTCAATCTCTTTATTATTGAAAGGTTGTAGGGTAGACTCTAATATTCTTTATTAATAAATTTAATACTATCTTTTTAATTATTATTATTTCAGAAATGTTCCCTTCCGTGTTCGCGTGAGGCTCTCCCGCAGACGAAATGACGATGAAGACTCAGCTCACAAACTATTCACACTAGTGACCTATGTCCCGGTTGCTTCAATCAAGGGCTTGCAGACGGAAAATGTTGATGCTAGCCAAGAATAAACATTAAGTTTAGCATAAGTCCTGTGTTTTATTTCTACTAACTAACTTGTCATCTGCAATTTTTTACCATATTGGCTGTGCATTGCATATAAACACATGTTTGTTCTATCTGTAGTATGCATTCTATTGCATGTACCGCAATTCATTGCGTTCTATTGTAATAACAGTGTTAAAAATAATTCTATTTGATTGGAATGCATAATTATAATGAAATAAGTTAGGTAGATACTGAAAATACATACAAATAGGGAGTTGTAAACTACCCAGAATAACCGAGATTATCATAATAGTTATTAACTATCTTTAAATATTGAAAAATATAATGGTTAGAACAACTAATAACCAAAATCCATGAAATTCATAATCTATAATCGTCCAAATACATACAATCAAAATGTATAAATTTACAATGTATAAGTTCAAAATGTATACAACCAGTAAATATAATAATTAGAACAAATAATAATATAAATCAATAAGGTACGGTTTCCGTTATACACACAAATGCATATGTAATTGACCAAATTGGATACTAGCTGCCCTACTCCTGTAGGTCACGTGATGGGTTAGAAATTAAGACGATCGCGAAGCGATTGCAAATAATAAATATATAAATAATATAAAAAAATTACCAAAAAGAAACTCTTTCTTTCTATTTCTATTTCTTATTCATATTCATATTCTTTCTGTTGTCTAATAAAAAAAAAATCTCGAAATTCAAGATAATCGCTATGCTGCGCTTCGCGATTGTCTTAAATTTTTAACCTGTCACGTGACCTACAGGAGTAGGGCAGCTAGTATTGCTAGAAATTGATAGGTAAAATAAATATATAGGTTTGTGATAGTTATGAATTTCAAACTTGGACTATTTGATTATTATGTATTCTAAGCAGTATATATTTTAATTATTAAAGATTTTGATTTTTATGTATTGTCAGTTTATGCATTTAAAACTTATGCCATTTAAGTTTATGTATTTTGAATTATTATATTTTTTGATTGTAGGTATTTTGAACTTATGCATTGTAAACTTATATATTTTAATTTTATACATTATGATACGTACCCATTTTAAAGAGATAAAATTTGTAAATCACCAAAAGTCAGTACTTCGAGTCGTAGTAATCGGATCAGTATCCGATTTCAAAAATGATTTCATCAATATTTTAAATGGACCTTCGTGGTTCATAAAAACTATATTTTAATTTGATAAAGAATAGATTACACTTCCAAATCTTAAAATTCGGCACGTTCCCAACTCGACATGCAAGATAAATACCTATCAAAAACTCCCAGCTCGACACGAAAAGGTAAAAAGTACTGTCAGAAAGAAAAACAAGAACATATTGTTTATATATAACTATTATTTATTTTTCTCTACATATAAAAATTATAATCATTATTATGTTTTTATAACAATAAAATTCTTATATGAGAAACTAAATATACTTTTGATAATTGTTTTTTTTAGTTTTAATAGCATAAAAATCACAGTTTTGACTACGTTGATCTTTATTCTTACTAAAATAACTTTTTAGTCTTAATAGGAAAACAAAATAATTTCTATAATTATTTATATATAATAAATAAACGTACAATATAAGGCCAAGAACAGAGGACGCTTTTTCATACCGGGAGCCGGTATTGACACTGTTACCGAAGTTTCTTCTTATACTGGGAGCCGGTATTTACACTGTTGGGAGGTTATTTTACTAGAAGTTAATAGTTATTGGTTTTAAAGTTCGAGTTGGGAACGTGCCGAGTTGGGCATAAGCCCGCAGCTTGGCTGCTTTATCAGCGTGCGCTGACCAAACGGTCGAGTATAAGTACATGACAGTAATGTACAATATTTTTTTTTTCATTAGTAGATAAAAAAAAGTCAACGGTACGATATGCCTAGCTTTTATATTTAAACCACAATATCGTTTTGTTAAAATTAATTTTATTTTTCAAGGTGATTTTTAAGTGTACTTGTTAGCCACAATATAATATTTCTTACAAAAATAAATTGTTTCATCACCCGAGGAATTTCATGGCGATAAAATTTGCCTTTGACAGCGTATAATTTGATCGCTTAGTTTTGGAAATATAACGAAATCAAAAATAAGTCAGAGAAATACGTGCTATTATTTCCCTCTTTGAATATCAACTTAAAGATAAGATAAGATCCTTTTTTTGCGATTACATTGATGTTTTGAAGACATTTGGACAAGATTGTTGTAACTAGCCTTACAAACTTAAAACAAGCCCTACCTAAAATCGAAACCGAGACCTCTAGGTCTGGTTGTCTAACCAGTAGACCGCAGAGGCGATTGCTGTTCTAACTTGGAGAAAGAAAAATTCATTCTCCAGCACTAATGGCAGTGACGCTGAAATCGAACTGGACAATAAATTGGCTCGCAAAGTAGCTTCATAGTAGGTATGGGACATCTTTATAGACGCAACATCTTCCATTACCTATATCGCCGGAGGCCAAGTATCATCCAGATGTCTTGGGTTCAGTTCTCAGGTCGGCAATGTGTGTTCCTGATTTTCGGAAGCGTAGTTCCGTTGGTGATTACTAACCCGCATTTCGGAAGCTTTGTGATTAAACCAATACCTATCAGTTGTAGCGATGCCTTGATTTCAATGATGCAGGAGCCAAAGCAGTGGGATAGCTTATAGTGCTAATTATTAATATGTGTAGGTAATGGCACATAATAAAAAATATATATTTGCGAGATAATTTAATCGTAGCGATCATTCTAATATCATCAGCACCATCATCAACTGGTCAGCGCATATTCTTAATGAGATCTTTTTTTTTTCTATTTTTAAATTTATAAATAACGTAACGGTAACACATTGAGAAAAGGGTGCATTTCCCATGAACAGCTATTTTGGCTTAACCCGAATGCTATCATAGTTTTTCTACCAAAACAAGAAACAATAAACACTAATAATAGAGAAGCTTTGTAACATGAATTATTTAAGTAAAACAAAATACTAAAATATGTGGACAATTTAAGTGGTACTAACTGGACCAAGCGCAAACATGGAGCGCTAACATTTCGTCTGGTGCAAACACTAATAGAATTTGGATTTGCCGGTATTGGTGAAACTGTAAGAAAAGAAAAGTTAACAAAATGTTAAATTGTTGTAAATGTCTTTATTATAAAAGTAAGATTATATTAATGATCATGATTTATTTATGTCTTACTTAAGTTAAATTTAGCAAAATGCAGTTATAATATACAAACTATAGGGCATATAATATAACAGCTACATAGTACATAATATACCTGCGACGGAGTACATAACATACCAGCGACATAGTACATAATAAGTATACCAAAACTTACCGCCTGCATATTCATCTAATTTCCTAATTAAGAGGTGTCTACTGTTTATTTACGAATACGAGCTCTGAAGTAGTTTTTCTTTAATGGTGGACGTGGTCCTATGTCTTTGGTTTAATGGACTCTTGTTTGGATGTGGAAAACGAAATCGCTTGCGGTAAAAATCTCTGGGCGTCTTAGGCGGAACCTATTTATTTGGGTCGACGTATAGTAAGTGGCTCATCTAAATCCAAGGGATCTAGTAATCAACAGTTCCAATCGGATAAAGTCAGGATAACGGGAAGACGACGGACGGCGCATTTACTTCGTGAGGAAATGGGATCCTACACGTATTTCATTACTTGTGTTGTACGTAGGTATCTACCATAGCAAAATCGAAAGATACTAAAAAATCTTATAAGCTGTCACATTGAGTTTATTTAAAGTTGAACTTTGTATTGGACTATTTTGTGGTTGTGACTTAAGAAAAAATTGTAAGTGGTCTGATGCCCATATAATACCTAAATGTGCAGTTATCGGCAATCTTGCCGGGTTATTGTAAACTCGCTATAAGAGTTAATTCGTCATCGAAAAAACGCTGAAAAAACATGTGTAAATTCGCCACCGGTAGCTTTTAAAAATAAATTTGCTTTTAATTTTAATAAAATTTTGTTCTATTGTGAACTCGCCATTTTTGGTGTTTTCGTATGAACTGCAGAAAAATCAAACACTTAAAATAATAAAATCATTATTTATTTATTTTTAAATCACAATTCTAATTACGGAATGACATATAGGTACATCTAGAGGTGTAACAATGCGCTGGTTGGCTTTAATCCTAATACCATAAAACCATCAAAATGTAAATAAGTATATATCTTTGTATCTAATAATTACAAAAGTATTGTTTAGATACAGCTTACATCTAATTTAAAAAAAACAGTCTTTGTAATACGTTTTGGTAGAGGTATAGGTAACAATGCTCTGATTATCTTAAATCCTAATGATATAGAACAATAAAAATGTACATAAGCAAAAACTTTGCATCTAATAATCACAGAAATATTATAAGTTATTCAACTTATCTAATAAAAAAATCAGTCTTTATAATCAATTTGGTAGAGGTACCTATACCAATGCGCTGATTGAAGTTATTCAACTTAAATCCAATTAAAAAATCACAGTCAGCTGATTAATTTGCAATGCAATATCCTACTTTGCAAAATAATTGACTTAAGCCTAGTTTAAAAATCACAGTTTTAAAAAGATTACTGTTTTCATATTGATAGAATTATAAATCTCTAAATAGTTGCAAAAGGCTAACTTTGTGTAAAACTTCAGCTAGTGACATTATTATAATTATCTTTTATTTCTTAGTTGTGCGCACGATTTTCCACTGTTCCCCGCACTCCACACCCCTTGACCCCGCCCAATAGATGCATCAATCCATCTTGGCGTGGACAAAATTATAACTTCCAAATATTTATTATGAGTCAACTTGCTTGCTAACGGTACTTCTTGCTTTGATATAAAATCGACATTGGTGACGAGTTTACAATAATACGTACCTGTGGCGAATTTACACATACATTTTGTAGGTGTGGCGAATTTACTTTCAATGTATGGAGCTTTTAAAAACGTGGCGAGTTTACTTTGATGGCAAGTTTACAATAACCCATCTTGCCCACTGTCTGATTGGTCTTTGCGATGCGGTGAGTCGTGACGGTAACGGTTTGGTAATCCGGTACCTGTCTTGTTCTACAGTGCCAATTATTTGGTTTCTCAAAAACGCAAACCTCAAATTTTCTTCAATACCACGCTTTACGCGCCACAACTGAAAATCACGAACGAAATAAATGCAAGCTGCTACATGTTCTAGCTAGCCAAATACTACCGCATTAAGATATTGTTCAGTTATGACGCGTAAATGTTGGTTGTTGGAGTTGGAACGCGAAATAATTTGTGCTATTTAATTCGGGCGCGGCGGCGACATGGCGTGCGGGCCGTTATGGCTGCGGGCGACGTCGTATTATGCCGACACCCGTCAACTGTCAGCCTGTTACGGTGGCCGACCACCACCAACACTGTAACAACTTTTCGACGCAATATATTGTTCAATGTGAGAACAAAGCGTTACTATTTACTTATCTACACTAATATTATAAAGAGGAAGCCTTTGTATTTTTGTATGTAGGTATGTTTGCAACGAATAAATTCAAAAACTACTGGACCGATTTAAAATACTACTACTAATACTACATTAGCGCTGAGTAACATAGGCTATATTTAAAAAAATGTCCTCCCGTGCGAAGCAGGGACTTTTGGAAAAGGAAATTTTAGGTGACAGTTTTGCTCCAACAACGGTCAATGGTGAAAATGGGCATTGTCACTTAAATCTAAAACCAAAGTGTCGGAGTTTTACAGTAAGAAGTGTAATCATATTAATTTCATAAGCTAATGTTAGGGTAAATGTGTCAGTAGTGACATGTCTGCTTGCCGGATGTCGTTGCTCCAGGATGTGGCGTTAGGCGCTACGCCCGTCAGCCGCAACGCTAAGCCTGCGGTTCAGTTCCATTAGAACGGCTAAACCCATTACTGAAGACATCTTGTGTAGCCATCGCCTTATGTCGTTGAAGTAGAGGTAACAATACGTACATATGACAAATTTCGATGTAATATCCTTATTTTGGACCTTTCTAACAGATATTTTAACTTTTTGTGACATCTATACTATTTTGCTTCAACGCGCTAATGTTTTGTCGACCTCGTGTTAAACGGCGAAATGAATTTCGATACTCAATCTCCAGAACTACCGGCCGGATTTAAAAAAATAATTTTGCATTTGATAGCCTTACTTTTGTCTAAGGCTATTAAACATCATGAAAAAGTCAGAAAAAAGCAGATTCGAAAAGTACTAGTGCATTTGGGCGACGCGATAATTTTGTTATCATTTTATATCTACCTACTAACCTAAATTACTCGTTGATTCTTTTTGTCGTCAATAATAGGTACCTATAAAATGATGGTGCATTTAATATTCAGAAGCAGAAGTAAGTATTTAAAAAACATTTTACCAACTAAACTAATGTACGTTGGTATTAACAATCGAATCGAATAACACTCGACCGTACCTGGGAATTGAACGAAGGACCTTCGGATATCAGGCCGAGCGCTTTACTACTCGGTCATTGGCTGTTGTCTTGTAGGAAAGGTTTTAAAAAAAAAAATCAGGCTCCAGATATTCACAAATTTAGGACCTAAGATACTGCAATGTGCTTACGTAATAGCTATTTAAAGAAATTTTATTATGATTTATTATTGGTTTGCGAATTATCGTAGGATAAAAGGTGCTGTTACTAAACTCATGCGCCGGCGGATCCGTTTGACGGAATTGTGTTGCTCGGGTTAGCTCTAATGGACTTACGCCGCAAGTCCCGCAAAAGAAGGCATTTAAGGCATTGACTAATGTTCATCCCAAGACGCTGCCGCTAAACGGAATTACTTAGGTCGAACCTAAATGTCCTACTTAGTTATACGGATTGTTGTTGTTGTGAATCGTAGTATCCGTTTAGCGGCGAGTTTGCAGGTTTGCGGTTCTGTATTTTACAATGATCTTTTGATTATGGTTGAACCTACTCGTAATTCAACGCAAATTTTAATGCGAACAAATTACAATTTCAAAATAGCGTTGAAAAAAAAATTCCACGAGCGGTTTTCCAGCCACGATAGCATATTTGGTAAAGCAACTGATCCGGGATGTCATGGGGTGCGGGTTCAAGTCCCGCTCGCGGCTCTTTTTCAATCACTCTTTTATATTTTAATAAACACTAAGTAGTTATGGTCCAAGTTAAAAAAATATGTGTTTTGGATCTTGTCGGGTATTCAATTTTAGAAATAGATGTTTAGAAGTAAATACACAAATATAAAATTAGTATTTTGGGTTTCTAGTGCGATTCTTATTTGCCATTCGATCGAAAACGAGCTTTTGTATGGTAAACATTTTAACTCTCCTCGTTTGTCCTGGTGAGGAGGAGCTGCTTCAATACCATTGTTTTCTTAATTAAGGCATGACCAAGGCTTAAATCTATAGCATCACAAACATAGGTTTTGTATGAGCGATGCACAGCCTTGCCTTGACACATAACTCAGCCAGCCGTCTTCCTTCGCCCTATAAATTACGTCGGCGAGTCCGCCCCGGCGCGGGACCGTTCAGTAACCAGTGCAATTCTATTTTTTACCCCGCTCGCAAACAACAGGCAAACGGTAAACCTAACAAATAACTTTGCGGGTCATCTCCAGAACTCTAGAAAACAAATGTCAACGGCTCCTATCGACGCTTCTTTTGTTTTCTGTGACAAACATACATAAATTAGATGAGGTATGCTTAAATAAAACTACTTTTACAGATCTACTCGCGTTTATTTTACACATTGATTTTGATTATTTTTTCCTTACGTTTCGGACTCTACAAAGGGCAAGGTCCGTGGTCATAGTCATATTCAAACTATTAAATTCTAGCCCCAACACCATATTGCCAGGCCAAACTCTTTCTGCGTAAAACGGAACGCACCCAAATAAATTGAAATGAGGGTATGCAAGTTACTTATTAATTATGAGACGACCAACACCTCAGTCTCCCTGTGACCACGGACCCTACAAATTAAACGTCAGGATAAAATAATCCAAATCAATGTGTAAAATAAACGCGAGTAGATTCGTAAAAGTTGTTTTAATTAGATGTGTAGTTCACGTAAACTTACTTAACTTTAGAAAACAATAAAGATGAGGTAATTTCGAGAATGTTGTGAATCATCAAACTTCAAGAAGTTTTCACTTATACTGAGTACTTAGAAATAGACGAAATATATATCTTAAAATAGATTTTTTATTATACATGATGTTTGGTAATATGTATATATTCCCGAAACGTACCCATGTTAACATGTATATATAATACTATGCCAACGACAGAAAATGGAAATTGTAAAAAAAAATTTCGACTCTCCATACAAAATGACCCATCAACTCGATCGAGTTAGTATGGAAAGTCGAAATTTTTTTTCACAATTTCCATTTTCTGACCTTGGCATAGTATTATATAGACATGTTAACATGGGTACGTTTCGGGAATATATACATATTACCAAACATCCTGTACATACACAAATAATAATAAAAAAGAAACAAACGACTAGCATAACGTACCTATGTACTAACACGTCCATTAACTACCATTAATATGATAGGTACCCTCTAACGATAAAGTCTGTGTAAAACAGAAGTGTTCGGTCGCTCGTGGCGTGCTCGACAGTTGTGTAAAGCGCACAATGGGCATGTTAACATTTCACTTTAAATGTGTCCGACATTATTATTGACGCTCCCTGCAGCTGCGGCCGATGTCCAGCTAAAAGTCTATTTACATAACAATTCTGCGAAGTGAGCGAATAGAAAATTCATTACGGGTTTGTTAATTTTGTTGGGGCTTAAATATAAGTTAATGATAGAATTCTGTCACACGTGTTGTGTGTGTGTTTGTTTCCACACAACATATAAACCTACAACGTAACTCCTTCCTACAACATGAGGTTCTTTAAACGAGGTACAGAAGCAGCTTGCGGGTCGGTAACGTGTGGACGGCTCGTGAGGCCCAATTCTGCTCCACCAGCTATCCTCTCACCTGGACTCTGTAGAGCGGTGTCATCTGCCAATATATCTATATTAAAAGTATTCGCTTCACCACCACAGGGGGCGTTTTGAACCGGTGACTCATTATCACGATATTCACGATATGATATAAATTCTGAGTGCTCTATTTTCTCTTATTCAAAGCCACTGTAATCTGTTTTTGACAACGAAAGTTCTCGAACGGCGTGTTACTTAATAATACTGAACTTGTAAACATGGCTAAACTTATTGTGTTTCGTAGTGTATTCATGTTACTTTAATATCGAGATCACTGGTGAGTTTCAAAAATCGCCCCTCTGTGCTTTAGTAGTTACAGCTTAAACATCAACAACAAGAGTTGCCTTGCCTGAGATAAAGCGAAAATCAATCATCAATCATTACATTATAGAAAAATTCACAGATTTCGCAGTCCCCGCAAGAATCGGAGCATTGAAAATGAATACTTACAACAAACGAAAAAAAAAACATTTTATTTAAAATAACACAATTCTAACTTGAATGCACTTTATGCCTGCATCCGCATATTTTAACACCATTGGTCGATTCACACGATTGGTCAATAATCAAAGAAGCTACATCACTTTTTATATACGGAAATACCCGTTTTTCTACAATACCAAATTTAAAGGGACCACCTATAGGCCACAATTATTAACCGATTTTCAAAAATTTTTCGCCATTGCCAAAATGTTACAAGCATTTTGTAGACCTTTTTTTTAATTTTTTCTTAAGTCGGTTTTTGTTTAGAAATATTTACAACTTAGTATACAAACACCCCCCAAAAACCCGATTTTTTTTACATTTTTCATAACTCCAAAAAAAGTTTCCAGCTTATTTTCAAAATTCAAACATTCACACGTGTCTCGTTAAATTACTCAACTCTTGGTACTATTTACATCTCGATTCTCCCAAAATCCTCGAAGCTATGGCCAAACATACGTCTCAGGCGATTTGCATCTGATAACCATTTTCAATGGTAAAACGGTGTGACAAAATATCCTTAAAATGCTCTGTGCATGTGCTTGTTGCCGGAACGAACACAAATTAACCCTTTGAAGCTTAGAGAGCAGTTTATCAAAGCAAATAGATTGATGGGAATATGACGTCGTCGACCGTCGGAAACTCGGAATTGAAACATCCCGTGCAGCAAAGTGCAGATCTAGGTTCCGTAAGCGGCCTGGGACAGGTACAGTCTCTGAGCACTGAAACGATTTCACACAGGAAATTGAAATTTGCGTTCCGACTCGTCTCATCAATATGGCTTGATGTGAAATAATTTTGCTACTTCAAAATGTCATTATTATTGAAAACTAAAGAGAAGCTCGATGGCGCAGTGGTTAACGCGCCCAGTCTGCGATTGCTGAGGTTAAGCAACTTTCGCAAAGGCCGGTCATCGGATGGGTGACCAAAAATATATCATCTCGAGCTCCTGCGTGCTTCGGAAGGCACGTAAAGCCGTTGGTTCCGACTGCATAGCAATCGTTAACAACCACCAATCCGCACTGGGCCCGCGTGGTGGTTTTTGGCCCGTTCTCTCTATCTATACATAGGGAAGGCTCATGCCCCAGCAGTGGGGACATAAAATGAGCTGATAATGATGATGATTGAAAGGTATCACAATATGTTCCTATTAACGTTTGCCTTGTTAACTCCTAACCCACTTATTCATAAAAACTATTTAAGCATTATTTAGTTAAATATTGTTTTGTCAACGTCACACAAACGTCATTTTGAATTTGAGAAAAAGAGACAAATAACAATGATTAACAAAATTTTTCTTAAATAGTTTTTATGAATAAGGGGGTTAGTTATTATGTGACTAGCTAGAACGCCTTAAAATATAGTACCTATTCACAACCCTCAACTATAAGGCGCTAACATGATGTGTGATAAGATTACCTCAAATTTACTTAAATGAGAAATTTAAGTACTGTACATTATGTAGGAACTACGATAACTTGCCGCATGAATAGAGTGCAAAATCAAATCAACAATATTAAACTTTTGGTAAGTAACTTTGTATCCAACCATTTAACACCTTTTTTGAAAAGTTATTTATTTTACTTTTGTATAATCGTAATCAGAATAAGCAATATTGTTAACAGCTGCTACGTAGGTATTTGGCGAGGATACAAATCAAGACCATGTATTGCCGTTTAATAACCAAAGCTGTGCCCCGCGGTTTCACTCGCGTTAATTAGTCATAGCATGATGTAATATAGCCTATATATAGCCTTCCACAATAAATGGACTATTCAACACAAAAATAAATTTTCAATTCGCACCAGTACCTAGTTCCTGAGATTAGCGCGTTCAACCAAACAAACAAACCCTTCAGCTTTATAATATTAGAGGTTTACAGAGGTTAAGGTCTAGCCTCACCACAGTTCCCTTTCATGTATACCTCTGTATACGCGATACTGATACTGTATACGCAGATAAAGCCCGCCTGGTGCCAAAGACAATAACTGCTGCAGATAATGCGAGGGCTAACAGTGTGTATGGCGTACACGTACACACGAAGCGTTTAATCGTAGTGGTTTTGCACAAAAGATCCCGATGGGTCAAATTGTTATTGGGAGAGGGAAGCGTCTGCAGGCCTCACTAAGATAAGATAAGATCGTAGCGGTTACCTAGATATTCTTTAATTGCGATAACTGTTGTAAAGGCAAAGTGGCAACAAGTTTTTAAGACTACTTAAATGCCCAATGTAAATGTAAGTAAGTAAATGTAAGTGTGTACGCCCATATATATATATATGTAGGTATATATGTTACTGCTAATGTGCGAATATCAGTTAGAGTGCAGATTAACTTGTTAATCTGCAGATTATCTGGTGAAGCTCGTTGAAGTGGAAAAAATGTTTCATTTCTTATATTAACTAGATAATCTGCAGACTAACGGCCTAGAATACGGCTAAGTTAGTAAAACAGGTTAACTGCATTTCCGACCTCAAAATTCTAACCTATAACGTGACCTAGGTACAGGAGTAGGGCAGCTAGTATCCTCAATCATTTTCTTATACATTTTCTCATACTTCAAAGAAATAGCTCGCAAGTGGTGCATTATTTTGGTATTTTGACCATTTGGTATTTAAATTGTTGGTATATCAAACTTTGGTGTTATAACTATAAACATTTTAATCTTAGATATTTCGTTGGTCGTATTAGTTGCTTAGGTATCTTAAATCTTCCGCGATTTAAAGATGTGGCATCCGTTAATATGCAGATTAACAAGGTAAAATGGAGATATCTGCTACTTTAAGGCAAATTTCACACTTTAACGGATCGTAATTTGCAGATTACCTAGTTATTGTGCATATTAACGTATTCCGTATTCTAACGGTAACATAATATATACTTATGATGGATTCGACCAAGCGAGAGTAACTTTTATTCTTAGATTAAATCGTCAGTTATTCGAGAGTAAATCGAAATTTTGTTTTACCACGCACTATTCTCGGAGTAGCTTGCCTATTCGGGAATTGTCACTACACCACAGTCCAGCGTGGAATAGCAGAGATAATCCGAGAGTATTTTAATTCGGTCCGCGTACCATGACATTGACAGCTACAGTTATGCTCTAGACGACAAAATAGAGTTGTCAGAACTTTGCCTTTTAAATAGTTCGTTTGTAGAACAATGGCCATTGCCGGATAATACGTTCATCCACCATTCACATGCTATTCACCCAATAATGAAGAATAACAATTCCAAGAGTAACTAATCTGTGAATTGCGTGGATAAATGACCATTCCTTTACTCGAGAATAAAATCATGGAATAGATATATTCTTAGTATAGTTAATCTCGTATAAATGTAAGTTTGGTCGAATCCACCCTTAGTATCTCAAATCTGCATGCAGCATTTGCTGACTGCTAGTATCATGTTAACTGGTGCACCGCATTCTTAATTTATGCATGGTAATTAATAGCATAATAGGTTTTGCCATCCTGTCATAATTAGCTCTGGTGGCAAATATAATACGTAAGTAGAGTAGGCGAGTAAGTAGGTAAGATTCTGAGAGGTGTATTTTGATAAGCAACCTAATCAAGAGCGGTAAACCAGAGTGCTTGTTGTGTAGAGGCTCGGATATCGATTCTATTAGGCCGTAGGTGGGCATTAGTGGGATCTTAGTGGCTAGTGAAAGTTTTATTTGAGATTCATTCACGTTTTCGCAAAAAGAAAAAACTGTATCGCTCTTTCTTATATATTTGTCACCAGAAGGGGCTGCTCCAATGCCATACAAATTTTCAAAATTTTCGTTATGGTGATGGAATGGCAAATATAACTCGCGCTAGCCACCCTGAACATCTTGTGCGATTGTCTATAGTATACTGTTACTCGCTCACCTAAACTGATTTAGGTGAGATACTGGAGTAACAAAAAAAAACACCATCACCAAAAATCACTTAAAAGTACTAACCTAAACTTGGACACAAACAAATTTAAAGCAATACTTTAAATTTGTGAATTCGGCGTTAAGATCTGAACATCATGTATGATACATCTATTGTGGCTTATTCACTTTATAGGCTGCTTTAGGTGACAGATTAGAGTAATACCGTCACCAAACATGGCTTAAATAAAAAGTAACCTTAACTTTAAGTACCAATTGCTTTTTAAATTGTTTATTCGTCGTTTAGATCTAAACATCATGTTTGGTTCGTCTACTGTCGCTTTGTAGGCTGCTTTAGACACAGTAGATATTTACTTATTATGTACTTTAGGTGTCGAACTGGAGCAATACCGTCACCAAACATGGTCTCAAAGTAACCAAAAAGTTAATAATTGGTCTTTGATTTGGAAATTTGACTTTTGTTGATAGATTTAAACAGAAACGGCAAGCGATTACTTAGTTCACACGATATTTAACAGTACCTAGTTAAGAAAACGGTTGTACTACACCGCTACTTAAATGTTGAAGCGCTTTATTTGCGTGGCATTGCGGGTCGTACACTCGTACCTCGTATGGAGGCGGCGGAGCACCGGGTGCCAACAATAACGCTGATAAAGTTCAGCTAAAACTTGCGTCGCCTCGCCTGAACTGGTAGTTAATGCGTGCAAGTATCAAATTGTTTCATTAGCGCTCTTCCCGCGCTCCTGCTATGAAACAATGCGAGAGACGATTATATCTTACATTCAGAAATTGCGGTTATCTGATGTTTGTACTTAAGTACTCAGAGCATTGTTAAATGTTTTAGACGCGTGTTTCATTTTAAGGAAAATAAGGAGTTATGATGCTTAGATTTAAGAAAAAAACATTAAGAAGGTTCTGTCAAGTTTAAAACCTTAAAACAGTTTATAATTGAGCGATTTTATACATTATAATATCCCATATATTTTTGTTTTTTTTCTTTTCCCAAATCCATAAGACACTTTTCATGCAACTTTCTATGCTTAGAAAATATATTTAGTAGAAAAAATTGTAATTAATTAACTGAATATTTTTATAATTTTGAATTAAGTATTCACAATGCTATATGTAGTTACGAGATCCATCGTTGTTGTGTTTACAATAACTAAAATTAGACATAAGAATAATATTGTAAATCTATATTGTAAACTTGTTTGTGGTTCAATAAATAAATAAAAAAAAAGATAAATTTTTACTGGAAAAAATCAACCAGCCACAGGAAGCTCGAGTGGGTTCGAACCCACGACCTTTGGATAACCGGTTTAATGCTCTAACCACTTAGCTACCGAGGCCCCGGTAGCAAAACTTTATCTTGTAATTATTTAACTGAATTTAGACGATTAAGGCTCGATTTTTCAATTCTCAGATAAGTTTTATCCAGAGAATAACATTGTCATTTTGTCATATTTTCTAAAGAGAATCTGTCATTATGTCAAAATTATTCAATGAATAAACTTTTAACTGACGATTGAAAAATCAGCCCTCAGTGTCATAAGTTTCAATTGCATAAATTCAGTTAAACAAACGTTATTTTAATGTGTTTTACCTACTAATGAAAATTGCTTATGGGTGAAAATAGTGGAAATTGGTCGTTTGTATGGTATTCATATCAAATTGCATAAAGGCTTTTGATTAATTGGAAAACTTGTAAGTCCTTTATGACTTTATGAAAGCGTTTGTCAGTCAGAAGGCCCGTAATTATGTTATCGCTGTGTTCTGTTTAAGACCGTTGCACACGTTTGGATTGTGGAGCTTGGCAAGCCACTGCTACGCTTCGCTCCAATAACAATAATAATAGTGTTTTATTAGCAGGTTAGGCAATTTACTGCTCTTCAAAGTAAAATATTTCTCTGTGACATAGAACATACATATAATCTATGTCATTACTTTAAGGAACTTTAATGAAAGCCCCACTACTACGATAAGGTAAGTACTAGTAAAAAAGTTGAAAGTAACCGAACAGCTTATGAGATTTTAACAGTAGATTTTAAAATACTACGAACTGACTTGATTGAAAAGCTAGGAATTAAAGAAATAATTTTTATATTATTCTCATGCAAGTTTAAAGTCACCGGTGAAATAAGGTCAAATATGACAGGCACATTAGCTGAATGCGATTAGCGAATCGGTTCACGTGTAGGGAGTTAGTGGCGAGCGACGACTTTAGCCGCCCACGCCTTTACTACGTCACGTTGCGACCGGTTTCAATATCGAAACTTTTTGGTGAAAATCGTTTAATAACACTCGTAGCTAGTAGTGTTGCCAACCATATTTTAAAATAACGTATCTTACGTTATTTTCCATCCCCATACTTTATAAAGTATGAAAAATACTTTATTTCCGACGTAATTCGTGCGTTTGAACGGAATATTCCTGTTGACTTCATTTCTGAACTACTGAATGATACTCAGACTCTGGAGAAGTGATCAGACTTAAAATAACGTCTATTAATTAACGTAAAGAAAATTAAGTTAAACCACGTAAAATAACCTACCTTCACATTTTCTAAAGTGTTTTTCCTTTTTGCTGCATTAATAAGACTGCCTAATATATGGCTGATGCGCGTCTGGTGATTAATTAAAATAAAGATATAGATATTATATAGGTATATCACCTTTAGCATATAACACCTTTTCATAACGAGGCTAACATGTTAAAAATTACGGATGCAATCTTCATCTGGCAAGTTTGTTGTTTGACGTAATTTTAAGTGGTGCTCCTAAATATTTGTACAATAAATTGACCTGGGCACGCTCACGCTCTGGGTTCAACACTAGGGGTGCGTCTTAGAAGCTAGTCATACCAGACTGCTGCGTTTCGGGGTAGTTTCCGATATTTGGCAACAAAATGTTGGAACAACCTTCCACCGCCAATAAGACAAGCTGAATGCAAGTTTAGCTTCAAATGTAGACTTAATAAACACTTGCTTAAGGTGCATAAAAACCGCTCCATGATGTTGCCAAATATTAGGGAGATTTCGTTCTTCAATGTTGATAATACAATTCAGCTATTTTATATTAGTATAATATGATATAAATAGTATAATTTTTAAATAGACCCAATTTACCGTATTTTTTACTTTTATTTGACATTATGCATTTAAATATCATTCGACCAATCAAATTACTAATTATTTATTTTCACTAATTACATTTAACATATTATTAATAAATTTATACAATACAATCATAGTAGTTGACTTTTTTGCCACTGTTTCACTGCTCACCTTAATATCTTTATGCTTCTTTTTATTGTAACCCTTCTCTGTGTTACAGTGTGCAAAATAAAGTATTTGATCTGATTATTTATTTTTATTATTTAATTTATTGTCTGAGGTTTGTAATTTTTTTATTTAATCTTTTCGGACATTATTAGTGCATGCATTAGGGTAAGCAGTTGCCTTTATCTCACCTGATGTTCAGTGATGATGTTTGTCCATGGTGATGACATGAACTAAGGCTGAGTGTGTAAGGGTCTTACAAATAAACAAGGAATAAGCTTCGAATAGTTATTCCGTGTTTCGTCTCTTTTACTCTAATTTGAAATGACGTTTACATGACAGGAACAAAACACGGAATAACTATTCGGAGCTTATTCTTTGTTTATTTGTAAGGCACTGTGTGTTAATAATGTTTTTACGTAGTCAGGCCGCCGACTCGCTCCACCGGCACCGTTGGGTTGCGATCTGACTGTTTGGAATTGTGTTTCAAGTCAGCAGGGGATGTGCGAACTTGTCTTTAACTGTGTTAGCCACTTTGATATATTATGCTGTCATTTACTGTTCCAACGTTAACTAAAGTTTGTAGTACCAAATATTTAGCTTTTTTGTTTTTGTAAGTAGGATAAGAGCAGTTCTACAGAAGGGTATTATTTTTCTCAATTCGGTGGTTAAATTAATATTTGGTTTTTATAAGTAGTTTAATGACAAAGATTGAAGTATATTCCATTTTGAATCTAATTATGACAATGGGACTAAATATTGTGAAGTGGTTTATGAGAAAAGTTAATCACCGAATTGCGAACGCACCGAATTGAGAAAATTAATCACCGAATTGGGAAGTGGCCCAGCGACTTCAGAAAATGAATCACCGTATTTAGAAATAGCCCAGTCAGTCTAGAAACGCTGTCACCTAATATACAAATTATGTGATGAATGACCAAAATTACAAATACCTAAAAACGTTTTTGATTACTGACTGATGGTCTATTAGTCAGATGGTTAATATCAGGCTTAGTGCCTATATTAATATTTCTGAAATAAAAAAAATATTGAGAAAAACATAAATTAGAATCAGTGTGTATATTCTTTTTCAATAAGGAACAAAGAAAGGCGTTATAATCTTGTACTAATTAATTATTTACCTACTTGTTTTAACTTAGCTTGATCAGTCTTCATTTCCATATTAATAATAAAATATATGTACCTCACGCTATACCTAATTTTAAATCGATCTCGTGATTAACAAGTTTTAAAATATATCAAAAAGTCAGCTTAATTATCAATATCGTCAAGACTTTATTTTTTTACTTCTTAATCTATGTATCGTTCTTTTTCATGTCTGATTCTTTCTTAGTATTTGTATTTCTTAAAGAATGACGTTCGCGCACACGGTTGTTTCTTGGGTGTTTCTGTGATACTGTTGTTGGCTGCATTAATCAAGTCTTTATAAACTTTCGAACGTAATCTGCGACTTATTGAAGAGTTTGGTGAAGTGGCTGTTATTGGACTGAAGCATTCCGATGAAAGTGAAGAAGTTGGCGTAACATTACGTAGGGCTCCAATTGATTCTAAATCAGAAATAGTAGGAGAAACGGGAACTAAAGAATCAGTAAAGGTAATTATCGGAGACTGAGGCTCTGTAACACATATCGGAGAAATCGTAACAAGGGTTCGGGATGCACTCAAAGGATCGAGACTGTTCAAAACTTCAGGATAGGAATGAAGCGACATTGGATTTTCGTCTAGAACTTTGAGTAAGTTTCTTTTCTTCGATTCGTAACATTTCTTCGAATGTTCTTTGTAATACTTCCTCAAAGCTTTTTGTTCACGACGTGGTCTTTCAATCATTCTCTTTACCTTACCTTCAGCCTTTCTTTTTGCATATCTTTCCCTGTCTTTTTGTTTATGTCTCTTATATAATATCAGATCATTTTTTATTCTCTCCTTTCTCCTTCTCTCCGCAATCCTTTGCTTTCCTTTTTTCGGCTTCACTCAGTTTACACATCGGAAAAAAACATCGAAATAAAACCGACCAAGCAGTTCTCGCCTTTGATCTCCAAAAATAAAAAAGCGATCTAAGGATCGCTTTTTAGCGATAAGGCCGCCGCCCTATTGTACACTATAAGTTCTGATGTATACCTACTTTATTTGTTATGTATATGGTGTGCAATAAAGAGTATTCTATTCTATCATTGTCAAATCTCAGTTCGGTGTAAGTTCTCCCAATTCGGTGTACCATTTTACAGGGAATTGAGATCCTCCGAATTCAAAATTCAAAAATTCAAAATTCAAAAACATTTATTCAGTTTAGGCTACAAGTAGCTCTTATGAATGTCACTATGCCATCGGTTCGTAAGTCTACTCTGGGCGGGAGATCTTGTACTGAGAAGAACCGGCAAGAAACTCAGCAAGTGTCCAGCTCTTTTCTCCCTTACAGCGTCAAAAATATTGGAAAATGCCCTATCATAGCAGGACACTTTCCATTACAATAAACACAAAAAATATAGAAGACAACCACAACATGTAAAAAAAGAAAAAACACAAAATAAAAAAATATACGTTAACAAATTTTCATCAGGTAACAGTTGCAATTTCCACAATGTCATACAGTACCACTACAGTACTATCGTAAAAGGAAAAAAATTGTTTAAGAAAAACAAAGTCAAATTATAGTGAATAATACTAAAAATAAGATAAGTATGCGTGAGCAGACCAGCCTCCACAGGTGGCACCCGTTCACGAGTATGACATATGAATCAGCCATCGCTTCGCTCAACCATATTTTAGGGAACGTAACGACCCGACGCACACGCCACCACCGCAGAGACAGTAAAGAGAGCATGACACACTCAAGATACTCTAAATAAAAACTTAGTGATCTATTTAACGCAACGCTGTTTGTTATCTGTAGGACACTGTTGATAAAGGCTATCATATCAGTATAAAAATTATATAAATTAATTTTATTATGATGATTCAAATAGAGTATAGTGTGTTTTTATTATAACCAAGCTGTTTTATCATCTAAATATTCTTTTACTGTATAATAACCTTTTTTGAGTAATAAAGATTTCACATGTTTTTTAAACTTATCTAAAGGTAAATCTAGTACAGTACTTGGTATTTTATTATAATAGTGTATACCTTGCCCCAAGAAAGAACCAAGAACCTTTTGTAACCTGAACAGTGGCATTACAAGTTTTGTCTTATTTCTAGTATTGAAATTGTGTACGTCACCATGTTTAGTGAAGGAGTTAATATTGCAACGTACAAAAACTATACAATTATAAATATATTGAGATGCAACTGTCAGGACACCAATCTCCCTAAAAAGATTTCTTAAGGAAGTTCGTGATCCTAGTTTATAGATTGTTCTTATCGCTCGTTTCTGTAGAATGAATATAGTTTCAATATCAGCCGCTGTTCCCCACAGTAGGACGCCATACGACATGACACTATGAAAATAACTAAAATAAACTGTTCTAGCAGTTTCAACGTCTGTTAACTGCCTAATTTTTCTAATGGCATAAGCAGCAGAACTGAGTTTACCGGCCAATTTCGATATATGAGGATTCCATTGAAGTTTTGAGTCAAGGGTTATGCCTAAAAAGATTGTAGAATCTACCAATTCTAATTGATCACCGTTTATTCTAATATCAGTTGGTTCATTTCTGACATTTGGTAGTATAAATTTAATACATTTTGTTTTCTTAGCGTTAAGCTGTAAATTATTAATAGTAAACCAACGGAGTACCTCTGAAAGAGCTTTATTTACATTTTCATAATTAGTTCTACACCTAGTTACATTAAAAATGAGTGAAGTATCATCTGCAAATAATACAATTTCACAGAAGTTCTCTACAAAGAATGGCAAGTCATTAACATAAATCAAGAATAGAAAAGGACCAAGAATCGACCCTTGTGGAACTCCCATTTTTACATGAGAACCAGATGATTTAGTACCATTTATATCGACAGTTTGTGTTCTAGAGCTAAGATATGACTGTATTAAATTTAGAGCAAAATCTTTGAGACCGTAATAATGTAGCTTCATCACCAGAGTCCGGTGCTCAACGCAATCGAAAGCCTTGGACAAGTCGCAAAAAACTCCAAGAGCGTTTTGAGACTTCTCCCAGGCATCAAATATATGTTTTATTAGAGCAACACCTGCATCAGTAGTAGAACGACCCTTAGTAAAGCCATATTGCTTACTATGTAAAAGGTTGTTTGTGTTAAAATATGTCATCAACTGTTCGAGTATAATTTTTTCATAGATTTTACTTAGCGCTGGTAATATTGAAATGGGCCGATAGTTACTGGGGTCTTCTTTGTTTCCTGATTTGAATAAAGGTATAACTTTACTAAACTTCATAAGATCAGGAAAGATTCCTTTATCGACACAGTTATTAAAAATTTTAGCAAGATACGGTGCAATAGAATGAATAATATCCTTAATTACTTTAATAGATATACCCCATAAATCACTCGTGTTTTTCATTTTAAGTGATTTGAATGTTTTAATAATATTAATTGAATCAATGTATTTAAATTGAAAGGAAAGATTGAGAGAAATTGAGAAAATAACACATTTCATCAAATAACTTGTAAATTCAAATTCAAATTCAAATTCAAATCATTTATTGCATATCACATTACAGCATAAGGTGGAATATCTATAAAGGTATTCATGTGACACCCTGCAAGGGCACAGCAACAGTATCAGAGGGCTGATTAAAAATGTACAAACTTACTTAACTAGTTATGATTATATAATTGAATTGCAATTTATTTATAATATAATATATGACCAACCAATTTAACACCAAATATATTCCAAGCAAATTGGCAAACAAATTATTGGAATATTCTGATTTAAGCCTGACTTACTCTGTGTACCCAATCTAGAGCTGTTAAAGTATCGTTGTGTGTGAGTAAAGTGTTTATTTAAACTTACAGTTAAAATATTCATTTAGAGTATAGAAGCATTTTCCAATTAGGATACTTTATAAGTTGAAACCATTTCTACAAAACATACTGGCAGGCATCACATAAATATTCAATCAATTTAGCACAAATCTCAATAAATACTTCTTAAACAAAATTAATGTCGTCCACCGACTTGAGAAATGACCCGACCCCAAAAGCACCGAATAATTTCGTACCTTTGAAAAATGCTCCTTTGCAGCACAGTCGTGATGTTCGTACTGCGCGTAGTTAGTGATGTAGGTAAACAAAACTAAATTACACCGAATTGAGGCATGCGCTTCGGACAAAATTAAAATATGTTATTGTATTAAAACCCAAGGATTTACAATAAATATAATTACATAAATGGCTTTATTATCTATCCCTTGTTTTGTTAATGGTGGAATTATAATTAGCAAGTTATTATTTTAAAAGTTATGAAGCATTAACGAGTCTATTTTGGAAACCGGACACGTCATTTTAAGCCAAATTCTGCCCGTTTTTAAACTTTGGGTTTTTTTTTTGGCGCTTTATAAAGCCTAATGGTTTACTAGATATGCTCTCCATCAGGTCAAGAGTCCTACAAACATGTGTGATTTTTTTCAAGTACGTAATTAGACGTTAAAGGTACTTTGTTCGCTCCAGTAGTTCAATTTGCTCTACTCGTAGAAATGCCCATAAGTTCACCAAAGACTAGGCACTCTTTCGCTGTGCATACTCTTACGTACTGATTGGATTAGAAGATACATTTATGCGGCGAGAACAGAACAGTGCCCTAAACAATTAAAATTCTATTGTGTCTGAATTCACAGGAGACAGAAGAAATAATAAGCTCTTGGTACAGACGCCTGCGGGTCTCTATCGGATCGCCTAATTTTTTGTACGCCTAATTTGCAATGGCACCCAAACGAAAAGCCTAAAATTTTTTCGCCTAATTTCACTCTTCAAAATCGTGTTTGCCCTAATTTCACTTCGCCTAACTTTTTATCGCCACATTGTCATTTACCAAATGCGTCATTTGGCAGAACAATTCGTAATCCCTAAAGTTTACAATTCCTAAATATTAATTTGCACAAAATTAAAAATCAATAACATGCAGCATGCATGCAGACATGCAGCATGCAAGCAGAAACACAGCATGCGTGCAGCATGCAAGCAGAAACACAGCATGCGTGCAGCATGCATGCAAATATGCAGCATGCGTGCAGGCATGCAGCATGTAAGCGTGCAAGCAGGCATGCAGCATGTAAGCGTGCAAGCAGGCATGCAGCATGCATGCAGCATGCAAGCAGGCATGCAGCATGCATGCAGCAGGCATGCAGGCATGCAGCATGCATGTAGGCATGCAGCATGCATAGTTTCCGTCACGGCTTCGGCGCTGCGGGGCTCCGGCGGTCCCACGCGAGCTTTTCTTCGCAGATGGTTTTCGCTCACCACCGCGGCTTCGGCTTGCTGGCCGCCTCGCCCCTCCGCGCCTACGCGGGCTTATATTGCACTCTAGGGTAGGGCAGACAAGACTACGTGGAGTCGGGTTTGCAGCGATTCGCTTCTGTCAATTTATTTTCTCAATAAAATTCTATGCTTTTATTCCAATACATTATTGGCACATTTAATTTTAGATATGCTAAAATTAGAGCTTTTATAAATTTTGCGAAATAATCGTTATGCCAAAATAAAGTTATGCCAATATAAAGTTATGCCAATATAGTTTTTTTTTTTTTTTTAATTCTAACTCCTCCTCCGACTTTAGTCGTCGAAGCCTGTATTCACTAATTCTCTTTATCATGCTTCTCCCTTTTATTCTTCTCGCACTTTCATTCTGCATACTACACATTCATCCATCTCCATTCATTCCTTAAGCGGTGGGTGTTCCGCGTTTAAACCCTATGCTATACTTTCTATTATTACTTTATTTTTTATTCTTATATTCTAGTTGTACGGGTAAATGAGCTTTGTTAGCCGTTTTTATTTAAACAGTTTCTCTTACATTACTCTTATGGCTATTACATTTCTTATTCTAACGATTTCTTATTACTACTACAGTTTTACTTATTATTACAATTATTTCCTTATCTTATATATTTACTTATTTCTAGTTCTGGTTTATTACCATTGTTACTTATCTCATTTAAAAAAAAACATTTTGTACTTATTATATATTGGAAATTGAGCACATATACACGCAGGTATATGTGTCATTCCTTTTTCTAAAGCTAATTCTTAATTTTAATTCTTGTTTCTATTTTTTACTATTGTAACAATTTTAACACAGTATTCTAGGAATAGTTTTTTGTATTCTCCTCTTATAAGATCTGCGAAATTCCCTGGTACAACCTTGACACCTGTTTGGATTTCTATGTTTAACCTCTCCAGAGCGTGTAAAGGGCACTCGGAGAGGATGTGTAGGAGGGTTTCTTGTGTGTAAGGTTCACAGACGCACGACGGGCTATCCTTACACTTGAATCTGTTCAAGTATGCGGAGAACCCGCCGTGCCCCGTGAGAGCCTGTGTGGTGAGGTGCGTGTGTGTTAGCTTCCGGGTGGTGTGGTAAGCTATTATGGCGTCTGGGAAAAAGATCTTGGTAACCTCGGCTGTGCTGCTAGACTTGTACCTCGCGTTCCATCTGTCGAGAGACTCATTCCTAATGATTCTCTTTACATACGAAACCGGGCACTTGTCGTAGTCCGGCTTCCTCTTCGAACCTATAGCGGCCTCCTTGGCAAGTTGGTCGGCTCTCTCGTTCCCCTCTAATCCCGCGTGCGCTTTAATCCAGAACAAGTGTACATGTTTGCCCTGGTTGGATGCAATCCTGAGATTCATGCGCGTGTTAACTGCGAGGGGATGAAGGGAAGCCACGTTTGTGACTGTTTGGAGAGCTGCCATAGAGTCGCTATAGATTCCAAAAGTTATTTCCTTCCTACCAAGCAACACCTCCGAGGCTTTGTGTAGTGCGAGGAGCTCCGCCTGATACACTGTGCTGTATGACGGCAGTGCTAGCTTGATCGCTCTGGTTTCACCGGCGCTATTCCACAAGGATAGCGCCGCACCAACCTTGCCATCAATCTTGCTGCCGTCTGTGTATATGCAGATGTCGTGCTTATGTTCGTGTATCTGGGTGTCTTGTGTGATAGGCGTAAGCTCCAGTGTTGTTCGTTCAGCCGGGTGTGGTAGGTGTAGTGCTGGGTGTGGTGTCTCTATCTCTCTGTCACACAGTTCTGGTCGGGGCACCCCTTTCCTGGCCTCATAAAGGGCGGCTGCCTCTTTAACACGGAGGTCCAGGGGGAGCGTCCCGGTCAGTACCAGCGCAGAGTTGAGTGCAACCGTTCGATATGCCCTGCACATTTTCTGAGCGAAGCCCCGCTGCAATGCATTCAGCTGCTTTCGCGTGGTGATTTTATCCGCGGCCGTGGACCAGGCCGCAGCTGCGTACGTTACCACGGGTTCCACTGCAGTGGTGTAAATTGCCCTAGTCACCTTCGGGTTAAGTCCCCAGCTCACCTTCGCGACCCTGGCTAAATGTCCATAAATGTTTGCCGCCTTTTTGCACACACTAGCTACGTGGTCATTAAATGTTTAAAACGCGCAAGAATTGGATTAGCCTTGTCTTCGATTTCTCTTCCGGTCTCTCCTACAAAGACCAGGATGACGTCGTCTGCAAAGGCTTGGGCTGTGACCTGTCGCTTCTCCAAGTCCTTTAGCAGAGGGTCTAGTAGCAAGTTCCACAAAATGGGACCTGCAATTGACCCTTGGACGCATCCTTTAGTGGTCTGTCTCGTGACTTCCTCGCCAGCATACCTCACAGCAACCCTCCTATCGTACATGTAGTTGTCAAAGACTCTTCGAATATTTACCGGGCAACCCTCCTCAGCAAGGCGAACCTTTATTGCAGGCCACCATGCGCTGTCAAAGGCTCCCTCTATGTCCAATGATACCAGTGAGATGATCTTCTTGCGTTTTAGTTGTAATTTTATGTTGTTTGTCAGAACATAGAGGGAGTCTTCGGTGCTTCTTTGTCGGCATGAATCCATACTGGTTGGGGCTCATATTCGGAAGTAGATGGTATTTCAGCCTCCCAACCAGCATTTTTTCGAATATCTTACCGAGAACCGGTAAAAGGCCAATCGGTCGGTAGGATTTGGGGTCTTTGTAATTATCCTTCCCCGGCTTTCTCAGTATTATTATGTATTATTATGCCAATATAGTTTAGGCTATTTTACATTAGACATTCTAAAATTAGGCCTTTCAATTCTTAGGCCAAACTATAATGGTGGCAAAACAATTTTTAGGCGAAACAATAATTGTACGTTTTAAGTTTAGGCCAAAACGGTTTGGCCAAACCATATTAGGACAAACAATTTTAGGCGAACCGAAGGGCACCCGACGCCTGCACATTAACCTATCCAAAACGGTCAATTTTTTTCAATAAATATCCAACCGTATGCCATATATTTAAAGTTAAAAGTGTATTTTTGTTTTTTTTTTATGTTAAAAGGAGCAAACGAGCAGACGGGTGACCTGATGGAAAGTAATCACCGCCGCCCATGGGTGTCCATGGGTCAAAACCAAAGTAATCGCAAATGCGTGCGGCCTTGAGGAAGGAGTTGGATCTTGAGGAGGGAGTGGGAATTGAGAGGGGGGAGGGGTGAGAGATGGGCCTCTGGCTTTTTCAATCACCGGACGAAACACAACAGCAACGAGTGCCATTGTTTCACGCCGATATTCTGTGAGTAACACCACCCGTGTTACGCCGGGCGAGCCGGCCCATTGGAATGGTCACAACATGTTAAAAAAAACAAAAGAGAAAAAATAATAATACCTAAGTATCAAGTTTGCAAATTTACATCAGTTACTAGTTAAAATTTTCACAATGTCATACAGTAGGTACTAATAAAGTTCAAAAATTGTCTAAGAAAAAAAAACAAACTTAAACTATAGTTAATAATAATCAAAATGATAGTATGAAAGAGCAGACCAGCCTCCACAGGCGGCACCCGTTCACGAGTATGACATATGAATCAGCCATCGCTTCACTCAACCATATCTTAGGAATGTAACGACCTGACGCAACCATGCATACGTAATTTTTTTCCTTAATTAATGCCTTAGGTAACACACGTCGTTAAGTCACAGGCAACTGGCAAGCAAGTGTTGCTAACCGATATAATATTATCAATTAATAACACTCGATACTCTATGGTAGTGCGTGCTCTTTGGTGGCTTTACCTTAGAATCTAAAATTGTTTCTTTTCGTAAAGCTTGCAGTGGTTTCACCCTTAGCTAAAAAGCCTAGCACCCAGCTAGTATATTTTCGAACGCAAACTAAGCTTATTAGTCTCTCTTAAATATGGGGCGGATGACTATTCAACCAGACACATCAGCCGTTTAAAGATTAATCGACATTACTTGACAACTCTCAACAATTCCGCGGTGTTCTATATATCTTCTTGAAGTGACACAGTCGTATGAACGGTCACAATGTTTAAAAGAGGCACAATGTGTCACAAATCGAGGACAAATGGTACGCGGGCACAGTGCGAGGGTGGGGACTGGGGTGCATTATCTCTCGTGCTTGACCGAGCTTCGATCAGGCTCGTCGGCTCCCGAAGCATTGTTAAGGCCTAATGACATGGGAACAAGCGAATCTCCACTTATTAATACCTTTTGGTGGAACGAAGCCTCTTCGCGAGGAGATTTGGATGATGACTTTATTATGGCATCGTAATAGTACTTTGGAATCTATATTTGTAACTGTATCTAACAATAGGGATGTTGACCACGAGGACATATTGGTATAGACGCCTGCACCAACTTGTCTAAAACTGTAAATTTTTTTCAATGAATGTTCAACCTTATGCTATATACATAAAGTTGAAAGTCTATTGAGGAAATTTGACAGTTTGTGGTACTGCGTCTAATGTACAGGTGTGTGTACTAACCTCTACGGATAACGTCTGAAGGCAAAGGTTTTTTTGATATTAATGCAAGAGTCATAACATAAAAGTTCTTTGAAATATTAACCACTAGCTGACCCGGCGGACTTCGTACCGCATTTCCTTTTATATAGCCTATGTTACTCAGCGCTAACGTAGCATTCTAATGATGAAAGAATTTTTTAAATCGGTCCAGTAGTTTTTGAGTTTATTCGTTGCAAACATACATACATACATATGTATATACTTTTTTTTTTTTTTTTACCCAGAGGAATGCATTAGGCATACCCAGGCCTTGAAGAGGCTCCGGGTTATGTGGGACTCACCCGTCTGCCTTTCCACAACCCACCGACTATCTGGAGACGCCATTGTCTCCAGTCGGCTGTCAAGGGAGATCCCAAGACCGGGAAGGGTGAGACAGAGGGGGATACCCACTAAACCTCTGGGGGACCAGACTCCGATACAGTGAAGACACATATGTACATACATACATACATACATACATAGATACATACATACATACATACATACATACATACATACATACATACATACATACATACATACATACATACATACATACATACATACATACATACATACATACATACATACATACATACATACATACATACATACATACATACATACATACATACATACATACAAAAGTACAAAGGTTTCCTATTTATAATATTAGTATAGATATAGATTTTCTGATTTGACCTAAATACGAATTTCAACAACTTGAAATATGGTCAGAAACACTAAATGCATGGATTGATACCTATTTAAATGTAATGTCATAATAGCTTACATTTTTTGAATAATATTGCTTAGTAAATGTTTTAATTTATTACACTTACTTCAGTATCTAAATTGGTTGCCAACTTAAAATAATCAAATATTATTTTGTGTATTAAATTTTTTTTTTAAACATAAAATCTAATTTTTTTACGAATAGCGGGCTGATAATGCACCTATAGTTTGAAGACCTACCCTGGGCCTTCAGACTGCTAATTCAATAACGTGTCAATAGTGTGTCGGTGGCTAGATTTTGAAAATTTCTCATAGTCCAGTAGTCATATACTACTATACTACCTCATGTCACAATCAGGCTAGTGACACTATCTTGTGACGTTATAGAGTAGCCCTGGTCATGAGGAAAAGTCCTGGTAAATTTATTCAGGTATCTATGCAGTCTTTGGTTGGAATCCGCCTCCTAAAAATGCTTCCGATGTTACGGCATAAAATACTCTCAATGTATTCATAGTGCAATGATACGGAAAGGGTCCGTTTTAAAATACTGCTTTAGTTTAGCATCGATATAAAATTTTATCAATACTTTTATGTCGTGCAGGCGATATTTCGCATTTGAAAGTTTTGAAACCTCACTGCCGGCGCCGTTATCATATTTGATCATAAATATGAGTAAAATAAATGTACTTATAGTTCGTGAATATAGTGCTGGAAAGAGTAAGTATAATACGAAAAAACGTGTTTTCTTTGACAGACTAATTAATAAAAAGTATATTATCTCACTTTACTTCGTAGTTAATGATTGGTCTATTTTTACAAAAATTATTTGCATTTCAAAATTTGGTTGGTACACTTTCCAATAATACAAGTTTTATTATAATTAGAAAGTTTATTTAAAACAGCAAAATATAGTAGAATTAAGTTAATATAATGGTGTAAAACTTAAGTGATTTTGGTGAAGGTGGTAACATTTTTTTTTGAAGATAAACTTTTATTAACCAAGACTACACTAAGCACTGTGACCCAACTTTGCTAAAAAATAACCTTTATTCTCGATATATATAATTACACTTTTTCCAGAATGTAGTTTAAGTACCTATCTAGTATCGTGTTAAAGTTGAAAGCGTTAAAGATATAAAGCTAACCATTCCAAAGTAAAATCAACATTTAATCGCAACAAAAGATCATGGTAATAAGGGCCTGTGCTTCTACGTTCCCTTAAGGCGAAGGGTAAGGCACACTAGCGCCACCAATTGATAATTTGACAATTACTAACGGACCGGATCTTTTTTTAAACATTGCGTACTGTCCGATAGCAGGAAAGCATCCATAGTATTTATTTAATAATTGTGCACTACTTTTTGTTGCGTGGTTTATTCACAAAACGGGCTATCGCATTTATTCACAAACAATGGCCACTTTTGGTGTTAGCGAATGAATACAAAAACAAACCTAAAAGTAGTGCACAATTATTAAATAATAGATGTTTGCCTAGTGTCGGAACGTCCGCAATGTTTGAAAAAAAATCTAGTTTAGCAGTTATCAAATTAAATCCATTAGCGGCGCTAGTGTGCCTTACCCTTCGCCTTACATAGACTAAAGGTGGCCGGACTGTGGGACGCATCTAAACCTCTGACTAGACACACTAAATGGGAAACAAGTGACATTCCTGACAGGATCATGGAAATGGGGTGCGATAAAATATCCCCCATATTCATGTTCGAAAAGAAATTTAAAGTTTATGTTCCAACCAGGGACGAATGGAAACGAGGGCCACCGTCTCCGGATGAAGACAGCCTAATCTGGTATACCGACGGATCAAAAATGAAGTCGGGTACAGGGGCAGGCGTCTATAACAACGACTTCAAGCATAGTCAAAGCATGGGAAAATTTGCCACTGTTTACCAAGCTGAAACTTTCGCAATTCTCCTATGTGCAAAGCAGAATATAGAGTTAGCTATGAAAAAGCGCAATATATTCATCCTGAGTGACAGCCAAGCAGCGCTCAAATCGCTCATATCGCCCCGAATCAACTCTGGCCTTGTTCTAGAAACCACCAAAGCTCTAAACAAGCTAGGTGGACATAACAAGGTGCGATTGATCTGGGTCCCAGGCCATATGGGAATCCACGGCAACGAGATGGCGGATGCACTTGCCAGGGAGGGCTCAGAGACCCAGCTTATTGGTCCTGAGCCGTTCGTGGCACTTGCACCAAGTACCATCAACAAGGCCTTAAAAGATTACATCAAAAACAGGCACGGCATCGAATGGAAAGAGCAGCCGGGTATGAAACACTCCAAATCCTTCCTAGGCGAAAACGCCTTAGGACGGAGTAAGTTCATATGCGGAGGCAGTAGAAGGCAGGCCCGACTAACCATCGGTGCCTTGACAGGGCACTATGCCACAAAACAAATGCTCCACAGAATGCACCTATCAACAAATAACTTGTGTAGGGCATGTGGAGAGGAAACGGAGTCAATGCAGCACCTACTGTGTGACTGCGACTCTCTGGCTAGGAAAAGAATGGGACTCCTGGGGTCGGCTTATCCGAGACCGGAGGACTTCAGGCTCTTCGCTCTTAAGGTCGTGGCCAAGCTTGTGGCATCTATCTTTACAGAGGAAGAAGAGTGAAAGGACGGGGTTGCACAAAAGATCCCGATGGGTCGAAGTGCTACTGCAAGAGGGAAACCTCGGCAGGCCCCACTAAGATAAGATAAGATAAGATACCCTTCGCCTTAACAAAACAGGTAATAACATTAGTTCAAAACTTTTATCTCCGCAATGAAATCGTAAAGCTTTCAACGCGCGGCATTTAGTTTCAATACAGCTAGCATTTCGACATAAACTGTGGATGCGAAACAGTACATCGGCGTAGCTTGTGTATCGATAACAATATTTGGTCATGTATCGCCAGTAATTGGCTGGGAGTGGGCAGATCGATCGCTCAATGTGACACAAATACCTCGTTCGCGACGCAATCGCCCCAAGTAATCCACCATCGACCTAATTGTTTCTTCTAATGACAATTGTACGACATCTATTATTACAATCCATTACTGGGTGCCTCTGACGCACTGGCCACTGACTGAACCGAACAAACTTAGCACTAAAACAAACCGAACGTTTTGTTGCGAAGTGGCACGGAATGTATTATCGCGAAATATAAATTGGAAAGTTTTCGAAACATTAACAGTTTCAAGGAGTTGTTTTGAACTAACAATTTGAGGAATGTCCCCCTTAAGTTTGGTTGGACGTGCTACTTTGGGGTTATTATATTTTTGTGCGACCACTTAAATAATGAATGTTTATAGGCTATAAAAAATGTTTGTATATTCTGTGAGGTAAGTGGGTTGCAGATACGCTTTCCAAATGGCTTAGGTACTTTAGTCCCGCGCATAGCCCTCGGCAATCTCCGAGGATTGCACTTGACCTGGGATGCAAAACGTTCAACAAAAGCCAACACAGCGTAGGCGGCACTTACAAAAACACTACCTCAGCCCCGATCTAAAGAAACCAAAACCTTCACCCACTTGCATATGAGTGGGATGAAATGTGCACCAAGAAACCCGCCGACTACAAATGTAACAAATATCCAGGTCATAGCACATTCATTCATTTTTCAAGGCATTGTGTTGAGTAGAAACTCAGATATGAATAGGTACAATTATTTTACATTTGAGCGCTCAACTACACAATGCAATACGACTGAATATGAATGCAAATGTTGTTTTATTGTGAACTTAAATGTCATCTAATGATATTACACAAGTTAAATACTTACCTTCTCTCGATTAATTATAAATATGTATATATAATTTCACTGAGATCTGCAAATATGAACCAATCAATTTCTCAATTGTTAAGATGCTGAATTTCAAATAATCCAATAGTCTAATGTCAATTTGATCTCAATGCTAATAAAACGTTGGTAAATGCCGGTACCCGTACAATTTGATCAATACCTTCAGATTGGATTGTTCTGTAGTGTCGAGAGCGCGGCGGCGCGGCGCGCTGGCCGTAAACAGCCCGCTCCATTGAAATGTTGTCTCAGAGGGCCATGTTTTATTGAAAAACTTTCCGGCGCGCTGCTCCGCCGGCGCCGGCCGACCGTACGACGCACTGCCAACGAGTGTAGTATAGCTATAAGAGGATCCTTAATTAAAGCTATGAAAAGTATCAGGTAACTTATGGAAATTGGTAAATAAATAAATACAAGAGTGTCCATGTAAATAATTATAGGTATAAAATCATTCAACAAACACAAGAGGACGTTCTGCCAATTACTACTTTATGACGGTGAATTTGCACGACACCACGCTTCCCCACGCGATACGACTATCAAACTATGCTATCACTAAACAACAAACACCTATCTAATATAGAAAGATTAAGAGCGGCGTAATCTCGTGAAATACACTCAAATCTGTACAGAACGGGAGCTTAAAATTAATTCCCCGCCGTTATCTACACAAGCCGGCGTGTCACGGTTTGCCTCGCCGTGCACTGGAGTAGGCGCAAGGTGGTCGGAGTAAATCGCTCCATTAGGCAGTTAAAAGCTCGTCGCTATCGTCGGGACATAACTCAGTCGCCCGTCTCCGCGTGGCCCAATAAATTACGCCTTTGTGCGAAGGGGGCGTGCCCGCTTAAAATATGTACGACATTGTCTTCCCGGCGCACCTCCCTTCCTCATATCTTACGCTAATATCCAAGAAGGTCAGTTCAGTACAGTCAGTTGTACATTTGCACGTTTGAAAATTGGCTGAAATGCAATTCAAGTTTTATTCAGGTCGCGCCGCGCCGCGCCGCATCGCACGCGTGGGACCGGCGTCGACCGATCATTCGCACTTGCGGACGATTCATTTCAGGATGTTCCGAAAAAGGTGAACGGTAAAACCCTCATATGCCTAATACGCTTTCACTTTGAACTTATGAAATATCCTTCCTTCGTACCTTCCTACGTCAGCAAATTTCTTGACCTACTTCTTTCAGCCCTGTGGGTTTTTTCAATAACTTCCCTTTGTATCTAAGGCGTACTTTACATTTGTATGCAGATTATTTCAGAGGCGTTTTAAGTGAAATGCTCAGGTAGGTGGTTAATATTATATGATTTCAAGAGCGCCTACATGCCGGTAATAGACTGTAGGTGGGCTACGTATATTCCTTTGTTCTTAATGCTTAGAGATTTCTTTCCGCCACAAAGGCCGAACAATAGACTGGAAACAGCGTTATATAAAAAGAGAGAAAGCTTTTTATGAAATGTTGCTGCATAAGCTTTCAGCAAATCCGGCAATGATTCGAATGGGCCGTCGATATGTTAAGCCTACGTGTATTGAAGGCCAGCCGCTTGTCAAAAGTGCTTAAGGGAACGTTGGACGAGCGCCGGTTTACGAAACAAAGAATATGAAATAGTCCATAATTTAGGAGGCGTTCCGCCTCCATTCACGCGCACGTGGGACATTTATTAGAACTACTTCGAGGCCCCCGATCATACCTGCATTTGACAGTCCAAACAATAAAAGTAACTAATATTACTACGTAGTAATCATCACAATGTTGGTGGACATTCAATCGACGTAGATATTATATAGAGATTTGACCAACTCTGCGATTTATGTGTAGTATAAATATTCATTGGCTCCATATTGGGTTGCATAAATTGAACAGGTATATTTTAAGGCTGCATAGCCTTTTTTGGCATTCTCTTCGTTTCGCATAACGTTCATTCAAAATAAATCATTAACAAGCTGAAACTGTTATGCCAAACTACATTATAACGAAAGAAATTATGCGACCGAAAAGGCTCCCATATTCATTTAGTAAGCATAAGACAACTAAAAAGATGAAATTTAAATAAAAGGTCCTACCATATTATATATCTTCTTCGTTAACATTTTTATTATATTTGCTCATTAACTTAAATAAGATAATTTAAAATATTTAAAAAAATTATCTGGTTAGAATATAAAAAATGTCGCGGCATTAGCGGTTCTGTGTTACTTTTTATAACAAACATTTATTATAAAATACAGAGGTGCTTTATTGATAAGTTTAGGTGCCGGTCCAAAAATAGTTACTCTCCCCTATGTTATTTAGCAGAACAGATAAAACCTCTGTTCATTAAATAAAATAACGTCAAATTACGATCTTTTCCTCAAAGCTCTTCACTTGTTGTCAAGTATTTGACCGTATCTTATCTTCCAGCTTAATAATAATAGATCTTCAAGGTCAATGTTTAATTAATTTGGTGTTGAAACTGTTTGCTTGATAATCCATTTATAAAATTTAGCCCCAAGCGTGTTTACTCGTTATAATGTAAAGAAGTACCTAGATATTTGTTACCTACCTCGATAAAACATATTATTATAAAGGCAATGTACTGTAGCCGAACTGATACTGAGGAGACGAGATACTGTGGTTCAATAGCTCCTTTAGATTACTGACGTGAACCCATGCCTTACAAGCATATCATAGCTAGATACTTCCTATGCTGGTTGACAGGGCTATTCTTTATTGTTAGTAAGGTAAATAGTCTATAACTGTCCCACTGCTGGGCAAAGGCCATCATTGAAATCAAGTCATCACTACAATTAATGGGTAATGGCTTAATCACCACGCTTGCCAAATGCCTGTTGGTGATCACAAATCCAAGTATCGAAAAATCCGAAACATACTTTGTCCGACCTGGGAATTGAACCTAGGACCTTTGTGTATCAAACCGAAAGCTGTGCCATTGGGCCACCTATGCGTTATTTTATTGTTAAAATTATCTATTTTTATATTATGAGAGTCTTATTCATATGATTGCAAATGAATTTATCAGATGAATATAGGTTGTATCTGCGAATAAAAACAAAGGCCCTGAAGTGTTATTACAGTGTAAGTACTCCTCTTGGTATCACAATATGTCAGTTTTTGTACTTTAAACGTAAGTCTACTTGCGGCTACTTGCGTTTAAGGGACAATGTGTGATTGTATAGTAACCCTCATCTATAGTTTATTATGCTATGGTCCCATATTCAATATTAACATCACTATTGTACCGTAGTAATCGCGTAGAACGAACCCGTTGAACTCAATGAGCCGGCATATCTATATACGATTGTAGTTGAATGGTATGAAAGGCTGTCAGCTGTCAGTAGGTACATATGGAATATCTTACAATCTTGTTATTAGGTTTCCTGTAGATTTTATGCAGATAAGATTAATTATGTTTTTTTAAGTTCTTTAGGTAACCGACATAGCCCGAAGAGTTGCTAAGCTCAAGTGACAGTGGGCAGGGCACATTGCTCGCAGGACTGACGGCCGCTGGGGCGGAGCAGTCCTCGAGTGGCGACCGCGTACCGGAATGCGCAGTGTGGGCAGGCCTCCAACAAGGTGGACCGACGATCTGGTGAAGGTCGCGGGAAGCCGCTGGATGCGAGCAGCACAATACCGGTCGTTGTGGAGATCCTTTTGGAAGGCCTTTGTCCAGCAGTGGACGTCTTTTGGCTGAGATGATGATGATGATGATGAAGTTCTTTGAAACGAAATGATGAACAACTATGTTGTGCAACACTCACAGACATATTTTTTTAGTTTTAGTTTGTACTAACATTTTTGTATAGTTAAGGCATTTCGACGTTAAAAGTATCTGATAAGTCTGATAAGTAAATAAGTTTGACTCAAAAGATATGTATTTTTTAAAATTTCCAAATAATTAGATATTTTGTTTTTAACCTTCTAAAAATATACTATATTTAGATTGGCGAAAGTTGTGGAAAGTTTTAATTAATGCAACTCTACGTTAAGTCAAGCAACACTGTATGCTTTGTTCATTGTCTTTTTAATATCCAAATAAAGTGCAGCATTAACAAAACGATTGTTCGTGCACTCTGCCAGGTAGTTATATGATACTTATGCTTACCACTATATGATATCAAAATATTTAATGAGATGAGGTACAACCATATTTTTGAACAACAATTACACCCATTAAAATGAGCGAGATTATCCTACGTACGTAATTTAAACGTATCTACGTTAAAATTTGTTTTACAGTGCTGGCACTAAATAACGGATAAATGAAACAAAACGAGCTGCACGGGGTGTTTCCGGCTATTAACTTAATTTGTTTCCACATAAACTCGCAAGCACATCACGTTACAAACACAGCGTCGGTTCCAAGCCTAAGCGTAGTGCTACAATCGTTCCAATGAAAAAGTTCTAACAACTAGACGTTAATAAAAATAGAAGTAATGGTGCATCCATAGCGCAGTTACCTTTTTAGGGTTCCGTAGTCTAATGGCAAAAAACGGAACCCTTATGGATTCGTCATGTCTGTCGTCTGTCTGTCCGTCCGTATGTCACAGTCACTTTTTTCCGAAACTATATGAACTATACTGTTGAAACTTGGTAAGTAGATGTATTCTGTGAACCGCATTAAGATTTTCATACAAAAATAGAAAAAAAACAATAAACTTTGGGGGTTCCCTATACTTAGAACTAAAACTCTTTTTTTTTTATTAAACCCATACGTGTTGGGTATCTTTGGATAGGTCCTCAAAAATGATATTGAGGTTTCTAATATAATTTTTTTCTAAACTGAATAATTTACGCGAGAGACATTTCCAAAGTGGTAAAATGTGTGTCCCCCCCCTGTAACTTCTAAAATAAGAGAATAATAAAACTAAAAAAATATATGATGTACATTACCATGCAAACTTCCACCGAAAATTGGTTTGAATGAGATCTAGTAAGTAGTTTTTTTTTAATACGTCATAAAGTACGGAACCCTTCGTGCGCGAGTAACATTCGATAATATTCGGTGACATTCTTTAACTTTTGCAACCACTTGCTGCTATTTGTTGAATAATGCTCATCGCATACATATACCCATACCGCCAATAACATAAATTAACAAAATATAACCTATTGTAACTTTCAGCAACAAGCGAGTAAGCACGGCATATGTTCACATCTGTAGGCAACGGACGTGGGTAACGTTAGGAAACATTTTAACAACAACGTAACAACGTTATCGATTGTTACCACATGTTGATTGTTTTCAAAATTTAAGCAACGTTACTTAACACGGGAACATAATCTATACTAATATTATAAAGCTGAAGAGTTTGTTTGTCTGTTTGTTTGTTTGTTTGTTTGAACGCGCTAATCTCAGGAACTACTGGTTCGAATTGAAAAATTCTTTTTGTGTTGAATAGTCCATTTATTGAGGAAGGCTATAGGCTATATTACATCACGCTATGACTAATAGGTGTGGAACAGTCGCTAATTAACGCGGGTGAAACCGCAGGGCACAGCTAGTATGTAATATAATTTATTGTACTAACAATAAATTACTTTTTGTTATCAGACGTTGTCCACTAACATTTTGAGACGTTGCTCTATAAAAAGTAACTGCGGTGTGGATGCAGCGTATTATGAAACGGGATGAAAAAATAAATTTTCGAGTTGAGTGAAGCGCCAAGAAGTTTCATTAAGATTCACTGAAAAGATGGTTAACTAAATAATCTGGGCAGGGAGCGCGCTACAGTGCGGCCTCCAACGACCCTCCGCCCTCGAGGGTGCTCCACGTTTCACTTGCTCCGCGCTCATGCACTTTTCTAGTACGCACTGTTTATGCTCCAGTTCGGTTCAGGTACCTTTCGCCGCAGACACGGCGAATTTGAATATCGACGCTGCATTTTATTAGTTTGAATGCCAAAGAAATATCAATTTGTGGAACGGAAGAGCTTCCTTTACCCAAGAGTAACTTTTTGTTACATTTAGTTATAGGGAATGTAGTTATAACTGTTTTCTGAGAAGTCCAACAAAGTTTGTTTCAACAATAACGCACTCGAAGTTAGTAACTGATGGTTAGTATGTGAACAGGCGGACTACATGGAGCTTAGTGGAAGGATGCTCAAGACATGAAGAGCCCTCGTAGCTCTTAGCTCTTAGCTCGTAGCTCGTAGCTCGTAGCATCGTAGCCTTCTGCAGCGCGCTCTGGCGGGCGTGAGATGTTTATGAATTATGTATCGTCAGACGGCTGATACTCGCCGTTTAAATTTTGCATAAAATCTTTGTGAAAGATGTTTTGTCTTTTTTCCGTTATCGGGAATTCAGAACAATCGGTAATCAATTTTGAATATGTCATTCAGTAGCTTGACAGCAAATCATCTGCAGAGGTAAGATAAGACTAGAAAAATATACTTTATTGTATATCACAAAACATCTTCGTCATAAAATCATTAAAGATTCACGTACATAGAGCAGCCTTCTCAATAAGAGTGATTGATCTCTTCAGGGTTGATTTAATGCTCTAAGCTTCCAGGCAACCTTTACATAGACAAGATAGTTTATTTAAAAGTTAAGTTATCATGTCGTCGCGTCTATGCACCATGAGTTAAGTAGGAGTAAGAGGTAGACATTTTTAATAAGTTCTGTACTAAACCGGTTGGCCGATTGAATAATGAGCAGGAATTTGGACCGCAATCACACCGGACAAGATTAATGACGGCGACTGTTGTTGAATAGAGGCGACTCCGTCAATGCTAATGTCGCGGCGGTGCGCCCGACGGCTGACACTTAGTTTCCTATCTCACCGCGCTCCCATTTTGACAACTGGGTAATTACTGGGACTGTGCGCCAGTCAAACTTGTAATTGATAATTTTGCGAACTGTTGGTAGCGATGAGATGGGATCGCCTGCTCCTTGGCTGGTTATAACGTCTAGATCGAATAGCTTACTGCTTTTGGGACTGTAATAAAGGAATCCTATAATGTTCCTTTGTATTTTCAGCCTATTGTCACCTCAAAAAACGTTGTACTATGGAGTTTCATTATATTCTCTTAGGCTTAAAATTATACCAGCAAGAGCAAGGCCCTTAGTGTGGTATTTCTATAACGTCTTAATTTTTTGTCAATAGCCTTATTTTGACATTAAGACTATGCGAAAGTCAGATTACCGACAAACTTGAACGTTTTAAATTGCATAATCACCCATATCTCGGATAATTGTATTTTAATCGATTTTTTGACTACGATAGGTATATAACAATACTGCAACATGTTAGTTAGTTAAGTAACTGAGTTATGATGACATAACTGCGAATATGACAATAGCCAAAGTTAAAGTTAGCTAACCTTGTATCCTTACATTAGTTATTTCAAAAGGTTTATTTTCAACGTCCGTTTTTATATATAGTAGGTAAGCGTAAGGTTCCAACGACAATGAATCCTGTTTGTACGTACGTATATACGGTACCATTGTAATTTATTGCTGACTCATGTCCTTCGTGCTGTTGTTATTTCAGTCGAGTGATTCGGGTGAAGTGAAATCAATGGAAGTATGTGGCACACGCGATTGAGCAAATATTTCACCAACTTGTTGCCTTAGCAGAACATATAAAAATCATTGTAGTCCCGATAACGCAGGAGCAGGGAATTGGATTGAAGGCGTTGCTAAGTTGCGAGGAGTATCTATTCACTGTGTTATTGGATTGAATGGATTTTATATTGCTTATTTTGTTTAGAGTGATATAGAGGAGCTTGAAAGCATCTAGTAGTAGGTAACGTGCGTTGATCAATAATAGTAGGTACGATTAACCGATAAGCGCGTTAAAAGACACCAAAATTAAAAACTATTTTGTTGTATATTCTACCGTATCCAAATTAGGATGGTCGGTTACAATATTAAGTATTAATATTTTAAAATCTTAATTGACTTTTATGTTTTATGTTCAAGAATTAAGGTTTAGTTATAATAAGCTGTTGATGCTTTAAAACTATTTTTGCATTTTGTTATACGATATTTAGATGTATTAGCAAACGCGGCCATTTTCGTGATGCAGTTTTGTTTCGGATAATCAGTATAGTACTCATACTATTATTAATCAAATGTAACGCGTTTGGAAAACTATCGCAAAATTTGAGCAGCTTTTCTGACCAGGGACAAATAAAATCAGTTATACGAAGTACGTTAGTTCTTTGATTCAGATGTCGTTAGTATCTACACTTTAAAACATTCGTGCTTCGTAAATATTTTTTAAATAGGGTTTAAATTAGTACTCTTTGTGTCAGCCAAGTTGCACGGACACGAGCTGAAGTACAGATTATGCCAAAGAGTACGCGTTTGAAGTACCCGGTGTAACAAGGAGTTTGCGTTAAACCCCTTTAAACTTTTTATTGTCGTAAGGGTTATGGTCCAGTCAATTTATGACGGTCCTAGAGGAAAAGACTGCGAGTGGAACTAGGACATTTATTTAGGCTTAGGTTGGTTTATTAAAATATATGTATAATCGAACACATATAATAATATAAAATATATGGATAATCAAATACATACATATAACACTAGCAACTACAATAAAAAAGGTCCCTCCGGTCTTTATTCAAAGTTATTGGATTTTTGAAGTCCACTTTTCACCTTTTTTGCTACTTGCCGATTGGAAACTTGGATTTCTCGTTTCCCCTCGTCGTCGCTTAGGTTGCATCTTGCGAAGTCGTCTAGCATCTGCATACACATAGCGTTCTTATCTTGAGGATTATAAATGGAAGAAACGTTCTCTAATGGCTATAGAAGTACTTATTAGAACCGTATGCTGAATATCATCTCTCTTGGATCTAGTAAATTAGTGATAGGTACGCCTATTTATTTTAAGTTTGTAGTTTTTTTAATGTTTTATTTGTTGTCCATGAAGTATCTCTGCCTATTTCTTGTTGGACTATGTTATGTTACTGTGTATATGTAGTAAATACCAATGCTGGTTTGTAGCTATTAGGTTTTTATATTTTTGTCAACACTCGGCCCGACATCCGCAGATTCTGGGTTCACATCCCACGTCGGGTAAAGCGTGCTTCAGATTTTTCGATACCTAGCCTGGCTTTATAATCACCAACACGCATTTGGCAAGCGTGGTGATAAAGCAGATACCCATTCGGCTAATCGCAACATGCGGATATTTATCGCCAGCCGACCGCCCGATAATAACCGCCCGATAATACACGTCATATTCAAGGGTGCTGTAAAAGTCGTCCTACCATTTGGATCAGGCCTACCCCTATGAACAATGGCTTACGGAGATCGAGCCACAACCCACAACCCGTGCGAGTTGGTTGGTAAGGTATTTAGAGCAAATTTAGCTAACACTCAGCCCGATATTTGGAGGTATTTAATAGGTTTAATTTCAGGCAGGTCAGGCAAAATGTGTTTCGGATAAAAGAGTGATCACCAATCCGCCGGAGGGATTAAGCCAATGCCCATAAATTGTAATGACTTGATTGCAATGACGGAAGCCATAATATTTTTTAATTTTTTTTTTATAGTTAGACAGGCTTGCATTTGACTACTATCTCACCTGATGGTAAGTGATGATGTAGCCTACGATGTAAATATATGTAAATAATAATATAATATGTAAACCAGCAGTGCAGCAGTTTATAAAAACAAATAGGAGCTAACTAAACATTGTTATTAATGAGTGCTTTAACTTGACCGCAGTATCTGCGTACGAGTGTAGCCGCAATAAAATAATAGCGTCACGTGCACGCCCGGGGCGCCGGCTAATCGCGGCATGCGGATATTTATCGCCCGCCGACCGCCCGATAATACCCGCCATATTCAGGGGGTGATGTAAAAATCGCAGCTCCCACTGCCAACATCGAAATCTGCTAATTTGTTTTTGATATTTGAAACAGACACGGCGGGCAGCGACGAATAAAATTGGCAACGCAAAATATGATTGAAGCTACAAAATGGTAACGGTCCACCGATTGCAACATTGATAGTTTTATAAATATTTTAAATTTGATTGCGGGCAAACTTTAATACTGATTATGTATGTTTTTATTTTAATTAAGGCTTCTAATTTGCAAAGCGAGAAGTTTTAACGCCCGTAGTTTTTTACCTAACATCGTGGTCAAATCGTGTCAAAACGGTCACAATCGTGTCTCAGTGGCCTGGTTCCGACATTTTCCCCATTAATTGTCAAAATGTAGTAATCAGGTTTACAGGTGATATGAAGATTTATAATACCAGAATCGGAGCATAGGTAAAGAGGAGTCATTTGCCTATTTATAGGTACTAGTGGTCGCTCAGTGGTCGAAATTCAACCGTAATTTTAATAAGGCTGCACGGATTGTATCCTAAGCAATGAAAAATTAAAAAAGATAGAATGTGAGTTTGGATTGGCATTGACAGATTTCGGCCCTTCCTCTTCCATTTTTGAAATTTTTAAAAAGAGTATATATTTATATACGAGTATATATGCGTGTGTGTCAAATACATGGTAGAGTGTATAATGTTTGTTTTGTTGATTTAATGTATTTTTATGCATAATTTTAAAAAATATTAACATTCTACAATAAATAATAAAAAATAAACTATAAGTGTACGAAATTTCTTACTCCTCCGTCCGCGCAATTTTCGTAAAAAGGGGTACAAAGTTTTTGCTTCACGTATTAATAATAAATAAATGAAGAAAAATATAAGCTAAAAAATGATATAATAAAAATGATAAAAAATCGTTATTTATGTATATTTACAGAGAATAAAAAGTCATAATAAAACAATCAAATTACATAAAAATATACAGACTAAACTAAAAATTCAGTACCTAGGTACTAGATTGTAATTCTACTTTTGTGCACACTTTTTACAAAAGAACAGCAGACCCACTATTATGAAAACAGAACACCGCACACTAGCGCCGCCAAATTGGCCGTTAAATTGGTCGTTTTTAGCTGTAACGTCTTATTTAACTAAACCATAACATGTCAGATGTTCATTAGGTGACGTAAAAATGCTAAATTACTTCATTCAAATAGTTTGTTGAGCATAATTTGATTTTCTATCTCTAATTACTAGATATGTTTTTTTTTTCATTGCCGGCGTTAGTGTGCGGCGTAAACGCTATTAAACCTACCTATTATGAGGGCGGTGCGCATCATGACAGGTTCTGTGTGGAGTAATCACCGGGTGTGGTATGGAGTGGCATGTGTCTGCATAAAAAACATTGTTAATTCTACACAATATATTATAAAAACACAAATGTTGAAAAAATTTCCACGAGCAGGATTTGAACCTGCACCCTTCTGACATTCCGGGTCAGGTGCTCTTCCAATTGAGCTATCGTGGTTCTAACCAGCCCGCCGAAATTATTCAACACTTTTTACTTTGTAAGCCAAAGGCGCCCATTCGTTCATCGGATGTTAATGACGGTAGTTGTTGACATTAAATGGGCGCCTTTGGCTTACAAAGTAAAAAGTGTTGAATAATTTCGGCGGGCTGGTTAGAACCACGATAGCTCAATTGGAAGAGCACCTGACCCGGAATGTCAGAAGGGTGCAGGTTCAAATCCTGCTCGTGGAAATTTTTTCAACATTTGTGTTTTTGTAATTTGTTCGCAACAAAATTTGCTTTAAAAATCATTTTGAACATTTTACAATATATTATGTTAATTACAAACAATTACTTCAGCGTGATGTGAAATTCTCCCTATCCATCCATAGGGAAGGCTCGTGCCCCAGCCGTGGGGATACGAGCTGGTGATGTGATGATGATGTGAAATTACTAGACTGGGCACAGACTGGACCCGCATGGTAAATTATGGTCTGATCTCCCTGTGATTTTTCCATCAATAAAGAAGGCCTGATACTCTGCCGTGGGGACATAAAAACAAGCTGGCGATGATGTGATATACTATAAAAAATATGTCTTAACATGAACTAGGTCGGATTTTTGTAAATAACCTTAAAAATAGAACGCTCAAGCTTTTGACACTACCTATAACGCCCGAAGGTGATCAAAATGGCCACTATAATTATGAAACAATAATATGTTTAATGATAAAACCATGATATTATTATGCAGATGAGGAGCTCCATGGCGCAGTGCTTAACGCGCCCGGTCTGCGAGTGCTAAGGTTAAACAGCTTTCGCAAGGGCCGGTCATTGGATGGGTGACCAAAAATGTATCATCTCGAGCTCCTCCGCGCTTCGGAAGACACGTAAAACCGTTGGTCCCGGCTGCATTAGCAGTCGTTAACAACCACCAATTCATACTGGGCCCGCGTGGTGGTTTAAGGCCCGCTCTCTAAGTGCCAGGGCGGTCACCGGTGACAGTAACCAAAAAAATCCAATTGCGTAAATTAATAATTTTGACAATGCCGCTAGCTTGCTGGGACGGTACTCTGCTTTATAGGGATGATATGGGGCAACTCTTTTTTAGTTTAGTTTTATTTATAGATTTTTAGTTTAGTTGTCAATAGATAAGTTGTATTTCTAGATATATATATATTTTTTGTTTTATGTAATAAAATAACGTTATAACTGGTTTCTCTCAAAACAATTTAATTTAAATAAAATAAAAAACCTAATAATGTAATGTGCCTTGAGGTGGTCAACGTGATAATTAGATTTAGGGTTTTCGTACTGTCCTACATCGATTCGGGTTGATAACGAAAATATAGATTCGAAGTGTAATAGTCGGATTTGCATTTTGTCCATTCTTCGAACAATATTGATGCATACAGTAATGGCGTCACGTGCAGCCCCGGCGATATTTAAAGCGGGCCGGCACGCCGCGTGTGATAATGCCTTTCGATGTCGTTGCGAAAATATACACAATGTTAAGAGCAATTTTTTACCCGTTATGTGATTTTACATTTTCTATAGTAGCCTTTAAATCGCAAAAATTTAGATACACAAACGTTTTTATTTTATTTCTTCTATACCGAAATGTAAATGGCTCTTATGCGAATACCCAGCAATGTTAGCGTTGAATTGATTTCATTGATGGAAGTCTTTACCCAGCACAGGCACAGTTTGTAGGCTATTTACTTCACTAATTGTGTCTTAAGGTAGTCACTTCATAATAAATAATTATGTTTAGTTTTCGGGCATGGATTCGGTATGATGATATAAAAGTATAGATTCGAAGTGTAAGAATCGGATTTCCATTTGTCCTTTTTTCGAACAATATTGATGCATACAGTAATGGCGTCACGTGCAGCCCCGGCGATATTTAAAGCGGGCCGGCACGCCGCGTGTAATAATGCCTTTCGATGTCGTTGCGAAAATATACACAATGTTAAGAGCAATTTTATACCCGTTATGTGATTTTACATTTTCTAGAGTAGCCTTTAAATCGCAAAAATTTAGATACACAAACGTTTTTATTTTATTTCTTCTATACCGAAATGTAAATGGCTCTTATGCGAATACCCAGCAATGTTAGCGCTGAATTGATTTCATTGATGGAAGTCTTTACCCAGCACAGGCACAGTTTGTAGACTATTTACTTCACTAATTGTGTGTTAAGTAGTAAACTTCATAATAAATAATAATTACGTTTAGTTTTCGGACATGGATTTGGTATGATAATACTAATATAGATTCGAAGTGTATGAATCGGATTTGCATTATGTCCATTCTTCGAACAATATTGATGGATACAGTAATGGCGTCACGTGCAGCCCCAGCGATATTTACAGCGGGCCGGCACGCCTATAGTGTGATAATTCCTGTCGATGTCGCTGCGAAAATGTAAGCATTGTTATGTGCCATTTTTTAAATTTCGATATCCCATTATGTGATTTGAAATATGCCATAGTAGACTTTAAATCGCATAAATGTAGATATACGAACGATATCTTTATGCCAATACCCATGTTTGCGATGAATATATTTCATTGATGGAAGTCTTTACCCAGCACAGGCAGTACAACAGTATATATGTCATTTACTTTACTCATTGTGCCTTAAGAAAGTCAACGTCTTAATAAATAATTACATTTAGTTGTCGCGCATGTATGCATTCGGTATGATAATACAAAAGAAGGTATAGATTCGAAGTGCTTTTCGATTCGAATTCGAAGAGATTCAAAAGTCATTTTACATTTCGTTATGTATTACTAATGTTATGCGATGTGACAATTTTCATAGTGGAGACTTTAATCGCATGAATTCGGTCATACAAACGTTTTTTAAAATGTGTTTTCTCTATTAACTGTCAATATTTCTGCATAGAACGTTTCATTATATTGTACTTATTGGCCAAAAGTGCCACACCGATATTTATAGCGGTCCGGCACGCCGAGTGTGATAATGCCTGTCGATATCGCTGCAAAAATGTACGCATTGTAAAAACTATTTTACATTATTTTTGGTACCTATGTAGGTATAACAAATGCGATGTGGAACTATCTATATTGGACTTTAAATCGCATAAATTCAGTTATACAATCGTTTTTTAACGTGCTCTGTCTATTAACTGTCAATATTTCTGGTATTTCCAAGGTTTCATTATATTTGACTTATTGGCTAAAAGCGCCACGCCACACCGATATTTACAGCAGGTTGTGATAATGTCTGTCGATTTCCCAGCGAAAATGTATACATTGTTAAGTGTTGACTAATTCCTGAGCGAGTTTGACGAATATTTTTTAATTGACTATAACAGGCATCGGTCGGATAGTGGTTATTCTTGATAGTGGTTCGAATCGACCCAATTCAAAAAGGGGCCTAAAGCCATGCATACCGTGGTCCGAACAGCTCGTGGTATGAACAGCCTAACAACCCGGTTAACCACAGATTTAGTGGTAAATTTTTGTCGGTGAAAACTGGTATCGTTAAACTGAACACTAGCTCACTGTGTCGAACACTGGAGTCACGTCACGTTAATTATTACACATTTATTTATTTGAAAATGTTCAAATTAAAAATATACGAAAATAGACATGCAACTTGTCATGTGAAATGTCATTGGTTCGATTCCCACCTGAGGTTTAAATGCTATAAACAGCATTAAACTTCGCTAATTAATTAGAAATTATCTGCACAGTTTTTTTCTTTTCTGCTGACTTTACGTATAAAAGTAAAGTTCATTATATTTGTGTAGGTAATTTCTGAATAAACGGAAACAATGAAAACGTTAAATATGTAAACAAGGGACCGTCACTCGCCGCCTAGAGCGCCATCTATAAAAGGCTTTTGCGTGACTACCTAATTGGTTTGAACAATGAACACGTATTGTCTATTACTTTGTCATTTCCATTGTTCTTCGGTGAGGTAGTATGTACAAGACCAGACACGCATCAGCACAAGCAATTAGTTAGTTTGCTTAAAGTGCATTCTTCATGGCTAGCAACCTTTACAGTTATTATTGTTAACCGCCTTTTTGTCTACTAGGTTATACTAATATTATAAAGAGGAAATCTTTGTATTTTTGTATGTATGTATGTTTGCAACGAATAAACTCAAAAACAACTGGACCGATTAAAAAAATTCTCTCACCATTAGAATGCTACATTAGCGCTGAGTAACATAGGCTATATTTTTTTTAAAATGTCCACCCGTGCAAAGCAGGGACGGGCCGCTAGTCTTAGATATAGATAAGTAATGTAATGCGTGGAGGTCCTAGTGGGGAGTACATGATGACTCTGTTTGCTTAGTTGGCAGAATTTGTTTAAATCTGCCTGGCTAGCTACCACTATCTTATCTAAAAATGTTCCTGTAATATCAATGTTAATAGCACTGTTCTGACAACAAGAGGTAGAAAAGTCACCTCATTAGTAGTGATATTGGGTAAGGTGCGCTTCCACTTTCGTCCTTATCATCACTTAACAGCAGGTGTTGTGGAAAACAAAGAGTTACCCGTAAGAAAAAAAATGGTCCGCCATACATGTTAATATTTACAATAATCTATTTTAGTCGAAATAAACATTCACTCGCAATATATTGTAAAGCGGTCGCTGATGGTGACCGGCAAACAATAAAACTATAATGTCTGGTTTTATTTAACGTTCAAAAAATATCGTGGCAAATTTTTATAGGTACAACATAAAAACTGATTGTTTACTTTTTATTTTAAGTGTTCATTGCTACACTTAAGCTGAATTAAATATTTATATAAAATACAGTGAAAAAATGTATTCCTGGCTGGGTAGGGTGGGCATTTAATGTTTTCACTGTATTTTATATAAATATAAAAACTGAGGCTTTGCACACTACATGCAACCGAATTGACTAATCGAAAACTAGGTGCCTAGTGCTAGTTATAATTGGCATTTGATCACTTTAACGAGAACTAGAATTCGTATGAGGACAGACGACAAACTAGGACAGTTAAAAAAATTCAATCCATGATTTAATGGCTAATTAAGCTCGCAATAGGTAATAGGTACCCTTAACTCAAACCGGCCTGATAGATAGTCCCATTACAACAAACTGTAGGTACTAATATGGCCTCAGTTACGAGCACGAGCGTCCTGCAACGCGGCGAGCGGTTTCTAGTTCATTGCGCGTTATGCTTCGGCAGTCGTAGTCAACAGTGATAGAGAGGCCGCAATGAACTATAAATCCACTCACCACGTCACTAGACGCCAGTAGTCGTCGCCGAGCAGTAAAGGTACACATTATACATTTATGCGAACAAAGTACAATTTGAAAAAAGACTTGGAAAAATTCCACGAGCGGGATTCGAACTCGCACCCCATCACATGCCGGGTCAGATGCTCTACCAACTATGCTATTATGGCTATCGTGGTAGTTGGTGCGGGTTCGAATCCCGCTCGTGGAATTTTTTGACACTTTGTCTTTTTCAAATTATTTATACCTAAGTGATTTTCATTTTCATTTTCAGAGTTCTTATACTCGTGCTGAGGAGATTTTAAAACCTGCCTTTTTGCGCTGTGATGAATTATGAAGGACACATTAGCATGCCGCGTCAATTTAAGTCTTTTTACAAACTAAAAGAGGTTTGTGCAAAAGAGGAACAAAACGAACGCTGCAGTTTTATAAAGTTTTTACATTTTCACCAGAAAGAAAAATGTTCAGTTTTGCCTAACGTATGTTTTATAGATACCTTACAAATACATATTAGGTATGTGTTCATTTAATGCGTTCTACTTACGTAAACTTTAATCAAAATAAATAAATACAAGATTTATCATTTTCAGTGGAGTATTCCAGCGACTGAGCCCGCTCTTATCTGCCCACTCGCCGGATCGAATTATTTTAATATTTTTATTCCGGCAACTGGGCCCACCATCAATATGAATAGAAGATCTATTGTTTAGATCGAATTTACTAGAATTCGATCTATACAATAGTACATGACAACACTCGTACGTGGACGTCTTCTTGTCCGCATGAAGTGTATGGAGCTGGTAGAATGTCTTGACACTGATTTTAAATGTTCCGTCGATAAAGAAATGTCCATCCATGTAAATATAAATTATTTTCTTAAAAAACTATTTTTATTTCTAAAGCGTTTTCTTCCAACTGTACTAGAATTATATCTCAAGATTAGATCTTAATGCATATCGATGGTGGGCCTAGTTGCCGTAGTTGCGTAGAAAGGTGACAGGGGCCAGTTGTTACAACCAGCCACAGCACGTAATCACATAATATTAATAAACTCTTAAGATCTCTCTAATTTTGACATCTACTATTAAAAATAAGATACCTTCTAAACAAAACTCTTTTAATTTCCAGCAGTCAAATAAAGTTCTGGCATTCCAAGCAAACTTTATCGACAAGTTGCGACAGAAAGTGACACGAGCCAGTTGTTACAACCGGCCGCGACACGTAAGCAAACAGCGCTTAATCGAACATTTTAAACTATAACGCGTCCCGAAATCCACGGCCGCCGCACTTCGGACCTTAAATGATGATCACGTAAAAGGCACAACATTAGGACAATAAACTGAACCTTTTGCCTATAACAATCATAATGTACGGACCCTTTCGGCTTAACAACTTTGGACCGTTTCATCGTCACCCGGCCTCTGCTCGGGAAATGTCAACACGATAATGTATTATTTAAAAGGAAACGTTAGGTGTTTAGGACTATAATTATTTAGGCATTAGACGGTCTCTAATTTGTGATTTATCAGGGTATTAATTGGCCCGCCGGAATTATAATCGGTTTCAAATGTAAACGCTCGCTAAATCGGTTATATGGTGGATGTGTGGTAATGGATGTTTCCACATAATATGTTGTTAGGTCAAGCATATTCTGATTTGATATCTGACTGCCGATGCCGTAATACGATACCTATATGAACAACAAACAGCTGGATTACAGCTGGTTACTGATTGTTTCTGCTGTCATCATCATCACATCATCATCAGATCATTTTATTTTTTATTGATGTGTAACATCTTTCCGTTCGCTTTCTATATAAGCAATTTGTAGGAGTGATTTCGTGAAATGGGACGGAAGTATGTGTAACAGTGTAACAGGAAGTCGAAGAAGCGCGCAAGGGCGCGCCATTTTGTAAATTTATAATCGATATTATGAACATGACATATTATTATTATAAGTGACATATTGTATCATTTGACTATCAAAGGTCATTTTGATATGTCAAATGTCTTCTAATGAGTATTTACTGCATTTATTCTATAGTTATAAAATGACCTGACCCATTTTTTTCAGAATATAATGTTAAAATTGCTTATTACTAAGGCGAGATGTCAAATGTTACACGTCATATGCGACTACTGTAAGGCTCGCTCGTTTTTTTTATTCAGCCTTCCCTATGAATGGAAACAATACAAGGCGAACGACCCATAAACCTTGATTCGTAATGGAAAATGGAAAGTGTCCTGCTATGATAGGGCATTTTCTAATATATTAACGCTATAAGGGAGAAAAGAAACGCCCGTTCTTCTCAGCACAAGGTCTCCCGCCCTGTGTAGACTTACACACCGATGGCGTAGTGTCATTCACAAGAGCTACTTGTAGCCTAAACTGAGTAAATGATTTTGAATTTTGAATTTTGATTTTTTTGAATTGAGTCATCACGCGGGCCCAGTGCGGATTGGTTGTCATTAACGACTGCTATATAGCTGAGACCTTTACGCGCCCTCCGGAGCACGGAGGAGCTCGAGATGATACTTTTTTGCATTGACCGGCCTTTGCAAAAGTTGCTTCAGTAATCGCAGACTGAGCTCGTTTACCACCACGCTATGAAGCTCCTACTTACTGCGGCGCTTAAATATTATTGTTTTTTTGGTAACTTTTAAAAGAGTTTTGTGATGATAGCTGTCTGAGAGAGGTTCGTAGTAACAGTCAAGGTTGATATAAGCCTTAATGGAGCAGGTGCCCAAATCACTGGTCACTCTATTTGAAGCAGCGGTTGCAACTGCCGGTAAATGTCGCCTTTTTTTTGATATATTGGGGAAATACAGAATAAGGTCACGAAATTAATGTGGATAAAAACGTCCACATTAGTAGCAGAATTTAGGCCCAGCTTTTCGATGCTGATGGAAATATTTTTCGAAGCTGAAGCTAATAGTACACGTTGAAACTGTCCAACTTACCTTTAACTGTTGGAGCGCAACGATGTTAAAGACATTATTATTATAGTGACGTACCTAGGTGGCTGAGGCAGTCAGAGCAAGGGTACAGAGAAAGAAAATTTATAGGTATCTGATAGAAGCTAGCAGATAAATAAATATTTGTGTTCATTTGAAAAAAAAATAGAAATTAAATGAAATGAAAAATATTTATTTATCCCATGAGCTCCTGGAGAACATTTTTTATTTATAGTTTTTATTTTTTATTTTTTTTTTATTTTTTATTTTTTCTTTAAGGTAAGGTAAGGTAATTTATTTTCAAATATATGTCTCTGTCCTTTTTTATTATTCGGAACATCTATGACAAGAGTAGGTATCCTAGAATTGTGCCGGGTGTGGTGAGGTCACGGGCTGACTAACGAACTGGCTGACCATACTCTATGTTCATACTAAACAAATTGCGTTAAGTTCCATGTTTTTTTTTTTTTTTTTTTTTTATACTTAGCACGGCAAATGACTCCAATTCACCTGATGTTAAGTAAATATGGAATCCAGATGCGACGATAACTGGTGCAGCGTGAGAACAGCGCAGCGTCAGTTATCCTCACTTTGCCGGCCCACAAGGTGCCTCTTCACGCCTCGTTTGAAGGACCCCATATCATAGGAAGGAGGAAAAACGTGTGCTGGCAAACTATTCCATGTTTTGGAGGTGCGACAAAAAAACGAGTCACCAAATTTCTTAGTGCGCGATGGAATATTAGAGACAGTGAAGCGGTGACTTCGGAGAGCAGCACGTGTACTCCTATGGAAGAAGGGAGAAGGTGGGATGAGGTCAAAGAGTTCTTCAGAGCACTCGCCATGGTATAAGCGGTAAAACACGCTGAATGACGCAATATCTCTTCGCAATTGCAGAGTTTCAAGAGTATTTGTGACGTCTGCGTTGCCGATAATGCGTACAGCGCGACGCTGCAATCTGTCCAAAGCATCGAGAAGGTACTTTGCGGAACCGTCCCAGATGTGCGAGCAATACTCCACGCAAGACCGTACCTGTGTCTTGTACAAAAGGCACAACTGGTCAGGCGTAAAAAATCGCCGCACCCTGTTCAGAATACCGAGTTTTCGCGAGGCTGTTTTGATCACGGCTTCGATGTAGTCCTTTTGGTTCAGATCGCAGCGAATCGTCATACCGAGCATGTTGATACTGCTCTGCAGGCTTAGAGATGTACCCTGAAGAGTTGGAAGGGGAAGGAATGGTGACTTTTTTGCCGTGAACGCACACACCTGTGTTTTCTTGGCATTGAACTCAACAAGATTATTGGAGCCCCATTTAGATATGAGGTCCAATACCCGATCGAGCTCAATGACAAGATTCACTCGGTTAACTTCGGTTTCGACCCGCCCAGCCGCTGGGTGACCGTTATATCCCCCATGCACTGTGCTATCATCTGCATAGCAATGAATATTTCCAAGTGGAAGCATATCATTGATATGCAGAAGGAACAGCGTGGGGGACAGAACGGAACCTTGAGGGACACCAGCGTTCACTGACATGAACCGCGAAGCGCATCCATCAGACAGTTCACGGATTCTCCGCTCATGTTGGAAGCCAGCGACCCAGTTGCAGAACTGAGCAGGCAGACCGTATGCCGGCAGCTTGGAGAGAAGAGCTTTGTGCCAGTCCCGATCAAAAGCCTTGGCTATGTCAAGGCTAACAGCCATTGACTCACCACGCTTGTCAATAGCCTCACCCCAGAGATGTGCAACGTACGCTAGAAGATCACCCGTTGATCGTTTCGGCCGAAACCCGTATTGGCGATCATGAATTATGGAGTGTTCTTCCAGGTAGTGTACAAGTTGTTTATTTAAAATACGTTCCATGATTTTGCACAAAACTGAAGTAACGGCTATGGGGCGGTAATTAGATGGGTCTGACCGATCTCCTTTTTTGGGGACCGGTTGCACATTAGCTTCTCTCCAAGATTCCGGCACACAACCAGAAGAGAGCGAGAGACGGTAAAGGCGCGTTAACACGGGGGACAACTCCGCTGCACACAATAATGTAATAAATATGCACCATGTAATAAAATGCAAAAGTTTATAAGTGTATAAAGCTTGTATAGACAAAATCACAGGTTAAAGTAAAAATAAAAAGGAGCCTTTAGATACCGCCGGTTGCACTTATCGTATGTGACTTCGTCCGTGAAAGGAAAAAAAAGCTAAGGAAACGCGACAAACTCCCGCTCGCTACTAATGTAAAGCAGGGCAACGTAATTTTTTCTCAATTAGCTCAATACGGATACGACCGTGATTTATTAAGGCAATGTAATCTGTTATCGTATCGGGCATATGCCGTTCACAATTTATAATAGCGATGAGCGTTGACAAACATGTTGGCGGAATTTGGCGTTGCCTCATGGAACTTTCCCGTTGCAAATGACGTAAGTTGCGCTTGTTTGATGTTGGAAAATTAACGCGACGTATACGTACGAAAATGAGAATTTCACATACTTTAATAACTGTACGGTAATGGCCACTAACAGCTGAGGTTTTGCTTTACGCCCGCGTGATCGCAGTTTCACAATGCACAGTAGTTGCCGAAAACTACAATTGGTCAGAATGTCAGGCGAAATTAGCAAAGCTTTGAATGGGACACTAATGATATGTAAGTCGTTCTTATTTTCGGTATTGTTTAAGCTACAATATCGGTTTAAGGATGTTGAAGTATGATTACATTGAAGACTTAGTGTGAATATAAGACACAATTCAAAAACTACGTAAAAATGAAGTTGAACAGGAAGGTTTGGTTGATTTAGCATATCCACCTTTTTTACAATAAGCAAACAGAAAAATGCTGGTTATATTGCTGCCATGTCAATCTTAGTTAAAATGTAACTCCATACGGATAAAAACAATCCAAACATGTACTAGACTGTACAAGAGAATAGAGCACGAGACTGTGGTCTTACAATTTCGCTAGATCACAGAACTGCAATCGTTGAGTTATAAATTCTGGTATGTCTATGAAATATTTTCACCACATAGTCACATTTTTCCCCTTTGTATTTACATTTAAGGAATTTTCCATTTTTCCCGGTCGCTTATATGTTAATTGTGTAATCAAACGTAGTGCCCGCATATATTTTTATTATGATTACTTCTGGCAACTTTGACAATTCCAATGTAACAGAATTAGGCGAAAATTAGAAGGAATGTCCCGAAAACGTGTTGATGTGCGGCCGCATTAAACAGGCCCTTCGCACACGAGCGCAACTGGACTATATTTCATGATAATAATGGAGGGGCTATAAAAATATCAAATACAGACTTGGGCCGGCCCGTTCCGTCACCGAATATTAAAATATTGTGAATGGCAACCCACCCAGGTGAGAGGCGATGGGCACCGTCAGCGAAAAATTGGCAAGGTGGCCCTTGTCGTTAAAACGTGGTCGTTTATATAATAAGTAGCTAGCATTTCCTACTTAATTATCGTTAGGTAGGTATATATTTATTTGGAAAATAAAAGCGTGTGTCCGGAGGGTCTTATATTAGTACTGGTGTTAGTAGACTAACTAAAAATAAGAAGTTAGCCTTTACGTCCCACTGCTTACAAATTGAAATTCATAATTATTTATTGCTAACATTGAAATAATTGTTCTATGATTGTTCAATTGTTCACCGTAATTTTAATATATTTCGTATGCTCTTTAGGCAGAACATAGTAGAGGCTATAATCAAAGAATGTAAGATTCCATATTATGTACTAACAAACAAAGGAGTTCGTATAACCCCTGTTTGGCAGTGACACTTACTACAGATTATAATTTTTTTTTAAATTGATGTATTTCATTGACAGGCAAGTTATTCAAAACCTTCATCATTGAAATCAAGTCATCACTGAGCAAGTAATCACTACGTTATCAAGTCATATTGACAAATCATTCATTTAAGTCATATCGTCAATTAGCACGGCACTTAGAATAATAATCTAAGGCACGGCACTACTGCAACTCATCCAATATGTATGTCCTTTGCGCATTTCTCCACCATCCCCACGATATGGTCAACCTGAGCAGAGGCCTTTAGAGCTTGCCTTCCCGTTCGAAAACCCCTCGGAAAATCTAGTAGACAACGAGGATGGACTTGCGTGATGCCTTCCGACTAGAAAAGCTTTTTAGAAAGGTTTCGATCACACTGCTTGTGGAACCCTTTAATTTTGTCGCTGCCTTTAAACATGTTCCATGGTACTGTAAAGGCCGTCTAAGGCCAACAGCAGACTCTCTTAAAAAAACTTTATTTGTTACAAGAAGGCGGTGCTAAATGTCATCGAAATCATCATTTTCGTTCGATATACATGTTATACAGCTCAAACTCGATCCAAAAACCTAAAAGTAGCTAAGTCCTCGCGACTAAAATGTGAAAATGCGAATTCATTAGCCGATAGGACTTTTGCTTGGCGATATGTAAATGAGGTTCGCAGCCCCGGGCGCCGCTGACCGCTGTAATTACTCTTTGCGCATCTAGTCTCATCATCGTCTATTAAAATTCATCCATACACGACCTTTCCCTCCATGAATAAATTTATCACCTACATGTTAAGGTGACGATTTAATGTTAATGACTACGAGAGAAAATGGTTCTGCTATGGAAATTAGATAATCTTTACTAACTAGATGTTTACTGACATCCAGAACTGTACTAACATCACTTTGGCACTGTCGTTGTTGTAATGAAATGTACGAACTAACAGCCGCAAAGCAGAAAATCTAGGAACTCTAAATAATCCTAAAAGTAATAACTACTTCTGCATGCAGAATAGTGAATATCAAAAGATTCACAGAACTTAGAATTGTCAAAAATATGGCAGTTCATACATACATATTTTATCTTTATTTCACAAATACACACATAACGATAAGAATGTACCAACAATAGTCATCACATGTGTCCACTGGTGATGACTATTGTCGCTAGAAGAGACCTTTTCCAGTCAACTTCAGGTGTAAATTGGAAGGACTGAAGGGCTTCCCGACAGTTGTGCAAATCTCAGAAATGTCTTTGAATAGCCATATAATATTAAGCCATAGCGATGTAAGCTATGACGTCGTATATCTCACGTCTTCTAAGAGCTGTATAGTACTCAAGTGGGGACTAGGGATAATGCTATTGACTGGCTTTTCTTTTTCTACATCCGAAGATATGAAAAGCTGACTACAATGTTCAATAGTCAGTTGACCGTAATTTTCAAGTGTAGCTTCATTCTCCTTATATGACTAGGTTTCAATAATAGTGACGCATGAAGGCCAGGATTAATGGATGATTCTACGTATGATCCAAAGAGAAAGCTTTAAAAAGCTTAATAACTAACTGTACATAAATTTATACATTTAAAAAAACAACTTGTTTTCCACAAACACAAACTAAAAAGAATTTATAACAAGTTGATTGAGTAATTTCAAGTACAAAGTATAAGTGACAAATTTTTGGTTTTTATTATACGGGGATTAAATTAAAATGAGGGTTACAAGCTACCAACTAATTATGAGACGTACAACACCTCCAGTGAGCACGGACCCTTCACAAGGTTCGAAACGTCAGGCAAACATTAAATCAAAATAATGTGTAAAATAAACGCGAGTAGATCCGTTAGTTTCATTTCAAGTGACAACTTTTATGATACGATACATAAAACTCTATTTTTAGATTAGATTTAAAAAAAATAAATAAAAAAGAATAATAATAAAGAACTAAAAAATAAATCACAAAGTGATTAAACCAAAACATTAAACGACTATTTAACGGGAGCGTTTAATTCAAAAGATGGCTACTAATGGTTTCAATGTTTAAAAGTAATATATAAATTTCTTTGAAATCTCAGCCGGGCATTACTTCCAAAATTGCTGCCATAAAGACTTCAAACGCGGGCTAATCATGGCTTCCGACCTTTTGGCCACCTAAAAAGGCCGTAAGTACCTGCAAAACGTTTCTTTGCATTATTGGTTGACCTCACATTGAATACACTTCGGGTCAAGTTTAAATGGATTTAAGACCTTAATATGTCGACATCAGGACTAACAGCTTTTTATCATTATTGGCGCCGCACTCATATCAAACTTTTAATACTGATGATAAGTGAAGATGTAGAGGACCTCACAAACTTGCTTACTCATTCTAGTAAGTTCTTCTTCTCAGCTGATAGCATTTTTTTAAAGCTAACGAGCTGGCAATCATACCGCTTGGTACCCGTCTGATAGAAGCTAGCGCAGCCTATGGACGCTTGCGACATGCATGCAGGAACAGTTTGATATCAAAACATATAAAAAAACCTAATCCATACTCACTCATATACTTACTCATTAACGCCTAGTCCTAGAAAGCTAAAAATTTGCGTAGAGATACCCTTTAAGACCTAGGCAAGAAAAAGTCCGGATTCTTTGAAATCCCCACGGGATCACGAGATACGGATTTTTTGGCGGAAAAGGCGCGGTTGGTGGCTAGTTAAGGTAAAAAAAAAAATGAAAATGTCTCAAAAGTAGTTAAAACATTAAACATAAGTTCTGAAAGTTCATAATGTATAAAATAATGTACGTAATAAACGAATTACAATTCAAATCCACTTATGACATTGTGACATTATTCATGTTGATATGTAGTTCTATCGAATGAATTTCACGAGATCCTCCGAGTTCCGTAATCGAGTTGCGTGTTTGTTGTCCTTAACTCATAGTTTGTGTCCGTGACATCCATTGCTATATCGGACATCGTCTACGCCAGCGTTATATCAGGACGAGTGGAAGTTCGCAAACAAGCAAAGGACCCACCTACATAAAACTTGGGGACCTATTCCGAAAATATTGAATATAATAGAAGCAGTCGGGCCATATGGGAAGCTGTGTTACTTATGACTTAATTAGTGAATAAGGACGTTGACAGCAACGATTAATGATTAAAACAAAACTACATTAGTAATAATTAGTTTTTAAGTAGGTATACTCTTGCAAACAAATTATTAATTTGACCCAAACACAAATTTATATAAATATTAAATTGATAGTAAAAAATTTACCTAATAGTTCCATATTCCCTTCCGAAAGAATATGGTTTGACAGAAGCAAAAAAAATGTAACAACAATTAATTAGTTAAATGTCATGGTAAGCAAACTATCTATCCCTGTTGTACCCATAAACTAAAAAAGCCCATAAAAAAAGGGTGTTCCGAAAACCAGTGTTGTGTGGACAGTTACTGCTGTCTCACAGCACATGCTGAGAGCATGCCTGTTGCTATGTATATACCATAGCTTATAATATAATCTATGTTTATGGCAATATATGTTTTTGTTTTTAAGTTCCTTTTTTGACTAACCCGCCATCTACCACATTACTGGACCCATTACCTATACTAAAGCTGCTTCAGCTCTACTCAGTTAAATATCTGAAATTGGAATGACTAATGAAGCAACTGCTGGGACTGTAAAGGCGGTAACTTTTTTAGAAAATACAATTGGAGGTACAACCCTTATTGCAAGAAGCCTGTCTTTCCATCCACACTATCTTGATGGATGGTGGTCTACTACTGTGCGTTTCTCACGTAATTTTAGCCACGAACTACAGTGCTGTGGAACCAGCTCTCAACGGCGGTATTTCCGGACCATTACGACTTAGGGATCTTCAAGAAACGAGCCTATTCCTTCCTTAAAAACCGGCAACGCATCTGCGATTCCTCTGGTCTTGCGGGTGTCCATGGGCGGCGGTGATTGCTTCCCATCAGGTGAGCCGCCTGATCGTTTGCCTCCTTCTAATATAAAAAAAGCAACTATCTTCGTTCGTCCAAAGCACATTGCAACTACTTGCTATCAATATAGTACTGTAATCGGAAGCGACTGTTGGGATTGTAGGTAATAGCTACAACTTTTTTTATAAAATGCGCAGTTTGAGGTATAACATTTTTGTTTCTAAAGTTTACGCGAACACTAAAGCTGGAAATGAAACAACTTTTACGACGGTACGGACCAACACCTTAGTTTTGCTGTGACCACGGACCCTGCAATTGGTTCAACACGTCAGGCTAAATTTAAATTAATTCAATAAGTAAAATTAAGGCGAGTAGATCTGTAAAAGTTGTTTCATTTCATTTTATAACTCTTTTTGTGTGTAACGACTATACAAGAATAGACAAGTAAAATCTGACGCGCGGTGTAACTTCTTGGTTGCTCTGTGAAGCAAAACAGTTCGATATCTCCATGTCCTTAATAGGCCCCAGTACAGCGCGCCCTGGCGCCGCCGTTCCCTCCGCTGTTTCATTGTGCGAAACGCTATAAAAATCGTCGTAAAAATTTATAAAGCTACTCAATAAAATGTACACTTAGAATTTTGTGAGCTTTAATATTTCTCCAGGTTAAAGGGGAAATGACCCCTTAAAACAAAAGTAGTTTTATTGTATGCAAAGTACCTACTACGATTCCAATTGTTTAGTGTCGCTTTTTAATCAATAAACGTGTATAATAATTTCTTAACATGGTATGAGCTGGTCTCGTAAACTTGTTAATTTTATATGTTAAAAATAAGGGTCCACTTTAAGTTACATGTTACATAACTATGCTATATAACATGGTTTGTCATATAGTCTGGACGCACCTTTAGGAGAGTATATTGTTTTAGTTTTATTGTTTGCGAGGTTCTACGTTTGCGAATGTTCACAGTCGTAATCAATAAACGTGTATAAAATTTAAAAGCGTCGTAAAGCGGTCTCATAAACTTTTACTCTCATTATTTTATATGTTAAGATTATTTGAACACTAACAAGGCTTTTTATAATAGTTTTGCATTTTGACGTGACGCGTCTAGCACATACTTAAGGCTAGACCACTTGAGTAATAGTTCAGGTGAACATTTGATTATCGTCTCGTACCAGTGTTGCCGCTGGTCATTTGTAGGGTTACCGTACGCAAGAGATGAAATTACCGTATTGAAACAAAAATTGCCGTACATTTTTTTATTTACATGAAAAAGGTTTTTTTTTTCATCAGACAAGAAACATAAGTCAAAAAAAAAAAAAAAACCTTCTGTTTATGAAAAAGATGCCACTGAACCAATAGATTTAATAGAAAAAGGCACCACAGATCACTCCTCTCCTCCCATCAAATCCACAACATCACATAATAAGACATCTTCAGTGGCATTCTTTTCATAATCAGACGGTTTTTTTATTTTCGCTATCATTTCGGGAGTTGGCTTGAACCTCGTACAATTTGAATGATTTCTGGAAATGCACTGTTTGGCTAATAATGTTGCATTTATAGTAGATGTTAAGAGGCGGTTTCTTTGTTTTGTTTTAATGAAGTTGACAGCACTGAAGATTCTTTCTGAATCGGCATTTGCATGTGGCAAGGAAAGAACTTCAAAAACAAACTTCGCCAAATTCTGAAATTGTGGTTCCGATAAATGTAATATCTTGCTCCAAAACTTAGCGTTCATTTTTACACAAACGCTGATTACGTTTCTTTTTTCATCTACAATTGTACTGTATTTCGTAAATATAGTAGCTAGTGGTATACCTACCCAATACCTACTTCCTTATGCTATGCTTGCCTGATTGCCGTATTTAGCGTACGGCAATGACCACTCTGCCGTATACCGTACAATTCGTCTTTAAAGTGCCTGAGTGCCGTACGAAACGGCAATTGCCGTACAAACGGCAACACTGTCTCGTACCCTCTAACACTCTTAAGCCCCATTATATTCATTCGAATGCACCACACTCTCGATTTTACCTTTGCGATAAATCGGGTTTCGTACTCGAGGATTATTATAGGTACTTTGTAAAAGTCATTATAGTAGAAAAAAATATTATTAAAGACACGATTTTTATTATACAACGCCTCTCGGAGTAAAGTGAGGTATGTCTAGGGAGCACACGCTATAAAGAATCCAACAGGGATCATTCGTCAACTGTGTCAGTTGAAATGTTTTATTCTTGGCATTAACATACAGTTGAACTTGTAAATGCCAATAAAGCTAACGGCTCGAAAAATACGTCGGGAGACCTGGGGACTTGCCTTCATCTATTATTACGATCCAACGCCAATCAAATATTGGGAAACTATAATTGAATAAGTTCAAAATACGAAAAATCTTAATGTTTTATTCATAATTGTGCTTTTATGAATGTCAGCATGTCATACCAGAGTGCTAGCCGGTCGGTCTACAGGGCAGGCGGGAGTCTTTGTTCTGAGAAGGATCGGTCAGAAACTCAGCAAGGCCATTTTTCCCCTCCCTTTCTGTTACAGCGACATATATTGGTAAAATGATAACCTTTGATAGAGGTAGCAAAATTTTCTTGTAACATCATTGTCATTTATGTATCTTATCAAGAGTTCTATACTTTAAAATATTTAGGTTAAGTATGTTCACAATAAAGCGTTATAGTTATTAATTCCGGAATTCAGGTAAAATCGAAACTCATTGCTTTCGTTTTGACAAGTATGTTCATAAAGTTAATCTTCATAACAAATGACCTTCATTACGGGCGCCGCCATTCCTTCGGGGATTTAGGTCACACATTTATTAACGGTGATTACTTGTTAAACTCGTTAAATTGTCATCATCGAATCCCTTTGTACGAAGGACGGACACGCCTTTGTCTAAAATTGGGGTTGTGTCAACTGTCCAGTGTCCGATAGACGCCGCTACGTACTGTTTATGAGTTTTGTACTCCCCGAGGCAGTCAGAAACTAAGCCAGATTATCGAAACAATATAATAAACAATCTGCTTCACTCTTCATCACAAAAGTCGCGATGAAAGTAGCGGTATATTAAAATTAACAGCCGTCAATATGTTGTGTAATTATTTATTATTTTTTAATGTTTCCACATTTATTAAAAAAAAATTCTTTAATAACAACCAATTTTGCTCTATAAAATTATAACTCGTATTAAGGCGTAAGAAAAAAAATTACAAAGGAATGGTAAACCAAATGTCTAGTCTACATTTGTTTCCAATATAACGTATATACTTAGTGGAAAATATATACAAGAACTTGGTAGCTATTTCATCCATCCATCGATATCTATATATTATTTGTAAGAGAAGTGAACATGATTATATATAAATAATTATATGGTTTTAAGCAAATTTTTTTGCCTACAAATTACAATTTGGAAAAGTGTTTTATTTTATTTATTGAGTAAGAGCAGTAAACAGCTACATTAGAGTTGAATCCCGCTCGTGTATTATTTTTCAATACATTTCCTAACTAATATATACAAACAAGTATATGCAATAGGATTAATTAATCAATACTCTATTTTGTAAATATAACAAGGATGTTGTTTTTAATAACTTAATCCACTTAGTATCCGTGTTTGTTGAAACGAACCGAGAGAGCTATCTAATTCCTAATTGAAAACTTTGATTAGTTTTCAATGTTTGTTAAATGTTAAGAAAATGTAAGCAGATATCCAGTCGAGGTTTATCTTGGAATAAACGTCGAGAATGCTTTAAAGTCAATTGAAAGTAACATTTTCATTCCAAATAGAAAATGTACAATTATAACGGAGACTCTCGATCAGACGTTGTTTTCAAGTCAATTAATTTAAATATCAATATCGTTAACTCTACGATTCCGCGCTACTCAGCTCTATTCAGCTCTACTTAGCTCTACTCACTTATACAAATAAGGAATATCAAAGTAAACGTGAATGTTAAAGAAATATTTGGTTTATTCTGTGGTTTAGAAAAACGTCATGACATGAATACAGTTACTAAAAAACGCTGTTTCTCAAAAAACATATTTTAAAAATACTCACTTTTGAACATACATACCTTTACCGTTAGTTATTTTTCCTATATACTGTACCAATGCTGGGCAAAGGCCTCCATCATTGAAATAAAGGCATCGCTACAATTGATGGGTAATGGCTTAATCACCATGCTTGCCAAATGCGAGCTGGTAATCACAAACGTGGGCATCGAAAGAACTCGTAACTTTGCCCGGCCTGGGAACCGCCTTTGTGGGAAGACCATCGGTTTAGACATTGAGATCCCGGGTTGGATTCCCAGCGGGGGGTACATGTTTGTGTACTCGGTTTGGTTGGTAGTAGGGCTTGTTTGTTCGCCTGGCTAGCTACCACCATCTTGCTATTGTCGCCATAGCATCAATGTTTGTAGAATTGTTGTGTTCCGGCAGCTAGAGATAAGATAGCCAGTGCCTCACTAGTTGAGGATCCCGGGTGAAGTGCGCTTCCATCATTGGCCTTATCATCAAAATTAACCCAGAACCTAGAACTTCCAGATATCAGGCCGGGCGCTTTGCCACTCAGCCACCGACACGTTACCTATATGGTATTCTATTGAAATGCTTAACGTTTCTATCAAGTTCCACAGGACGCTGCGCCCCGCCGCTAGTTAGCCAGCCCGTGACCACAAAATAACGAGACTGCAGTAGGTAAGCTTCATGCCTACATTCACTTCATTCACACACACCCTCTCTCACACATACACACACGCGCACACTCACACACACCACTCATATGTAAATTATGTAAAATTAGTTAATAAAAAAAAACAGGAAATGTTTATGGCTATGAAAGGGTCTTCTGTAACAGATATACAGGGTCTAACAAAATCAATAAGCGAACGTTTAAGGGCGGTTTCGGCGGTATCTATACATCATTCTGAATACAATGACAAAAAATGGGCTCCAATTTTATAGTGATTTTTCAAAGTTATGTTTTCTAACATATTAAATCAATTAAAATAATGCACATCATAAAACGTGCTGTAGGTATTTTTACTAACACGTAGTCAGCTCAGTGTGCTCCGAGTTTAGTGTGCATGTTCGGCTATCTTTGTGTGCGTGTAGTACAGCTGTATCTACGAGTTTGGAAAGAGTGTTTGTTTGTTTGTTTTTTTTTTTGTGTTTGTTTTAGTGTATTTTTTGGTAAATTATGATAATGTTTTGTTGATTATCTCGGTAATTAGCCTGTAGTTTTGGACCAAATTTGGTGAGCATGCTCAGTGTGATGTATAGATGCTCCCCTTAAACGTTCGCTCATTGATATTGTTAGACTCTATACACCGTTGGCCTAAATAACCCGAAAGATTTAAACCACGTATTCTTAACGACAGTACGAGTAAATAACGTTATATTAACATGGGTCGAAATGTGTGTTTTAATTGACCCACTTTTTCAATACAAATTAAATCATAGTAATAGCGTGTTTCTTTATGGTCAAGCCTTTACTTCAGAGAGTAAACGAATCATATTAATCTCAAGTTGAGAAACAGGGAGCGAGCATGACACTTCACGAATCTGTACACATAATGTATTTCCGCTAAATGTTCCGGCGGATAAGACGGCATAACGAATATTATTTATTAAATTATAACAGTGTAATTCTTACGTGACAATCAGTAATAATTTGAAATCAGTTTGTTTGAAATATGTCACATGTATCAATCATGTTCAACTTTCAAACTATGAATCAGCTAGTTGTCAGTGAAGGCAAATAGGTTGCACTTTGCTGATTGAGAGCGGAATTAATCTAGTCTTATCAGTCTTACTGATAAGAGAATAACTACTTGTTATTAAAGTGTAATAAGAAAGATAAAGTTATAATTATTACCTACTCTGTATATCAGTTGCATGTTACATGTTTTTATCCACAATGAAAAATAATTATTTTCGGTAGTAAAACCTTTTTGTCGACAGGTACCAAACTTACTTAGGTAAAACTGGTTGACACCGATGCACCTAAGTAAGTGCGTCTGCGTAAAAGTAGTAGGTGTCTACGTCATACCTTAGGGTGTGTTATACTTGATATTTTTTTTATTATTATTTGTTTTAAATAATGAATATCTCCTTTATTATGGGGTTTAGGACTATGTGTTACATAACTTTATATACTCTAATTAGACTGTAGAATCGTTAAGTTAAATCTTTCGGGTTATTCAGGCCAACGGTGTATACGTATGTCTAAAAGAAGTCCCCAAAAATCTGTAAAAGTATCTTTACTCTTGAATTGAAATAAATATTTTTGTATTTTACATTCTGATCTCGAGCAACACACACGATAGTCCTCTCACGGACACAGATTCTCGCAACAGCTGCGCAGCTATCTCTTCTGCAATCTCCTTATTTTGTGCCGTGACTATGCCTAGAATGAAGCGTCGGTAGCCGAACGGTTGTTCGGGTTGAATGCGAGAAATCTTGGTTCATAGCTCCTGACCCTGGTCCCAAATAAAGAAATTTGTATTTGTATTTGTATTTGTAAGTGCGAGTTTCATTCGCAATTCGATCACGTTAACGAAAACGAGAATTTGTATGACAAAATGTTAACTCTTCTCTTATGTCGCCAGGAGGCGCTGCTTCAATGCTATACTAATTTTCGTTTTCGTAAACGTAATCGAATGAATACGGATAGTGAACAAAACTCACACTAGGCACCCTGTTAGACTACTGAACCCATTCTAAGCATAAGCATATTTAGTCTTCTGGATGGGTTTACATGGTCTTTTATGAACGAGTTTATAGCGTTGTTAGTAACAGTGTCTTTTTAAATATATACAACGTGTAACAGAAAGGTGTGGTCAAAATGAAAAGATCTTGTATGTAGAGTTAATAAGTCATGGTTACTAACTTTAATGTGTTATGTAATTTTAAATTTAATATTTCCATTGTGACGTCGCACCAAAATAAACAAGTCTCAGCTCTAATAAGTTTGGTAATATCCGTGTACTAACATTTATAATCACTGCTGCTTGCTTATACGCGCCCGACGCGCATGACTTCACAGATATAAATATTTGATTAACCATTGCATGACAAATTAACGTTAATAATTATGTCTTAATAACAACACACACAAGTTCTACATGGGAAACACTTTGTATCATTTAATTTTGAACCTTTTTGTTACACGTTGTATATTTTATTAAGTGTCCAGTAAATTCTAGTATCTACATATAAATTTTAATGGTTAATAATATTTTCATACAATTCTAATAGAAAAGCAAACTTTCAGATGGAACTGAAGTCGATTAAATTCAAAAGGCAAATCGGCAGGGATTAATGAAATTCGCTGCACAAAGCAAAGACTGTCTCTCCGGCAGACTCAGTTAAAATAGTGGCTTCGATTAAATTGCGATGCAAAGTCTTAACTTGCCGCCTTGCCGAAAGCTTTAGTTTTGTACAGTAGGCAAACCAAATTCCAATATTCTGACGATGTATAAATAAACACCGTTGCTTATCTTGCCTGTTCTTAGTTCAAAATCTCCTGCCATGTTGACTTACAACTCGATGGGGCGTAGTGACATTCATTAGAGCTCATTATTGTCTGAATCTAGTATATAGAACATTTAGAATTATGAACTTATTACATTATAGTTAACTTAGTAAACTTATAACCTGATACCTTGAAGGCCTTGAAGGCGAGAGTTCTTATAAGGCATTAAAAAAATAGTTTTCCAATGGTGAATGCTCTCGCCCTCGCGTCTAATAAGTTTTTTAAGCACCTGACCCGGAATGTTAGAAGGGTGCAGGTTCAAATCCTGCTCGTGGAATTTTTTTCAACATTTGTGTTTAAGTTTTTTAAGTGTTGACTAAACAGGTCATCATCATTATCATGAACAGCTCATATGTGCCCACTGCTGGGGCACGAGCCTTACCACATATGAGCTGTACCAATGGATGGAAAGACATCAGGGTGAACGGGCCATTAACCACCATGCGGGCCCAGGGAATTGGTGGTTATTAACGACTGTTAATGCAGCCGGGACAAACGGCTTTACACGCCTTCCGAAACATAGAGGAGCTCGAGATGATACTTTTTGGTCAGGTAAGGTACAGGTAAATCCAGGTTTATTAAAAATTATTAATGAAATGAAACTCTTTATACAGATTTGCTTGAGTTTGTTTTGTCAGCCATCCGTAGTGTGGGCCGCAGCTCCTAAGCTGTATTGAGTATGAGAGTAATATGCGATAAGAAAATATTTTTATATACGTACGTACATTATAGTAACTATTCGATATTATATATATACATATATTTTCAGAACATCCGTGTACTAGACTCAGCGGTACAAAAATCGTAAATGTATCCATGCTCCAAACATGACAGTGATTAATATTTCTTAGAACTAACCCAATGTAAGTTAGGGTTGTAACACTTTTGTTTTACTGTATAAGAACGACGGCTTTGCTGAAAGAGTGTTTACTTTTGTTATGTTAATTAACAGTATTAGCATTTGAGACGTTGGGACTCAGGAATACGTAACGATTCATGGCTGTTAGTTGGTTAATATTTTAAATTTTCCAGTTTCTGCTGTATTTTTTATTTATAACATCGTTAAAAGCAATCTACCTATTGTCATTAAGAAATCATAACACCATTTCATTTGAATTCATCATGTGTTGTGTGTGCTGTATTATATTCCGATAATTACAGATAATTACTAACGGGATTCTTCCCATGTTTTTTTATTTTTGAGTATCTGATATTTCGACACAGTTGCATGCGCTATGGTACTTACATCCGTGATCATCAATAATAAACACGGTAAGAGTTCCAGTAATAATTACTCTAGATAATGCCACTTGCACCATGATACATTGTTTACGGTTAAAGACATTTATTTCTCTAAAGAATTTACAAAATTCACTTACAGAGAAAATGTTATACAATGTTAAATAAATAAAAGTTTGATTTTACAATAGCACCGACTAGCATTTTTAAAAAGGTAAGTAGATTAACAATAATGTCCACCGGCGAGCCGGCGACTGCGCGCATTAGCAAAATGTTTGAGCGGGGATTTTAGGGTGATGTCACAGTGCGACATAATACAATCATGCGTTTGATCAAGTAAACAAAAAATACTCATCATGCAGAAACTAAAATCTCAAAACACATTGATAAGTAAAAAGTTATAATTTCAGATAAAATAGCCAGTTTAGGACTACATATCTATCTTCGGAGTGGGTTACGTATCTATCTTAGGCGTTTCTTCACTTATGAATTCGTGAGATGAAAGACAAAAGAGCATTTCAGTTGTTAATAAAAAAAAATGTTACTTAACTTTTAAAACAAAAGAAGAAAGTAACAAAACAATACGAAGGACACACAGAATCGCCGAGTTCAATAAATATCGGACACCTGGTAACGTTTGCGACGGTGACCTGATAAGTCATAAAATATTCGGCAAAGGACAGTGCGAATAAATTATGGATATCGGGCCCAGCGGTACCCCAGGTGATGCCACTTATAAGTCGCTCGTGTTTTGTTGTCTATAGTAGGCAAGTAGGTAATATTAGTTTTTTTTCGGTAAACAGTAGGTGTGTTGGTAAAGTCTTAAGGTAAATGGTAAAATAACAACAACAAAAAAACTACACTTTAAAACAGAGTTAAGAAAAGCAAAATTTTTCATTCGTTTTCAATCGAACATCCTATCCTAGGGCACTGGGTTCAATTTCCAGGTGTTTGTTTTCGATGCAAAGTCCGAGTTTATGATCACCAACCCGCATTAAGCAATGGCAATTAGGCAAAGCATAGGCGTGCAGGCGTGCAGCCCTTCTGTTGTAGCGATGACTTAATTTCAAAGATCGAAGCCCTTTACACAAAAATGAGTTTAAAGGCTATAATACTATTCTACTTGTATTAGTTTCCAATCTATCTATCTATACTAATATTATAAAGAGGAAACTTTTGTATTTTTGTATGTATGTATGTTTGCAACGAATAAACTCAAAAACTACTGGCCCGATTTAAAAAATTCTTTCACTATTAGAATGCTACATTAGCGCTGAGTAACATAGGCTATAAAATAAATGTCCACCCGTGCGAAGCAGGAACGGGCCGCTAGTATCTAAATAAAAATAAAATGCTGTTAATTGGTAAACTCGTCATTTGAGAACGGCTGAACGGATTCGGATGATGTTGACCACATATGCAAACCATGACCTGGATTAGGACTTAAAATACTTTTTATCCCTGTAACAGGGTGCTTAGTGTGAGTTTTGTTCACTATCCGTATTCATTCGATTACGTTTACGAAAACGAAAATTAGTATAGCATTGAAGCAGTGCCTCCTGGCGACATACGAGAAGAGTTACAATTTTGCCATACAAATTCTCGTTTGTGAACGTGATCGAGTCCAGGCTGAGATGGCACAGTCACGTAATGCGTAGAGCCGAGGATCATGTCGTGACGAAGTGCCTTTCTATGGCTACTTTAATGAGGGGAAGAGGAAGACCTCAGACCACCTGGCTGACGAATATCCAGAGGGACATGAAGGAACTGGGTCTAAGGGAAGAGGACGCACAGCGACGGACCACGTGGCGTCGCATGATTGGAAAAGCCGACCCCGTGTAGCCCGCTACCTTTTCCCGAAAAGGCGAGGCCAAAGAAGAAGAAGAAGAAGAGTTAACGTGATCGAATAGCGAATAAGTCTTTTTTTTATGTAAGAAGGAGACAAACGAGCAGGCAGGTCACCTCATGGATAGTAATCACCGCCGCCCATGGACACCCGCAAAACCAGAGGAATCGCAGACGCGTTGCCGGCCTTTAAAACTCGCAATAGGCACCCAGGTTCCTGTGGGATTGTGTTGTCGTCGTGAACGAAGTCGCGAAAACCCGTCCTACGTAGGAATAATTAGCGGGCCACCTTACGTACGACCGTGCGTACATATGGCGCGCGAGGACTTAAGATCACAAACATTTTTAGCTTTTGCGCATCCATTAGGATTGAATACAATCAGTGAGTTATTGTTACTTGTAAGCTACTACGAGTTCGTGCTCGACTGGTTACTGGTATTGGCGTAGACTATTGTGATTCTAGCCTATTATTTTCTGCACCCATTTTCCTATATTTAGTTTTCTAAAGTTTATGCGAACACTACACATTGAAATGAAACACTTTCTACGGCAACGGGGTTTGAGTCAAAGAGAGAGCAGTGCCTTAGGTATTTACATACACCTTTTTAGGTACAAGTTATAAAGATCGATTTATCAATTTCACGCAACAAGCGATGTACAGAATAGTTTTTTTTAGCATCTGTGGTTACGGGCTGACTGCTGTTGTTGGCTGTTGTAATGTTGCAAAACTGTTTGGGAGACCGAGTTTTCTCTAAAGACTATCAATAATAAAGAAACGTAAAAGTTGACAACTGTTCCTTGTATGTAATCAAAACCTGATCCGTAACGTTGACTAAAGTTGATCCCGTTTTATAACTGATGCTCTCTCTCTCCCTCACTCACTCTTTCTCTGTACCTCTATAAATAAACATGAGACAGCATCAGTGTACACCAAGCTTATATTTAATCTACGTTTAGGAATAATGGGAATTGTGTTGATCATTTCTCTACGTGAACTTTATGTACCTATATTTATAGCTTAATTTCGGTCGCTAGGAGGAAATATAGCACGCAAAAGCACGAGGTATCAAGTCCCACGAGACAAAGGTCAGTTTGGAAGCGATATTTCCCTTTGTGTTTCGTTATTTATTTCTACTAAATGGTTGTTTCAAAAGTATTATAAAAACGTAAGTGTAATATTTTTATTATATTGTTATGTTGAGAAGCTCGATGTCATGTTAGTTGCCCTCTCCCTTTTTACGTGGGTCGGACTTAGCTCAACAGTAGAATGTTTGTTGGATGATGATGATGATGATGATGATGATGATGATGATGATGATGATGATGATGATGATGATGATGACAACGATGATGATGATGACAACTTCTATGCACTTCTGTTGTCTCACCAAACTATTGTGATACAGCACTAGTGAACTACTCGCGCCTATTTCAAAGGTCTACTAAAGAAGCATTAAAAAAAAATACGTTGACAGTCTTAGTTAGCGCACTTTCGATGTCATTCCGTCTACGCGCCACAGCGATCGCGCACTTGTGCCATTACCCAAACCTATTTATCAGTTATCCCAAAAGTTGCATTAAGAATAATAATTAGCGTTGACAACCCTGGTGACGCACCGGCCTTGTTAGCGCACTTCCGATGTTCATACCCTCTACGCGCCACTGCGGTCACGCACTTGTGCCACTACTCACTTCTTTTAACCAGTTATCCCAAAAGTTGCATTAAGAATAATAATTAGCGTTGACAACCCTGGTGACGCACCGGCCTAGTTAGCGCACTTCCGATGTCATACCGTCTACGCGCCACTGCGGTCGCGCACTTGTGCCACTACTCGCGCCCGTTTTAGTGTCTGCCCGATCTAGGTCAATGATCGTCGCCCAATCGGCAGACAAATGTCGCTTTGTTTTCTTATCCTCGTACAGGTATGGACAGTACAGTCATGATCAAATGTAAGTGAACATTCTGGAAACTGTCGTATGGCTGTTTTAACGATAATGGCGTAATAACTTATACGTGATAATAAAGTTTGTGGCGTCTTGTCGCACTACAAGCATAATAGTTATTCAAGAAATTTAAAGGACACGTTTGATCAAAGTTACAATAATGACAACCTTCTTCAATTACTAAAATCAAGATCAGCAAAGTTAATAAAAAAAGTAAAATCTCTTTTAAAAAACCTAAATGGATAACTTTTGTAGCCAATCCCACCCAAAAGCCTCTTAATAACACTTTGGGGCAGTTTTACATCTTTAATTAAATTGTTTACTCATCAAGGGGGATTATCTCCGAAAGTTTAAAAATAATCCAGGCGGGTAAGGGATTTAGTTTCAAAGCGCGTCATCCATTAGATGGGCGGCGCAGCGAGCTAGGCGGGAGCCGGGAGGTCCGCGGGAGCATGCAATTATATAAACACTGAAAAACTGTTTTCACCTGAGAAACATTTCTGCGTAACGAACTTGTAGATTAAGTAGAGCGGGGACGTTAACTTTTTCCGGGTAGATTATGCGCGAGGGTTAGAGCCGGCGACACGGTGCATTTACTTTATGCTAATAAGGCTGCTTAGCTCGAGCAGTCAGCAGTTTGCAGGAGCGGATAGCGGCTGCACCTTATCGGAGCCGAGGACTTGACTCCGAGGGATGTAGCGCGGGGGAAGCGTCAGTGCTGGGCGCACCGCCGACGCGGACGCACGCCGTTTCGCCCCGGCCGCTCGTGCTCGCAACGCGACAATTAATTCAATTAAGTGTCTCATAAACTGAGCTCACGTGGATAAAACTGATAAAGTTTCGTGTAACAGGAATGTCACCGGCCGTAACGGTCATGCGCCACTGAACTGGTATGAAATGCTTTCGAGTTAAAAGTTTTGACGATTCGTAGCGGCCACGCTACGGCACTTCGTAGCGTGTTACCGCTGACAAATATTACGTTACTTTTATTTGATAACAAGACTTTTGTATGCGTAGCGTAATATACAAACGATGATTTACAACCATGTTTCTTGTAGCGAATCCTCTAGTATACGGTGAATGGAAAAAGTTTAGAAGCAATTCCTCTTCGGAAACTTTTAAAAGAAAGATGCGAGTTACTAAAATATATTTGATAAAATAATTGTATGTACTAGCACTAGTAGGTTCTATTCATTGCGTATTTTGCGCATTTAAGAGCATTTTAATTATAGCTCGGTTAGATGCGATGATGGGAAACAGTATAAAAACACAATTCATAGTATTTATTACTTACAATATTAGAGAACTATGTAGATATACTCGTATCTAAGAAGTGTTATTATAACACACCACTATCAGATCATCACGGCAACATAAACTTTACTTATCTAGCTTTAAACTCAGGTTACCTACCTGCCGGAGTTAATTAGCCGAACTGTTAATAAGCTGAGAGTTGCTTAAGAACGTTCTCTAAATAAATTAGGCCCTTGTTACCTCACAGAAGGAGCATCTTCGGGCGTATATTACACTAGCACTGTGATCATAAACAGTGGAATATTCACATTGCACTAGATGTGAATATTCCACTGTTTTTAATCACGTGTGAATATTTTGCAACGGTACCTACGCCGTGCATGCACCGAAGACATTAAGATTGGTTACGCTTTCCATTTGACTTTCCACGTGGAAATTGCGTCTTGTCATGAAACCTGCCCTCTTGGAGCCTTTCGAGGTTATTAGGTTATCATAACCGCACTTTTTCTATAAGATATTTCGATGTGCTTGATTAGTTCTTAAAGTAAACGCTTCGTTGCGTTTACTTTAAGAAGGTTGAAAGGTCTAACGGGGTTTTGTTTGGAGTGCTTCTACGAAAGGTATGAATGTTTTATTACCTTGTCCTTCCAATCTCACCTGAGTTTTGACGTCATTTACATATTAAATTGGGTTATTTGGCTAATGGACTTTATTGAAAACTTATTCATTACGCGGATACGGATAAAATGCGTTTAGGGAAGTTTTAGGGGGTATTTTTAGAATTATCGATCGTTGACCAGTTTAAATACAGACGGGGATCTTACTTTCACCTCTTGTCAGTAGGATAAAGTCGCGCATTCACGTTTGTTATGAAACAGTACAACTAATGTATTCTGGCATAGGTAAGAAATAACTTAAAGGTAAATACAACACTTGTGTAAGCACATTGATAAAGTCTTGAAAACCCATCCAAGAAGCTTGTATTAGGCAATGGTACACGTCAGTAGTCATAAGGAGCTACAGGATTGAACCTTGATTTCTCGCATTCAACCCAGCACCTATCCGGTCGGCCACCAACGCTTTGTAGGTACTTATGTTTTACCCGTGTTTAGAATTACCACAACGAGGCTACACTAGCGCCACCTGCTTCAGCCTGCGTTGTGCCATATTGCAGACGGGAAGATTTGCGACTGTCATTTTACTGGACCCCGCGCTTTTTATTTAAATGATTATTATTAAAATAATCATCATCATCATCATCATCAGCCTACATTAGTTTATTTTGATTATTTTTAAATGCTAGTAATGTAATGCCAACTAATCAATGCTGTTAACAAGGCTTCGTCTTTAAGAATTATGGATGGCATTTTGATCTGTTAGATTGATAATCGCAGGTCATTTATTCGTTTATATGGCGTGTCTAGTAATGGGACCTTCTCGCGAGTAAAAATAAGAATCAGCTGAATTAGTGCATAAATATGCTAGAAATATACGCGAACACACGTAACAAATATTTATTTTAAACGAATTGAGAACCGCCTCTTTTTAAAGTCATGGTTATATAGATGATAGGGCTTGTTTTAAGTGTGCTCGGATAGCTACCACTTATTTTATTTATTTATAAATCTATTTTTATTTTGCTTTATTTGGAAAACATACATCTAAGTATGTTGCCATAACAGTAATATTACTATTAGGGATACGACAGCCAGTTCCTCAGAAGTTGATGAGTACGAGTTAAGTGCACTTCCACCTTCAACCAAATCGTTCTTCACTACTAGGTGAGATGAAAGCAAAGCGCTTACCCGTAGCGTAAAAAATAAAATAAAAAAGGTACTGTTATGCGCATGCGCGGGTAGTTTCCACATTCTCACTGAGTTGCCGATGACCTCACGAGCATACAGTCTGAACTTTGGATGCTAAGTGGACCTTGATTATCGGCTGCACAGTGGCGCTTGAGTAGCTGAGTTTGTGTCAGTTTCTAGGTATACTTAAGTTCCATTAAAATTTGCTTTGTAAACTGTTACGACGCGACGTTGTGTTAACATCGTATGCGGTAACGACGTTATAAAATTACAAACATGTATGTTGAAATACTTATTACTATTTAACGTGAAGACTTTTAGTAATTAATTAATGTGAATAAATTAAAGCTACAAGAAATGTTTGTAGGATTGGTTTGTTAATTATCTTGACACACCATTTGCTATTGACATAACTATACTTAAATGAAATTTATTGTTTTTGTCACTTCATAAATTATGCCCTCTTACATGTTTAAATGTAAAATATGTATATAATAAATGTATATATAATTTAAACGTGCTCATTAAAATGAAAAAAAAAATGTTTTTTTTTAAATTTTCGGTAATGTAAACTGCTAAGTATAAAATTGTCTTTAGTGCGAGAAAAACTTTATTACTTCCTTTCATTAACAAAACAACTAACAAACAAAGAAACAGTTTACTTTTAAAACGAATCTCGAAAAAATAAAATAGTAAGTCCTTTGCTTATAATGAGGACATGTTCCCGTTCCCAATGGATTTTCTCTAATAGGCCTGGGGCTGCTGATAACTGGTGGAATAACCACCCTATGTGCAGTCCTGCGTCGCAAATGACGTTGTTCGTCCACAATGCTTCTATAACTGGCTTTGCTAATGCGGTTATAGAGAGCTTTAGTTTGCTAAGAAATGTCATCATCATGAGGTATATAAAGGCTTCAAATATATATAACTATAGCCGCGAATATAGAATTGTCTAACATCGCTAACATAACACTATGAGATTGCAGCAAAAAAAGTTGAAAAGTTTTTTTTTTAAGTTTAAAGTTAGCTGAATTTTTGTACAATTATTACTTTGAAACACTTTTCTAACGTTGCTTAAACTTGTCGACTCTATTTTCTATATAAATAAAATAAATAAAACCACCATCGTACGTATTTAATCTATACTAATATTATAAAGCTGAAAAGTTTGTTTGTTTGTTTGTTTGGTTGAACGCGCTAATCTCCATTATTAGGAAGTCCATTTATTAAGGAAGGCCCTAGGCTATATTACATTACGCTATGACTAATAAGAATGGAGCAACAATGAAAAATGTAGCAAAAACGGGAAATAACGCGGGTGAAACCGCGGGGCACAGCTATTTATTAATATAGGTAATAATACTACACCACCAAACAGTGCCGCCAGTGTTCGACGACATTGCAAAAAAATTACACAGAATTTCTCGAAATATTACTGGATGACAGCAAGGTGGTCTGTATTAAATTGTAACTGATTAAGGTATTTCTTCCCTTTTCTAGGATTCCGTACCTCAAAAGGAAAAACAGAACTCTATAGGATCACTTTGTTGTCCGTCTGTCCGTCTGTCCGGTCTGTCTGTCTGTCAAGACCCTTTATCTCAGGAACGCGTGGAGGTATCGAGTTGAAATTAAGACCATATACTCAGGTCTGCGGTCCCTTAAAGCTGTGAAAAAATCTAACTTCTAAGTTAACGAAAAAAAGATACGGCCGTTTATGTCGCAAAAAACGTATATTTCGACACTCTCAAGGGAATCAAAATTCAAAGGGTACTCGCCGTTGACCTAGAACTATGAAGTTTAGCAAGTAATATCGTCTTATACTACAAGTACAGGGAATAATCTGAAAACTATATATATTTAATTACATCACAAAAGAAAACAGGGTCTTTATGCAAGGAATGGTGGTTTTGAAGTAAGTTAACCGTGTCATGTGGGATATCGTATGAAAGGGCTTCATTTGCACAAGCTTAAACAGATTTTTAATTATTTTTATGATGTATAGTTTTCGAGTTATGACGCAGAATGAAAAAAGAAATACCTTTGACCTCTTTTATATGTATAAATACCTAATAACTAAACCGAATTTCGGGAAAAGTTCGAGACTCGATTTCTGAACTATATAATATGTCCCTTAAATTTGTACGAAAGCCTCGGTGGGCGAGTCCTACTCGCACTTGTCCGGTTTTTTCTCCATCGAACTGTTTACCCCTCGCAGTTCGAAACCTCGCCTAGTATAACGCCAATAAAAAACACAGTCCACTCTAAATTATAGCATCGCCCGCGCCACCATTTTGTGGTGTAAAAGTCAAAAATCAGTTGCTGGCCCCTAGGAAAATAAAGTCAATCGCTGGTACCTTATGAACACTGGTGCCTTTTCCCAACTTGTGTGTTTATTATACGAGCTAAGTATAATATACCTACACAGGAGGCAGTCAAACGTCGTCGGCTTTTAAAACTTGACTTTGTTTCAAAATAAGATCTTTTTTCGTTAAAAAGTACGTATTTTAATCAATACATGAGACCGTTTTATATCACACCCTTTTATTTGGGTCAGGATAAAGCAATGCAATTAATGGGTATGTGTACTTTATTCTGGGGCTGCTCGGAACAGTTCAATTATTGCGAAGAGAGAGGGCTCAAGCGGCAAATAGCTGTAATCAATAAAAATCCCAAAAGCTCCGTCTCTTTAGGTTGAAACGAAGGTATTATTTTCTAATGTAGCATGGTATAGCACTTCTGCGTTATTGAAGATGGGCTGTTTGATTAAAACTGGGATTGGGACGGTGTATGTTGTGTGAAGTTTGTATTATTGTATATTCCGAAACATTCTAGTTGCTCATCCATTCAATTTATTAACATTTACATTAGTTGCTTTTTTTCAATGCTAAGGAGCCATGACTGATGAATTCTAAGTTTTTCCGCAACATTGAGTCAGAAGTTAAAAAGACGAACTGTTACCCATTCAGTCCTAAAAGCAATAACAATATCCAAAACTAAGCAGCTTTCGGGGATAACACTAAAACTCGTTAAATATTAATAATTGTTATTCCTTGTTAAACAAAATGCAAGAAGTTTATTTTTGACTAGGCGTCTAAAAGTTGCTTTAATAATTAATCCAGTCTATTTATTTCGTTCGTTTATATAATCAAAGCCGTTCATACAAAAGGAAAAAACCACCTGTAGAACATCTGTAATATCTATACTAATATTATAAAGAGGAAACCTTTGTATTTTTGTATGTATGTATGTTTGCAACGAATAAACTCAAAAACTACTGGACCGATTTAAAAAATTCTTTTACCATTAGAATGCTACATTAGCGCTGAGTAACATAGGCTATATAAAAAAATGTCCACCCGTGCGAAGCAGGGACGGGCCGCTAGTATGGAATAAAGCTAACAATAGTCTCAACCTATTAATTTTATTCAATCCGCCACGTGTAAGCTACATCTACAATTCTACACTTGACTTTCCTTGAAGTTTCGAGGACAAGCTTTTATATTAATATTTTATATATTAATATTTACGTGTTGATATGATGTTAGGAAAGTATCGCACATAATATAAGTGTAACTGCATTTACCTATCGTCGGATCTCTCCATTTGTTATGTAGGTACGCAATTAATCATGAAGATGTACAAACATACATTTGTGTCAATCACAGAGTAACATACGAGTATCATTCATCTTCCTTTTATTGCATTTGGAAGTTCGCACATTTATTATTATGATGTTGTAATGTAATATGGAAACTGCTGCCTTAATCGTTATAGGGATTCATATGAATTGATGTTTTTAATATAAATACAGGTTCTATGTTTTTTTAGTATGAAGCTAGTTCTTGGATGAAGTCCATCTGGAGAATTAGAAAAGCACATTGAACTTATGTCCAGAAGTGGACCAATATAGGCTGATCTGATGATGGTGATAGTGATGAAGATGATGATGATTGAGCGTAACATGTCCCATTTGTCAGATTTTTTAACTATTACGTAGATATTCAAGGATTTTGTAACTTTTATATTTGTTTTACTGTCAGATGTGTAGAGTATTGTCCAATAAAGCTTTTAACATGATATAATACTAGAACAAAGCGCCTGCATCAGGTGGGTAGGACATAAAGCCACGACCTTTCGCTATCCGGGTGACTGCCCTTCCAATAGAGCTACCCAGACAATGGTTTTCTATCAAATCTTTCAAGTGCGACTTTCTTACGCTGTACAGCAGCGGTGTTTCATCAATGCCTATGTTTTGTTCTCGATACCTTGGACATATAGCAGATGTATAACGTGTAGATTACTAGAGATATAGAGATTACGAACCATTTCGTACCTAAATGTGTATAGGTATATATCAGCACTTAGTGCTTTTTACCGGGGTAACATGTCGAGAGCTTTAACAACATTTTTACCATTGAAAATGGTTATCAGATGCAAATCGCCTGAGACGTATTTTTGACCATAGCTCCGAGGATTTTGGGAAAATCGAGATGAAAATAGTACCAAGAATTGAGGAATTTATCGAGACACGTGTGAGTGTTTAAATTTTGAAAATCAGCTGGAAACTTTTTTTGGAATTTTGAAAAATGTAAAAAAATCGGGTTTTTTGGGGGGTGTTTGTATACTAAATTGTAAATATTTCTAAAAAAAAAACCGACTTCAGAAAAAATGAAAAAAAGGGCACTAGGGTATTAGTTTAGCTATCAAATGGCAAAAAAATTTTGAAAATCGGTTAATAATTGTGACCTTTAGATTTGGTATTGTTGAAAACCGGGTATTTCCGTATATAAAAGTGATGTAGCTTCTTTGATTATTGACCGATCGTCATGGTCATGGTGTTAAAAGATGCGGATTCAGGCGTGAAGTCAATTCAAGTTAAAATTGTGTTATTTAAAATAAAATGTTTTTTTTTTCGTAAATTGTTGTATTCATTTTCAATGCTCCGATTCTTGCGGGGACTACGAAATCTGTGAGTTTTTTATATTATACGGTCATCTCCTTCCTACAACAGCTATACCTACACAGGCTGGACTTGTGTGGCAGTCTCACCATCACGCTAATACTCTAATGCGAGATTGTTTGTTTGTCTTTGTTAGTCAAACAATGGTATTCCTGTATTAATAGTATTAAACTAGGCGCTTCTCTTTGTGGAATGTCCACGGTATATTCACATGTGAACTCCATTTTCCACTCAACATCAAGAAACTATCAAATTTGTAGTTTGTCGATTGATAAGTGAATTCTGAACTTGTGACCGAATTGATTGCTTCTGAGAGTTCACTAACTTAAATAAAAACATTTTTTACTTTACTATATGATTAAAATATGACATATATAGTAATTTCTAAAAAGAAATCAATAATGATTTGTTTATTAAGAATATTGTTAAAAATTATATTGTATTGTATTGTATTGTCTTGCAGAATATTTACACACATTTACAAAGATTATTGTTGTATGTTAATAAATTGTAAAGCAAAACAAATTGTATTCCATGTAATATTTTCTACAATCCGATTAAAGGGGACGTAAGAATAAATTCGTAAACATTTTACCTGTTGTAAGAGGCTTATCTAATTGCCTTTTTAATGTTACCTTACGAATCAATTTCGGTGGAGACAGGTTCTTTATTTCGAGCAGGGTACGGTCGCCATCAATCGTAAGAAATAAAATCAAAATATTGAGGCATCCATCCACGTCTGGCCGACACTTTGTCAAGATTCGGCCGATAACGCCAACGCATCGTTTTGCGTGTATTTTCAACCTTAATAGATTTTATTTTTACCTACGCTTGTGTATGAAACAAAGACCTACTACTTCTCATAATTATGGTTTTTATTGACAAAATTTAGCGTAGAAGTAAGAGTATAATGATTATGATAATGTTATTTTAGTATAACGATATAAAGGCGTCAAGCTCTATTTAATATTTAAAAAAAACTTTTGTTGTTTATATTATCGTTTGTTTACATAAGTTTGCAACATATATTTTCACTACATGACAAAAAAAAACAAACACAAAACGGTGTAGGGAGTTGACGAAACGAACCACAAAATAAAAACAAAAGTTAGGTTGCTAAATGTTGCAGTGAATAAAATTTTAATAATGCTGGTTAAAGTTTCCTTGCTCTGTAATTTCTAATCTGAAACAGTTTTCAGAATGCTGAAGTTTACTTCGAGTTCAAGAATTTTCCTCATAAGAAAATTTGTTGAGTTGTTGATATTACATTACTTTTAGCATATCTTGTAACACAAACTTGTATGCATAGACAGGAAGATAATGTTCAGTAAAAACTTAAAACATTTTGAATGTTTTAAGCTGTTTCTGTGTTCTTAATACTCAAAAACAAAAAAAAAACAAAAAATCTTGTCAAATTTATTTGAAAAAAAATTAAATTATTCCGATAGTAACGCATTTTTCAGGTAGTGACTATTTCAGTTTATAAAGTTATAGTCAGAGTTTTCTTCATGTTAATAATATTATGAAAAAAATTCTGACTGTAAGTTTTTATCATAAAATAAATTGTATTGACAGTCGCTAGCTTCTTCTTCTGCGTGGTCTCTTCCTAGCGCCAAGGTATTTCCTACTCAATCTTATCCTCTTTGTCCGGTCTTGGGTAACATCCTTGGTGAGTTCGTTCTCTCCCATGCCCGCTCTCACGTCATCAAGCCAGCGTTATTTGGACCCATTTAGACCTACCGCGAGATCTAGGTCTTATAAAATAACAACCGCTGACTACCTACCTCAACTGACTTCTCACATCCCTACTAAGTCTGTGTGACTACTTAAGAAAAATGCATGGAGGGTTGAGAACATGGTTGAGAGTTTTGATTCAGCTTAGACTAGTAAAAAAGTTATATAATAATATCAAGTATTTCAAGATATATCAGGTAGGTATATCAAGTATCAAGTAGTATTGTATCAAGGTTTAATTGAGCGGAGGCCTTTTCGGGACACAACATAGATTAATAAAAAAAAAATCAAGTATGATATTTGTTACTTTTGAATGAAGCCTCTAATCTGTAGGAGCTTAAAGCACAAAGATATTCATGTTTGTTAAATTTGCATCGTCATAGGGGACCATGTTTCGAGCCGTCACGTCCAACGTGATGGAACTTGCATCGTTTCATAGTTTCTATCGAGTACAGTTTGATTGATAAGGGTAGAGCCGGCGGATAGTGCGGTCACGTGCCAAATACGACGAACCCGCTTTTCGGATACATCTAAAATATTTGAAATCCGTACAAACATTTTAACATCTGCCTCTGCCGACATCGCGCTGAGCGGTATAGACGAATGGCTCGGAATAAAGTTGTAAACATGTTTAGACCTGTCAGGTGTGTAAGGATGACGTCACACTTGTTTGTGTACAGTTGTGAGCGGCGCCAGCGTGCGGTTTAGTTTAGTTTTCTGTTTTATTTGGTTTGCTTTTTAAGCTACGACTAAAGGGGTGTTATAAGTTTGACGGTCGTGTCTGTTTGATTGTCAGGTAGTGTAAGCAAGCGGATGAACGGGTTTGAATGTGGTTTTACGAAAGCCCTACTTTGAGCATAGGTCTTTAAAGGCTTAATGGAAATGAGAGAGCCGTTTCTAGATAATTAGCTCTATGAGTAAAATATAACAGTAGATGTACACTCTACAACATAATTATTTTGATATATCTACAACATTATTTCGTTATATAACAAATTATAATGTTGTAAAACATTGTTACAAGGATGTAGATTGATGAAATAATTATGTTTTTCGAATTTTCAAACCAAATGAGGTTCACTTTAAAAAATAAACGCTTATAAACACTGCTAAGTGGATTATTTTCTTTGCATAAGAGATATTGTTTGTGAGAGACAAGACTAGCAAAGAGATTTTGTACAAAATCTACTGAAAATCAAGAACGGCAACTTTAGATATGTTATATTAGACTGTTTTACACTGTTATATAAAAAAATGCACATTTGTAAATGTTAAAATATGATATAGCATTATGAAAAAAAGTATGTGTGTATATGTTACTTATTCTTTACCCAGAGCGGTGGGACAACCCAACTTCACACGACTTTAAAGTTTATCCTGACACCCCCTACCAACCGTAAGGTATAAAGCTAAAGGTGTCAGACATCCTTGCGCAAGCACAAGGGACCATCTACATCAGGTCATAACGCCAGATTAGAACCCGCCGAAGCGCATTCTTCATCCGGTACTTTTAAGACGAGTGTCTCAAGCTAGTTGCCCCGTGGACATGTAAAGTCCACTACCTAATATCCGGATAGGTTACCGGAGCTGTAAGCTCGCTCACTTCTCGTTGCACTAAGAGTACAACTCGCAGTTCCATTGCTCGGGTCGTCAACTCTAAAGTCGACTACCAAATGTCCTCTTTGGTGGCGGAGTTGTAAGCCCACTCACTCACTCAGAGCGGTGGGACAGTATAAAGGCTATTAAAACTAATGTAGAAAAAGTAGGGCAGCATCGATTTCTCTAGATTTGATAATACCTTCACTATCAGACGAAATTATTCCGAATTTCGTATACGTATTACCCTTATGTGTTGGTTCCAAGCAAGTATGTAAGTAACATATTCAGTTTAGTTTCAGGAAATTTGTATCTAGGTGAACAAATGAAAGTGGTTCCGCCGTCCAAGAATGTGTTCGCGCATGGTTATATCTGCAATGGTGTCGTGTGTTTCTATTGCCCAGGACGTAAAACTGGAAATTGCACAACAAGGCATAAACCTGAATGGGCGACCCACCGTACTTCCATTCGCTAGGAATAATATGTTTCAATATACAGTATCATTGGAACATGGTGTACGTGATGTTACGTAATTATCTACTAAATCTATCTAAGTTAAGTTTTTATGTTGATGTGTATTGCATTGAAATGTAAACTCATATTCAAAATAAAAAGATTTGAATTCATTAATGTTCTAGAGTTTTTCGTTTACCGAAACACTTCAAACGGACCTATTACCGTTTGTTTTACTTACTTAATCCATGTTTGCACAAAGAAATAACATTGCAACACACATTACACATGACTAATATAATAATTTCTAGAAAATTTGTGAAATACTTATATACTTGATATGATGTAGGCCTTTGCCCAGCAGTGGGACAGTTATAGACTATTTACTTTTACTTATATACTTATACACACTTAAACTAATTATCTAACACATATCAAATTAGCTAAATTATATTAAACATAGATACATAGGTACATATACAGTACATAATTATGATAATCTAAACGATTTATTATTTACAAACTTTTAACCAGATTTTTATTCTTAAGGTTATGCACTGTCTTCGATTTATAATGTACTAGATAAAGGAAGGATACAAAATCCTTCCCGGAAGAACCGGAACAAAAATGCATCTCGGAAGTGGTCGTGTTTGCTCATACTTATACTTACATTTAAATTTCGAATAACAAAATCTGAAAAAAAAACATTAGATAGCATATCTATCAATATAATAATATCAATAACTTCAGCTTACTGTGAACCTTAAATCTTAAGGCGAAGGGTAAGGTACACTAGCGCCACCAATTGATAATTTGACGGTAGTTGTTGACATTGAATGGGCGCCTTTGGCTTACAAAGTAAAAAGTGTTGAATAATTTCGGCGGGCTGGTTAGAACCACGATAGCTTAATTGGAACAGCACCTGACCCGGAATGTCAGAAGGGTGCAGGTTCAAATCCTGCTCGTGGAAATTTTTTCAACATTTGTGTTTTTGTAATTTGTTCGCAACAAAATTTGCTTTAAAAGTCATTTTGAACATTTTATAAAATAGCTTGCTTATTTCTTAACTGATCTTTAATATTTGTAAAAATATTATGATCGGATGTTAATGACGGTAGTTGTTGACATTGAATGGGCGCCTTTGGCTTACAAAGTAAAAAGTGTTGAATAATTTCGGCGGGCTGGTTAGAACCACGATAGCTCAATTGGAACAGCACCTGACCCGGAATGTCAGAAGGGTGCAGGTTCAAATCCTGCTCGTGGAAATTTTTTCAACATTTGTTTTTGTAATTTGTTCGCAACAAAATTTGCTTTAAAAATCATTTTGAACATTTTATAAAATAGCTTGCTTATTTCTTAACTGATCTTTAATATTTGTAAAAATATTATGATCGGATGTTAATGACGGTAGTTGTTGACATTGAATGGGCGCCTTTGGCTTACAAAGTAAAAAGTGTTGAATAATTTCGGCGGGCTGGTTAGAACCACGATAGCTCAATTGGAACAGCACCTGACCCGGAATGTCAGAAGGGTGCAGGTTCAAATCCTGCTCGTGGAAATTTTTTCAACATTTGTGTTTTTTTTTTTAAACCTAAAACTACTGCACAATTATTAAATAATAGATGTTTGTCTAGTGCCGGAAGGTCCGCAATGTTTAAAAAAAAATCCAGTTTAGCAGTTATCAAATTAAATCCATTAGCAGCGCTAGTGTGCCTTACCCTTCGCCTTAAACATAAAGATAATATTTAAGAATTAATAAAGTAGCAAAATATATTTACTATCATCGCCACAAACGTCATTGTGACTCCGTGGCCCCAAAGTCACGCAATCTAGTACCTAATTAATCGAAGGTCAATAGTAAATAAAACGATAAAAATAAACGCAATTATATAACATGTACCTATACAGCATAAAGTATTTCATTTAAATGCACAGTATAAAAACAAATTAGAAACAATTAGCTCTAGAAAACAATATTTACGTTCACTGTTAGAAAACAAACAAATTTTATACCGTGTTTAAAAGATTTCCAGAATTTTATGAAGCCGTTACCGACCGTTGAAATACGTTCTAAATATGTTTAAAAACAATGTTACAGTTAGTTAAGATAGAAGAGCTTGCAAAATTAGCCAACAACAAAGCGACAGCAGCGAGTCTGCTGCAGGAAAGGCCATTGTTGTCGAGTTAAAAATTCTAAAAGGTTCAACTGATCAAAGAAAGACAAAGACCTTTTCAGTAGCACAATTCCGCTTTATTATCAAAAAGTTTCATTAGGGAAAAGTTGACGGATGCTTGCGCTTTATCGTCCAATTCATTTGTGTGAGGCGCGAACCATCGTCGCGAAGTATGAATGGGAGCACAGAAGGTTTACTTGTACCTATACAAAATAAAAGTAATTTTCGGGATAACAAACGGATTTAAACGAAGGAAAACTGGTAAACAGAATTGGCGTAGTTCTCCAGGCAGGCACTTCTGTGCGAAGAAATTGATTTAAATCTTCTTGCGGACACTCTTCTATTACTTCTAGAATACGTAAAAAAAATTAAATAATATTTTTTTCAATGTTTAACGGGGATTCATCAATACTCGTCCTTTATCTCACCTGATGATATGGAAAATAAAAAAGACTTTAAGCCTAGGGTTTATCTCAAAACTAAACAATAAACCTGGAAAGTATTTGTTTGTTTATTTAATTTTATTTAAAAATTTTAAATTGTTTCAGGCATACCACCCCTATTTAAGTATTTTTTCGACCTAGTTGCACCGGCCGTGATCACGGGTTGACTGTCGGCCTATATTCGAAAGTTTCAAGTGTACGAGACAGATTTCATAACATCAATGTTTCTGTCATTGTTGCGTTCCGAAAGTTAGATATATGATAGTCAGTTCCCCAGTAATCGAGGATCAGAGTGAATTGCGCTACCTTCAGCTTCCAACTTAACATCAGGTGTGATAAAAGCCAAGTGCTTACCTGTGAGATGCATAAGAAAGATGGCCTTCTGTTTTTTCTCTCTTCGGTCTCCTGTCTGTCAGCTCATTTCGTTTTACAGTAGAACGTAAAAGTTACAAGTGTACAGATGGCCTTCTGTCCCATCCATTGCGGTGTCTCCGCGGTAAATAACGGGAACGCGGGGAGTTGAACAGCCCGCACTGTGTTCCACCACCAGATTATTGCGCACTAAGTTTGTCTTGCTCCCAGTTACGCTCCAACGGAACGCGAACAGCGAACTTTGTTATTATTGTACTGATACTGTTCTCAGATTAAGCTTTCTCAACAAAAAACTAAGTTCCCCTTAATATTTGTAGAAATATGGAAAACTTCGCGTTAGTAGGTAGTAAGGCTTTGTTTCAGTCTCCCTAGTTAGATCCTATTTCATATTGCGTGCTGACATAAAAGCATAATATGCATTGTTCTGTTTCGGCAATTTAAGGTAAAGATAGCTTGTTATATATTTACAGATGCCGAGTGCAGCTTGTCTCCACATTAATCATACAACTAAACATGCACACAATTGCATTCATTTGCCGTCATATTGGTATGTCTAGAGATAGAAGCGTTTACCCGGACTAAGATGAGACGAAGGTCATGCGGCATCGAGTACAAAACGACGGATTATAGCTATCACATTGAAATGACAACTTTTGTATTTATGAGAAACGTAACCTTGAACCAAGTGTCTCATTAATGGAGTGGCATAGCGAATTATACTACTGTTTATTAATTCACTACACAACGGCAGGACAATACAGCTTTATTAAGAAAGGGTGGGGAGTGGGTTACGACAACAGTATTGTAAGCGGTAAATGGGAGCAGTGTAAAAAGCGGTCAAGTGCCGGTTGGAATCGCGCGTAAAGGGTGCCGTACTTTCCAACCTTCTTCATAATTATTGAGATAATTTTAAACACTAGTACACACACCTGCATATTAACCTACCACACTGTCAAATTTCCTCAATAGATAGATAGATAAAACTCTTTATTGCACACACACACACAAATAAGTAAAAACAACAACGAAATTTTTATAATAGGGTGGGCAAAGGCGGTCTTATCGCTCAAAGCGATCTCTTCCAGACAACCTTTGAGGTATAGGACAACTAAAAGGAAAATAAAAGACAAGATATTATAAAATATTTTATAAAATACAGTGAAAAAATTGAACGCCCACCCGACTCTTCCTAATTCAGCCTTCCTTCACCCTAATTCAGCTTCAGTGCAGCAATTAGCACTAAAAAAGAAAAAGTAAAAATTTCCTCAATAGCCTTTGAACTTTATGCCCAAGAAATATGATTGACAATGTATTGAAGAATTTGACAGTTATGGTTAGGTCGATGTGCAGGCGTCTGTACCTATACAAACATATATGTGAAAGATGTGATGAGCCATTTGAGTGTCTTATCTTATATATAAAAATATCAAATTCAAAATTCAAATTATGTTGAATCATAAAAATATATAATAAAAATTTTAAAATAAGATATATTTTTTTTTAACTTCTTATTTATTAACTTGACTCAATATTAAAACTTTATTTCTGGAAAAATCTAATTAATGTTATGATTAGATATGATTGACAAGACAAGTTCTTTTTTTTTTGGAGAGAGATTGCTGATGTCCTCAATCGGCATTTTCAGCTTCACCGGGCTTTTTTGGGGGCGGCGAGGAACGTAAAGGGTCCCTCAAGCCGTGTGAAACGAATCACCTTCGGAGGTTTTCTAGAGGGAACGGCATCGCGCACTAGTGCGCGTCCCCGTGCCCTACTAGATTCTCCGAAGGGTTCGGATCGGATCGGCAGACAAGTTCAATATTATGAACAGAATGCAAAACAGCTTAGCATATTACCATTATAACTAAATAAAGTTAAAAATTATTGTAATCACGTGATTAAGTACTTATATCTAAATAAGTATGCCAAAATTACAAGTCCTATTTCAAGTAAGAATTACAAGGTAGGTACCTACTATTAGAAATTATTACAAAAATATTTCCTTACGAAGAAAAATCGTTATTGAATAAGTTGCCAACCATTTTGCATGCATCTGCATGTAAATAGGTTTTGTAATCTAAATTTTTATAAAAAAAAAATGGAAATTTTTCCCGAAACACGGAACCCAAAATACAATAATTTAGCGAGGCGACGTTACAGAAAGCAATAATGTTACTGACTCCGAAGTAGGTTGAATTCCTCAGTACGTGTGTGGCAAAATATTTACCCTAAATGAAAACGTACACTTTGAATACAAAACGTGTCATTGTTATGATAATTACAAGTATCCACTCCTGCTAAGTTCTAGAGTGTGCTACTTAAAGTTTGAAATTAGATTCTAGTATAGTCTTCGTAAAGGTGGGAAACTGTGTAAGTGCTTAAATACTTTTAAACTTTAGCGTGCCATTGTAAATAAAATGTTTAACGGGGCGTAAAGCTAATTCCTTAGTGTAGCCACCTAGGTGTACCTTTTTAGGTACCCAACGTTTCGGTCGAGTTACATCGGCCTTTTTTTGGAGAGAGTTGTTCATGGCATTTTCAGCATTACCGAAATTTTTTGAAGGCGGCGAGAAACTTGAAGGTTTCCTCAAGCCGTGTCAAACGAAGCACCTTCGGTGGTTTTCTAGAAGGAACGGCATAACGTGTACGTCCCCGTGCCCTACTAGATTTTCCGAGGGGTTCGCATCGGATTGGGGAGCGAACAATCCGAAGGCGCCTTTAAAGCCTCGGACCTCAGCTTGGGTTGAACGTGCCGTGGTGGTGGGGAAAAGCGCCCAGGTACATGTCTGTATCTGATATAGGGCGCGTGTGAACTGGTTCGGAGTATCCTTGTTCTACGAGTACGGTGTCTTGGGTCTAAACTAGTGTGCATGTTTAGTGTATTCTGTAAATGTTTAGTGGTACATCGGCCTGGTAACGGGCCAGCTAGTGACGCGTGGAACCTCTTTAAGCATTTTATTTACTTAACATGTTCTTACAATAGTTACGTATTCATTTACATACACCTACCACTTTCCTTAATGGGTATTACGTAGTAGTAGTTGGTACGATTGTAGAATATAGAGTAAAATATTATTACATTACCTAGTTTTGCATTTTTGATTGTTAGGTTACATTGCATTAAAGTTACAACAGTGAAAACTGTTAACACATACATAAGAATAAAAAAAGAAAAAAAAAAATTAAATTAAACAATGTCACTCATATACCACGTGGAAACGTAAAGTAAATAACCTATTTTTTTAAATATTTTATTTATGAACATAGAATCTATTACAACTAAAGACTAGCCCCCCCCTAGACAAGTGGCAAACCGCTAATAGAACAGAAATCAAATAGAATGATTATTGAACGGGATTGACATAAGTAAACGATACGTATAAATGACGTTTATGTCAATTCCATACAATAATTATTCCATTTTATTTCTATTCTATTGACGTTTTGCCACTTGTCTAGGGGGGAAGTACGTATATAGATAGTTATTTTTTTACCCTGAAATAAAAGATCCCGTAACCCAAACGATGCAGATCTTTTTAGTGATTTTTTTTTATAAATTTGTAATGAATTTTTCCATCATAAATTTGCACTCACAAAATGAGTACTCTGCGGTAGACATGTTAATATTAAATTTTAATATCGTTACGTAGTCGGCCAGCATGTCGGTTTTGTTTATTGAATATAATCATTTATATTATGTACGCATCACACGTGGGCATCGCACACGAAAACGTGTTTCCAACCTTATTTATACAGTTTCCGAGTGAAAAAGTGGGGCATTAAAATTCCGTGCAAATTCGTGTTGGCAACTTTGGAGGCGACTCGGATTTGTGATTCGTTATCTCTCGTCACGGAAATAAAACTTTTATTTTTATTTTTTACTTTTTTACAAGCGGCGTCGATGGTTACAGATGGAATTAGAAGGTTTTAACTTGATCAGTTTCTGTTAAATTTTATAGTATATACGAAAATATGAAAAATTTCAATAGCAAAACCACATCTTAGTGCCACCACAATCAGAGACATAAGTTAACCATCATTGATTATATAGTAACTATGATTTTTATTAGGTTAATTAGTCTTTAAAACAATGGTTTATAAACTGTTTCTAGAAGGAATCAACACCCACGTAAGAGTTTCCCATCATTTTTCTTCTGTTATGTTTAGTTATATTGTTGTCTATTTATATATTATTTTTGTTTAATTGTAGTTATATTATATTATCATTTAATTTAGTAAACTTAATCAAGCAATATATGTATATTATAAAAGAAAGTGTACAATGTGCGTGCCGCTAAAACTCAGAAATGAGTCCCGGTACGATCAAGGTAGTTATATGGTGTGATAGCCCTCTATCTCCATGAAGAAGGTTCCCGTTTTTACCTGAAGGGTGTGCTTTTGAAGATATAAGGGTTGGATGTTTCGCCCTATAAAAATTTCTAGAATAGTCAAGAACATTGGAGAGTATTCGAGAGAATTCCACAGAATATCCCAGATCATTGTAGAACATTCCAGAACATTCTCGAATGTTATCGTATATTCTGGAACATTGTGGACCATTCGAAGACTTTTTTCTATGGGTAAAGCTACCTATTAATAGGAGTATATAAAACAAGATATGTCGTGAGTTCGAACGTTCTGGAACATTCTGGAATATTGTGGAAAGTTCGGGAATATTCAAGATTCCAGAACATTCTCGAATGTTGTGAAATATTTTGGAACATTGTGGACCATTCGAAGTTCTTTTTCTATGGGTAAAGCTACCTATTGATAGGATTATATAAAACAAGATATGTCGTGAGTTCAAACGTTCTAGAACATTCTGGAATGTTTTGGAGTGTTCGGGAATAGTCTGAAATGTTCGGGAATATCCCAGATCATTGTAGAACATTCCAGAACATTCTCGAATGTTGTGGAATATTCTGGAACATTGTAGACCATTCGAACACTTTTCTCTATGGGTAAAGCTACCTACTGATAGGGGTATATAAAGCAAGATCTGTCGTGAGTTCAAACGTTCTGGAAGATTCTAGAATATTGTGGAATGTTCGGGAATAGTCTGGAATGTTCAGGAATATCCCAGATTATTGTGAAACGTTTCAGAACATTCTCGAATGTTGTGGAATATTCTGGAACATTGTAGGCCATTCGAGGACTTTTTTGTATGAGTGGAGCTACCTACTGATAGAAGATCTATCGTGGGTTCGAACGTTCGGGAGCATCCGCGAACATTCCAGATCATTGTGGAAAATTTGAAGCCATTTTTGTATGAGTGGGGGTACCCATCGGTAGGGGTATATAAAGCATGATGCGTCGTGGGTTTGAACGTCAGTTTCTCACCAGTGAAGGGCAGCAGTGACTGAATATAAATAAAGCGAAAATAAAGTGTGAAAAGTGTTTAAAGTGTACTAAGTGCATTTTTTGCTAAAAGTTTTGATTTATATTTTATACAATGCCTAGACGTAAAAGAGGAGGAGATCTTTCCAGTTCTGAAGCAAAACGGCGAAAACAAAAAGAACAGCGAAAAAACGAAACAGTCGAAGAGCGCGAAGCACGTTTACGTTCCCAACGAACCAGAATGAGCACCGCGAGAAGTAGAGAAACCGAAGAACAACGAAATGAACGAATTGAAAAATCAAGAATTGTGACAAAAAGACTGCAAACGCAAGCCACCCATGAAAATATCACTCTACGAGAAGCGCGGATGAGGACATGACAAAATAAAAAATGTTGTTTACAAACAAGTATTGTAAATAGAAATATTGTAGTTAGAACATATTTTAAATAAAAAAAAATTGTATCTCATGTATTTAAAAAATTATTCTTTTATTCCAACTACCACACAATCTCATATCAAATCTCTAAGCGAAGCCGAGGACCCCAGCTGCATTACTTAATAATAATAAATAGATAAAATTATAATACGATATTTTGTAAAAACAAATAACATTAAAGGTTTTGACTAAGGGTAAGTAAGTAGTAATAAGCCGGCGTAACAATTCAACAATTATTGCAAAAATCACACTTACTACGCGGGAGAAACCACGGGGCAAAAGCTAGCATGTATATATTAGTTCTTATAAATTTATGTAGTATATATGTTTCATCTACGTTCTTTGTCGCACAGATTACCAATTTTTCTGCTTAGCCCTAAGATCGACTGGTAGAGAATGCCATTTGGAATTAAGTCCGCCTTTTGTACTTATTTTTTATTGCACTATAGATTAAACAAATAAATAAATACATTTTTTATAGTAAAAAACCCTAATTCTGTATGGTACAACACGGTAGTAACATTCATTACATCTCTAAATTATCTCATCTCTTTCTATTCAACACAAGAAACTAAAGTGCTAAGCTAACTGAAGGCCCTCTCATTAGTAACTTCTTGCCAAGTATGAATGTTGATAACACTCTGGGTCGCATCGCATGTATAGTCTTACTTCTAGGGCTAGTTTACGCCAAATAATTTTGTCGCCTACATACATAGGTTACACCAGTGTCCGCCAGGAACCAATAATCGACGGAAGTAGCGTAACAGTGTGATCCGCTCGCCTTCTATATATACAACTAGCGGCCGCTCGCAGTTTCACCCGCGTGGTTCCCGTTCCCGTGGGAATATCGGGATAAAAAGTATCGTATGTGTTAATCCAGATTATAAACTATCTGTATGCCGAATTTAATCCGTATTCATCCATCCGTTGCAGCGTGAAGAAGCAACAAATATACACGCTTACACACAAACTTTCGCATTTATAATATTAGTGTGATATATATATTTATATTATCATATATATACAGTGCGATATGCATTTGTATGCAGCTTACCTTCAGCAGTGTCCTTATTACAATTTGTGGGAGTGATTTCGTAGAAAAACTAATAGTAACTGTAACAGTGAGATTGAAGCTTACCGTCTCCTTATTTTTCAGCCGGTGCATGAAATACCTATATATTATTATATATCTCAGTCAGTAGTTCGTTTGCAAGCTTGCTAGCGAAATAAAAAAAAAGAAAATAAAATGAAAAAAAAAAGAAAAAAAAAGGAAAAAAAAGAGAAAAAAATATACTTCATTGTTAATTCAATATTCTATTTTCTATTGTAATATTGATTTCAAAAGGTGAGATGTCTAATGTTACACATCATATGCGACTACTGTAAGGCTCGTTCATTTTTTTTGATCTTTAATCGTTGAAAATAGAGGTCAGCACCTGATTTTTGATTTAAGCAACAATTGAATACAGATACCTGCTTACTAGCTGTCATTAAGTAAAATTTCATTGAAATTCTTTTTTATTTTTTAGCGACGAAAACTGGTGTGAAACATTGGTGCCACTATCATCATCATCATCATCATCATCTGCTCATTTTATGTCCCCACTGCTGTACACGAGCCTTCCCTATGGATGGATAGGGAGAACGGGTCATAAACCACCACGCGGGTCCATTAGTGGTTGTTAACGACTGCTTATGCAGCCGGGAGTAGCTTTAAGTGCCTTCCGAAGCACGGAGGAGCTCGAGATGACAAACTTTTGGTCACCCATCCGATGACCGGCCTTTGCGAAAGTTGCTTAACCTCAGCACTCGCAGACCGGGCGCGTTAACCACTGCGCCATCGAGCTCCTAAGTGTCGCTATGATACTCGTAATTTAATGATTATAGTCGATTTTACTTTTAAACTATTTTTTTTTTGTTTCAGGAAATCGGTGCTGCGTGATCATTGGCTAGAACAGTGTGGCGTTATCGTGACGGTAACTCTACGGACGATAACAGACGGTCATAGTATCGTCCTTATATAGTAAATAGACCATTTTTGTGCTCGCGTGTATGTTTGCTTGCGTCAGTGTAAAGTGAATCAGTTAGTCTTTCAAAAACTATTATATTAGATCTGACAGTGCAGTTGTTTGTGTTTTGGGAATAGACGTAGGCGAAGGTGTCTATTCAGGAGGTAAGTTGAAATCGATAGTGGTAATCAGCGACACGCGATGTTTACAGTTTGATAGTAAAATGGGGATGTTGTCAACGGCACCAATTAATTCCGAAACTATAAAAGTACAAATTACAACCCAACGGTTTTTTTAGATTACTTTTTATTGGCCCATTTTTAGAATTGACCCGAATACTCTGATTTGAATTGGTGTAACCTAAAAAATGCTTTACAAACAATCAATTGATGGAGTTTAACAGTGACGTCATAGCTTGGTGTTTTAATACAATTTCTTTAAAAGAACTTAAATAAATAAATAAATAAATGTTTCCCACACTCACACCAATTATCTAGCCCCAAGAAAGGCTTCCTTAAGAAACTTGTTATATGGTTAACTAGACAACGGATAAACATACTTAATATACTTAAATACATATTTAGTATACATAGGAAACACCCAGACCCAAAACAATTTAGAAAAACAGGTATTTCTAAATTGATCCGACCGGGGATCGAACCCGGGACCTCAGAGATGGCGACACCATAAAAACCGGTGTGCAAGCCACTCGACCAAGGAGGTCGTCTTCGACTACGTCGACGTCTACGTCGACTTCGTTATCACGGATGCCATAATGTATATTGCCTAGCCTATGAAGGTTGGAGACATCGTCTATGCCATTCCAAGCCGGTACATCAATCATCAACCACCAAACTGTCAAATTTCCTCCATAGATTTTTATATATATATATATATATATATATATATATATATATATATATATAATAACGGGTAAGCACAGTGCCTTGATCTCACCTGATGTTATGTGATGATAAGGCCGATGATGGAAGCGCATTTCACCCGGGATCCTCAACTAGTGAGGCACTGGCTATCTTATTTCTAGCTGCCGGAATACAACAATGTTACAAACATTGATGTTATGGCGACATATTTAGATAAGATGGTGGTAAATAGCCAGGCGGACGAGGAAGCCCTACCACCAACCAAACCGAGTACACAATGTACCCCCCGCTGGGAATCGAATCCGGAACCTCTGGGTCTAAACACAGTCTTAGTCACTAGACCACAGAGGCGGTTAAACTTTGTGCCTTAGGCATATGTTTGAATTTTTTTTTATTTTTTTTATTTTTATAAAAGAAGCAGGCAAACGAGCACATATTGAAGAAATACAGTTTTAGATGTGACGGTGACTGTACTTTTACAATAACGAGAATCATATAGATACCTACCCCATTCTATTATTAAATCTATTGTTGTATTCTCTTTTTACCCATGAACTTATTCATGTGACAAGTAAGGTAGTTTGCAATAAGGTAAGTGCATAGGTAGATGATCATAGATGTAATACGACTATAATTATATATGTAGACCTCTTTCGTGGTTCACACAAAAATTCGAAAGTCAAATTGAAAATTATTGAGTATGTCCCACACAGTATCAATATTAACAGTTAAGCAACAGTGTAGTTTTTCAAAGGGTCCGTATTCAGCTGCAGCTCAAAGTAAATTGGTGCACGTTTGTATAGAATAGTCGAGTGGGTGCAAGTGGCGAAAGCTTTATTCAGTGTCCCGACACGGCACTGTTCGCTGCAAAATATAAATTGCGCCGCTTGAAATTACCTCTACGTTTTATGACGCAAACGAGAAAAAACTTATGCACCATCCATGACACATTTTTGCTCACTGAATTTTATTAGACATTTTAACGGTGAGCTGAAACTTGTTCGTTGCGTAAATAATGGCACTTCTTTTGGGAACTGTTTCAATGTTTTTTTTTTGTCTTCTTTTGGTGTTGTGACTCTTTTGATAATTGTGTAAAACTTTTTTGTTGTAAGATTTATTTCCTTTTTTTCCAATATACTTAACTGTTTGATTCGGAATGTTGTCGACAACTAAAGACGATTTCAGAAGGTGATTAAATAGATTTTTAACACTATTTCCGAATCATTGTTTGTTCACAATAAAATTTATATGAAGTTTGAACAGGTAATATGTATTTAAATGAAACAGCTAGACACATCGGAAATTACTACAAACCATCAACAGATGAAGTCGTACATTATATGGTAACGGGCCAGGTTCTCATGTAGATTATAACATCCACATTAATATTGGTGCTCATTTCCACACCGATTCATACGGCTTTCTTTAATAAATATTGTATTACACGTATCGAAATAATTTGACTCATTAATTCAGGCATTACCAACGGCAAACGAGAGAGCACAAGCACGTAATTTACGTTTTTATCGTTTAATTTGTTTGTTTGTTCTTACTTCAGGCAAAAAGGAGGCTACAAATCGATGTGAAATTTTGCACAGACATAGCTGAAAGGTCGGAAATTGCTATAGGCTACATTTTATCAAGATTAAATACAATATTTCTAAGAGAATTCTAAAAAAAAGTGTGATAAATCAAGTTCTACGCAAGCAAAGCCGCGAGCCAAAGTTTATAGATACATCAAACATCTGCCCACACTGGCAGAATAATATAGCGATGTATTTGCAACGTCCCAGATTTACAATTCCGAAATTTGATGAATGTCAACGACGGGTAATGTTTATGTATTAGATTAGACGAACCAAAAAAGGACGACTGGCGTGCACGTTGTTTAGGGAAGGAGGCTCACTATCTGCCTTTTACACGAGGGGACTCCATCACAAAACTCATTTGGCATTCAGCCACCTACAATGCTTCGTGTGAATGCGAGGCAGTTTAAAATACCAGCTTTTTCAGCGAACAATTCCGAAGTTGCCACGTCCAAGCTCAAATAAGACAGCTAGTAAATAATAACTGCCAGAAAACTGTGGTAAAAGTGTACCGGCCGACTGGCAATTAACATTTTAGATTTGTTTTGAAAGCTGATGAAGTTTTTAGTTAGCTAAACAGCAACTGTGAAACTGAAAAATAGCGACGAGTTAAAATTGATGAAGTGGAATGAACACATTTAGATTTGGAGGAGAGGCAGAGTTGAATTTTGCGACGTAGTTTATAAAAACACACAGCGGGATTAAAATATTCTGAAATATGAAATGAAACGTTTTGGTTTGAAGCTCTTTGCGTTATTTAGATTTGTTGTTCTACGGTAGTTTTTATGACATGACAATTTATTGTAAGACGGCTACAGTTTCCTCGTTGTAGTTACAGAGCCTACAAAAAGATTGAAATGTTAAGCTTAAAATAAAAATAAATGTTAAATATACGCGACTATATACGTAAAGTGTTTGTTCAAAATCTGTAGTATTTGCGTAAAAAAGAAAATAATATTCTGACACACTTTACTGTAGCTTCTTTATTAACAAATTACACCGACCACGTTTCTTTTTACTTTTAATATTGCAACTCCATTACAATGTGATAAAAACACAATTACAGAAACTGCACTTACAACTACTCTATCGGATGTGCAAAAACATTCGAACGCATTTAAATTAAACGCATCGGATGAGATAAAACAAATGATTGGGATAAATATTTCGGTCGAGCGGAGTGGCGCGGATGGTTCGTTAGCTCAGAGTGTTGAGCGGGGCGCATCCGGCCGGCGGAAAAACTGGCGACGGCAAATACAAATCACGCTTCCTCTACAGCCGATTGCCGCCTGCCGCCTAGCGGTAATGCCGCGAAGACGGTGCGCTAGTGGCTACGTTGTGTTTTGTTTGACTGACGTCGCGTCAGCAAAGTGGTCTACCGCTTTAACTAAGCATTTTTACATCTTGTTTGGAGGCTTAGTGTTTTGTTTTTATAGTTTGACTTTGTGCTTTAGTACTCGTACAATGCTTTCTCTACAGCCAACTGCCGCCTAGCGGTAATGCCGCAAAGCCGTAGCGCTAATGGCTACGTTGTGTTTCGTTTTACTGAAGTTGTGATTTACCAAGAGGTCCGCTGCTTGAACGAAGCATTTCCACATCTTGTTCGGAGTAGTGTTTTGTTTCTGGAGTATGACTTTATGAAGGAATATAGAAAAGGACCCATAATAATAAAACAGCATACTGAAACTATTAATGCTATAGTTTTTTTGGGTGAATTTGAACTAGCGCCACTACGCGGCAAAAATGGATACTACTTAACAGCTGCGTTTCAATTCTAACACTGTGCTTTATTACAACGTGAGCGTACTTACTGTGCAATAGGGGACTCAAAAGAGTGGACACAATACATTTTTATTGTAACATACTTACTTATTTTCAAGTTTTATGATCTGATGATGATATCGAGTAACGCTTATGTCGTTACTCACTTTTGTGAACGTGTCACTTTATATGATATAAAATTACTTTTTTACTGACGCTTTTTATCTACATAAAAAGCGTCAATCTTGGGTCAACAAGCGTAAAAACAAAAACATGCTTGAATAAATATCTTAAAAGGAATATGGTAATCGTTGCGCATCGGGAAATAGTACTCTTCCGGAGATACAGTCATTTGCGCTCTCATAAATAGCACGGATAAAATAAATGTTCGCAAAGTGTTAAATATATTTTTTTATTTACTTGAATATTTATGAACTTTTATCGAAGTACATTTTTTTATCAAAATGCTAAAATATGCAAGCAATTAAGTATGAAAAACCGGCCAAGTGCGAGTCGGACTCCCGCACGAAGGGTTCCGTATTTTATGACGTATTACAAAAACTACTTACTAGATCTTATTCAAACCAATTTTCGGTTGTTGCATGGTAATGTACATCATATTTTTTTTTTAGTTTTATCATTCTCTTATTTTAGAAGTTACAGGGGAGGGGAGGGGAGTTACACACACATTTTACTACTTTGGAAGTATCTCTCGCGTAAACTAATCAGTTTAAAAAAATGATATTAGAAACCTCAATATCATTTTTGAAGACCTATCCATAGATACCACCACACACGAATGGGTTTTATGATAAAAATTTTTTTGAGTTTCAGTTCTAAGTGTAGAGAACCCCCAAAATTTGTTGTTTTTTTTCTATTTTTGTGTGAAAATCTTAATGCGGTTCACAGAATACATCTACTTACCAAGTTTCAACAGTATAGTTCTAATAGTTTCGGAAAAAAGTGGCTGTGACATACGGACGAACAGACAGACAGACAGACAGACAGACAGACAGACAGACAGACAGACATGACGAATCCATAAGGGTTCCGTTTTTTGCCATTTGGCTACGGAGCCCTAACAAAGACCAAAATGCTCACGATTGGTACAGTTGTTTGATAGATCCATAACAATCTCACAGGCTTTCTTTTAAAAGTACCTACACGATTTGTATGTAACATGCGTTCATCCTTATGTATCTTGTGTAAAGAGTTGTGTCTTTGACAAAACTAGGTCAAGAAAAGCGTTTGTCGTGATTTACTGTCTATCGAACCAAAACGCTTGCACGGTGTGGTGGCGACAAAGACATGGCCGCCATATCGTTTGTAAGAAGAGATCGTAATGAGATACAATTGGATTGGTCGCCTAGTGCAAATTTATTATTGTTTTAACTTCCACGTTAACGAAAACGAGATTTTGTATGGCACAATTGCTTCAATGCCAAATAAATTCTCCGTTCTTTTAAACTTTCCGTTAACTAGGTAGAATGGTAAACAACACTAGTATTATGCACTATGAGTTACATGCGTTGCAAGTTTCCGAATGGTATCGTAAAATGGCATGAAATGGCATGGTATGACAACCCTCCAATCCGTATTGGCCGTGTTAGGTACCCTCTTCCCTATCGCCATTGTGCGAAAGATGGAGCCCAGCAGTGGGATTTTTAGGCTAAAGATGATCAAACACTGCAAACAACTTAGAGGACGACGAACTTAGTACACTGCACGCACGGAGGAGTGTGAGCTTGGGCATAGTTAAATTTCAAAAGAAGAAGGAGTGCACAAAGTAACATTAATAATTATTATGTGTTACAATATTTTTTTATGAAATGGTCGATTTTCGACCACTGGGCGACTAGTGAAATACGAGTAATATATTAATAATTGAAATGTTGACAACCATATAAGTAAACATAACATCGTAACAGCATCACATATTTGACCTAAGCACGAAATTCTGTCGCCTAAACGTGCTTAATAAACGCTCAATTGTTGATTCACAATAGTAACTTTACAGTTTGCTATTTCCACGATATTGTTATACAATTTCTATGGAAGAATCTCGCAGGCAGGCAGGTGTTAAAAAGTTTATCTATGGACTAACCAATCAATTATCCTATTGTGCCTAGTCTTTCAGTATCTCCTAAGAAATAGGATACTACTGGGAGAACTCTTAAAATCGTTTGGTACGTTTCCCGCTTTCCTTATTAAGATAACATATTGAGAACTTTTCTAATTGACAGTTGTAGTAAGTACTATAAGTCACACTAATAAATACTACATTACTATTATATTATATTAAGCATAACTTAAAGTCATATCACGATCATGATATAATATACATATGTTTTGTCGAAGATCTGCCAAAAGCACACACAAACCTGCTTTAACTAAGCAGCTTGCTTAGAAAATAACAATGAAAGTCATAATCATAAATATTTATTGATCCATTTGGTATCATAAGATCTTAAAGCTAGGTTAAATGTCTTCATATGAGCCCTGCAAAGGCATTCGCATAACACAAACACTACATAAATCTGTAATTTTTTTACAAATGATAGTTTATTTTTTTATTTTCAACCTTTAATATATCAAGATTTCTTCGTAGGTATAGTTTCTAAATTGAAAGACATAAAGGTATACCGTATATATTTTCTATAAATTGATTCTATCACATATGATCTAAGGCTCGCATATGAAAAAGTGTCAAAGACGCGTAGTTGACACGCGTTCATCTGAACATAACCTCTATTGTCGAATCGTATGAAGATAAAAGAAAAAACGTGCAAAATACAAAAAATATATATATCGTTGAACCCAGAGCACCAAGTTCTTGTTACAACTTGTTTATTTCTGCTACAACACCGCAAAAGATACAAGTCGATATGAATTTTGCTTCCCGTGATTGGAACCTATTAAAAAACCTTTTATACATAGACTTTCGATTAACAATTTTGATCAAGTCTTTGATTTAACCAATAAAACAACTTTTTTTGCGTTCATACGTTTTAAAATCGTTCCTTATTTTCAAGTCTTTTGCTTTTAAATATTTCATATCATTATTTTTGGTTTTTACACAAACACAATAATAATAATAGTGAAGTGGAGTCGTCTTTATTACTGCATGGTTCAATTTTTTATTCAACTTGTTTTCGCCCGGTTCCAAATCTCATTTGCTGCTCCACTACACGAGCGCATTATTTATTTATAAGTACGAATCTCATTCTTTCCATGGATAAAGTACTGAACGGAGAAGATGCCTTTTTAGAGTGTGAAACACAAAGGTACACAGTCTCATTTCCTTTTATTAGAGTGACCAGTATTGAGCTTTGAATTTAGATGAAACAAAAATTTTTGGTATTGACCATTTCAGTCGTTCTTAGCTGTTAAATATTTCTATCTATCGATCAAAGAATTAAATGTACATAAGAGTTCATAGTTATTTTTATAATACAGATCGATGATATTTAATTACAAAGGCTCATTTTCGTAATTTTAAAGTTTCGATATCTAGCTGAGGTAATAAATATAGGTAATTTAAAAAAGGTCAACCTTCCTAGTAAGCATACATATCCTCCACCTACCCGCATTTTTTTTTCACAACGTATAATTATGTACCTACTAGATTTTGAACCGTAAAATATGTAATATGCAATGTTTTATTTATTTATTCACTTCGGTTATCTATCCGTTTGATTGAAAAACAAATAAGGTGCGTGCGTGAGTTTTCATTATGGTTTCTAAATGGAAAAAGTGTGTACTGTTTGTGTCATCGCATATTCATGGGGCATTTTCGTGAGGCGACCTCTCAAGATTTGCGCACTGACTAAGTAAACAACGTCTAATGGAGGGATTTCGGGAGGTTACGTGACGTTTATAAACATTCCGTCCCCGGGAATTTATTAATTTATTACTGGAGACGCCGCCGGCTGATATATTAAAAGAATAGGAAATTCTTTGGGCTGCGCTTTCGCTCAACCCGCGTTACGATGAATATGTTGAGACAGTTGTAGGAAATGAAACGACTAGACCTGTATGAAGAATTAGTATTACCTTTAGTTTAATTTTTAGTCTAGCTTTAACTTTTAATAAATAAAATATATATAATAGAGATAGTTTTTATTTGAATGCTACTACCAAATAATAGTTTTTAAGTTTTAAGTTTTAATTTTTATAGTACAATACTTTTTGATCACATAATATTTATATAAGTTAAGACAAATAAATACGACCAAGGTAAAGTAATGAATACATGTGATTTTTAAATATTATTTCTTCTTCTCCAATTTAAGGGCACGTTCTTGTCGATATGGTCTTAATATTGGTTCCTGAACTTAAATTAACACTTGAAAAAGGACAACTTGTCTCGGATGAGGCTCGAACCTACGAACTTATGTAATCCGTCGACCGGTTTGTAAAAGGACGTGGGTTCGAATCCCAACATTACACTGAACAAAACTGTCACAAAACTAGGACAACATAGGTAAAATGTTTAACTTTGAGTCAAAAGGCAAATCTGGTATTGGAAAAGGTTTTTTTTCGCTTTTCACGGAATGCTCACAGATACGAGTAGAAACGTAGCAGTTACTAAGTTATACCAAGAGAGCGAGCAAGCTAGTGAAGCAAAAGTTTCCTGTGCCAGCCATCTCCATACGATTAATATTCGAAGTCGACTTAAGACGACTGAGGAAAGACTCAGGGTTTTCATAACTCGAAGTTCTTTCTATTGTTCTTAAAGATTGTATAATTATCTTTACTCGTATTTATCTTTTCAGTAAAAGAAGTATTTCAGTCGATAATCAGACGTTCTAGTGAAATTAATTGTAGTCGTATAAACATATTGCTACGTGTTTCTGCAAACAGGAGCCCTAGGGGTTAGCAAAACTTATCAAAGTACTTACTTAATGTTAGTTTGCGTTAGTGCTATTATTTTTCAAGGAGGATCTTGTTAAAGTTTTATCAGGCTAGGAGCGAATCGTGTAAGCATTCAAAAGTCACAGCTATTGCTAAGTTCTCCGATCAGGTACAAAACACTTGAATTGGAGTTACGCGAACGTCTAAGAAAGCGGATACTGAGAGTCGATTACGAAAAGTCGAACGCTGAACTTTGCTGCTTTGTTTTGTATACAGGATGTTTGGTAATAGGTGTATAATCTTGAGTATAGTAGAAGGGTACTGTGCATAGAACCCCTGAAAATTATAAAAATACCTGAAAAGCACCTTGTGGCCGAGATGATAAAGTTGTTTGTTACTAAATAAAATTGCAAAGTGACAACCTTAGGTCCAGCTGATACATTGTAATAATGGAAAAATATAAAGAGTTTTGAGGAGCTCGATGGCGCAGTGGTTAACGCGCCTGGTCTGCGAGTGCTAAGGTTAAGCAACTTTCGCAAAGGCCGGTCATCGGACGGGTGACCAAAAATGTATTATCTAGAGCTCCTCCGTGCTTCAGAAGGCACGTAAAGCGGTTGGTCCCGGCTGCATTAATAGTCGTTAACAACCACCAATCCGCACTGGGCCCGCGTGGTGGTTTATGATCCGTTCTCCCGATAGGGAAGGCACGAGCCTTCCTTATCGATGGATGGGACACGAGTCCCAGCAGTGGGGACGTATATGAGCTGGCGATGATGATAAAGAGTTTTTGTATTGAATGTGTGTACTTAAAAAAGATTTTGCATGTTATCACGGCGTTCTTTATACTTGGGGGCATGGGTATGTTTCGGGACATAGTAATCCAAACTTCCTGTTTATTGGTTAAACGCGTTCCTGCTACTTTGATAGTACAATGTTCGCTACGCTCAGTGTGGCATAACGCTAATAGAATAGAAATGGAATATAATGAATATTTACTTTTTATTTTTAAGTGTTAATTGCTACACTTAATCTTCCTGGCTGGGTCGGGAGGGCGTTTAATTTTTTCACTGTATTTTATATGAATATGGAATATAATGATTATCGATACGTTTAAATTACAACGATACGAACGAACGAACGACAAATACGACGATACGCTTAAATGACGTTTGATTGGTTTATGCCAATCCCATACGTTATCATTCTATTCCATTTCTATTCTGCTAGGGTTATATCACATGTGTGAATATGTTGTGAATATGTGTATTAGTTATATAGACAGACAATTATTATCTACGTTGATGACAGAATCGCGAAGTTGTGAGTGGTATACTGAAGTATAAGTGCGATCATGGAAGTGCGTTTCAAATGTCTTAAGAAATTCGATTCTAAGAAGTTAATGGGTAATAGTAGAAGTAGCAAGCAATTATTAATAGAGATAGTTCGAAAACAAAATTTCCAAATATCTTTATTTTGTGTTTCTGTAAACTATAGGTATTGTCGATAGTTATCGTCTGTCACTTGTAAAACCTTTATATGGCGTTATGTTGTTGTTTTCTTACTGTTATTACGAAGACTAGATTTCTTGGCGGGAAAGTGAAGAACTATGTATGTAGATTTCGTTTATTCATAAAATTGTGTTTTGCTGAATATTAATGTGAAATAATAACGCTTAGTTTTTGTGTTAATGTGAAGTAACAAAAATACTAAGCATATAACGTGTTTACGTGCACGAGTACACAAATAAAACAAAACAGTGTAACGACACTTTTTTATTTCTCTCGAATGATAGATAGATCTCTCGTAAATATTAACTAAAACTCATAAGGTAAAGGGAACATAATTTATCAATCAATATTTCTCTCATCCATCACTCATTATTATATCTATCTCATTATATGTCCTGACTGACTGATTCATCATCGCCGAGCCGAAACCGCTGAAGCTAATAACATGAAATTTGGACTGAAGGTTAATTGAGTGAAGTAACCAGCCACTAAGAAAGGATTTTACGAAAATCACCCCTAAGGTGGTCAAATAGGGGGTGAAAGTTTGTATGAAAGTCCTTTTGGCTTTTTGATAAGAAATTAAGAATAACATGTCTCAGGAATTTTGTATATATTCCTTTAAAAAAGTAAAAAAGGGAAGAATATTTTTTGAAGACATCGTTATTTTTAAAGTAAAATACATTAATCTAATTAAAAAATATTTTTTTCGTTTCAATTATTAACTTCTCACTAGCCTTAAAAGTCTATCGCAAATCTTCATTTAACCACAGATTAAACGCAACATTCTAAGTTGTTCAAAAGCAACATTCAATATTGGAATCGGCTGTGTTTCGCATTTATTTGGCTCGGTCGGAGGCTTTAGGCACTCGAGAGGGTATTACGAACTGGTGCCTCCCGGTCAACGACATCCAACACATTGCCATTTGACATGAAAAGAAACCGAACGATAACGTGCCTGTTTCGAGTCAGCCCGTATTTTACCCGGGCTATTTCGATCTTTGGCAGTTTGTTAGAACGCCCGTTCCTTTGCGGGAACCCATATTTTGGGACCCCATTTTTACTTTTTTAGTTTCGTCCGTATTAAGAGTTTTTAGCGTGTTTTAATTACATGTTTTTATTGAATTGAATAGAGAACACGTTTTGAATTGCGTCGGATTTTTTTTATTAGGTTCTTTAGAATAACGAACGACTTAAAATAGCAATTTTATTATGTTAATTTCAATTAAATTAATATTTTATTTTCTTATTAGATTATGTAAAACGAGCAAAATAAATTAAATAAATATATTTATTAATTAAAATTAGTACACTTTATAAGTTAAACAGAAAAAATCTGCGAAAGAAACTGCAAACGGCAAATACTCACTGACTACGCTGCAAACTGATTTATACTTATAAATATTATATCAGTAACTTATTTATACTATAGTACATACGTAACCCCTCGGTGGCCGAGTGGCAGAGCGCTCGGAGCCCGAAGGTCCCGGGTTCAGTTCCCAGGTCGGGCGAAATGTATTTCGGATTTTTCAATGCATAGCCCGAGTTTTTGATCACCAACCAGCATTTGGCAAGCGTGGGGATTAAACCATTACCCATCAATTGTAGCGATGACTTGATTTCAATGATGGATGCCTTTGCCCAGCAGTGGGACAAATTATTTACTTTACTTACATATCTAAGGGTTAACGTTTTTAAACAACATCTCTTAAAACATTGATATTTAAGCTCATTTTGCTTTGAATGTTACAAAATTACAAGTTTAGCGAGTAAAACGTTAAAATCATGTTAGTCACGGATAATTTTAATGACAAATTTTGCTCCAAATTAGCTTATTTAGCTTAGAGACGGCTCCCTAATGGCAGCCTAACGTTCAACCGGCAATTGCTACTGTGGAAAACATTTTCTTTCCATAATTTCTTTTGCTTGTCGAATATTTTCTTAGGAGAAATATTCTTCTGAAGAAAACGCATATAATAAAGCAATAACGATAACATTGCTTTACAAAGAAATATTTTTCATTTACTTACTTGTTGTTTTTAATTATTATGACTGGTAATTTTCTATTTTCGCTGTCTTTTATGCGATTTTTTGGTTTTTCCATTTAACTTACTGACTCGCGAGTAATAAATGCAGGTATGACGTAACAGCTTCAACATGGTTTTAATCCCATGATAAAAGTCTTTAAAACGTCGAACTGATTAGGGAAACACTTTTACAAAACAATCTAGGTGACGGCAGATTAAGTAATCATGTTTTGAATCATGTTACATAAGTATAAATTTGTTTTATTGACATTTAAAACATGCTAAACAGCCATGTTTTATAACTAGTTTTGTTCACCAACGAATAAGCGTTTATTGCAAACCAAAAACCGGCCTCAAACAACGTCTTAACGTTACATTATATGGTAAACTGACAAGAAATGGTGCCTTTGGATTATTGTCGTACTTAAACAATAAATTCTGGCAGCGAACAGTAGCCTTTGTGTGGCTAGGTATATTGTTTTTCCCCCTTGAGAGCTCGGCGTTGTAACAAGATAAAATGTTGCTTTTAAATATTGGTCAATATCATCTGAAATAATGAGATCATTTTGGAATCGTTGAGAATTAACTTGAGTTCAAATGTACTAAGTACACTCTTTTGTGTCTTGAGAGACTTTTAAACTTTTGCGTTCTATTTTAAACAAAGTTTTATAACGGGTAATAACGCATACTACTATAAAGGTAGTTGCCTATCATATCTAGTATAGGTGTCACAGGCATACATTTACATCCGACGTATACGTTGTCGGCTCATGACCACGACCGGTGCATGTGGATCGAAACGTCAGATAAAAAAATGGTATGCATATATACTTATACTAAGTGGTTTGCGTTGATACTTAAAACTTTGTTTGTGTAGAAGATATCTCCAATATATTAATTAATCTTTCGTTTATCAAAGTCTTCGTGTTACTTTCGTAGATTTAGAGCTTTCTCAGCTTTGCATTATTCTTGGCGATGTTTATTGTTATTCGACTGACTAAAAATCCATTGTTTCTAAACGTTTTGAAACGAAACACTTAATCTACTCGCGTTAATTCTACATAGCATGTTAACATGACGTTGATCGAGTCAAATTTATTAGACGGGCGCTTCATGTTGTACGCTTAATATCAAATATCAATTTATTGTATTCACATAGCACTCTCAAAACTTGTACTACAAGTTTTGAGACTCCACGTACAGAAGAAAATGCTGCTTATATCTATTGTACATACAATGCAATTAAACGACTTATTTCAGCTGTTTTCACCTACTTAAAGAACTGAGGCAACTAAATAAGAATTCCAGTATGGTGGTATAGCTGGATTGTAAAAACTGTATGGTATTTCAAACAGCTGGAAAATTCAAACTTTATTCTTGATTAAAATTTTCCCTTTGAAATCTTCTCATCATTCTAGGAATAAATCGTTGTTCTTTAGTAAATATCTGGGGTCAAATATGCACATAAAATATAAACATGTAAACATTTTATTGAAAACCTTGAAAACCTTAAACCTGTTACCTGCAGTAAGAAAGCCAGTTCCTCAGTGCTGAACCACTTGATTCCACGTGAAATGAGCTTCCATATTTGGCCATTCACATAGAAACAAAATTGATTTGGATCATTAATAAAAATTTATAAGACCGATAAGAATGCAAGTTTTAATTAATACAAGGAAAGCATGAAAGGTATCTGACTCAGATTAAATAGATAGGAAGTGAATAAACGATTCTTCGTAGCCATCCTTCGATTTTTTCTTCGTTGATTTATTATTTTCAACGAGGAACGTAAAATCATAACTTATTTCCCCCTCTATTATAGGTATAATTAATTAGCATCAACAAAAGGAATCTTGATAAGTTCAAAAAAAGGAATAATTTATCCTCAAGAAATAATATACCTACTCTAAATGGAAGTATGCAAATTGAATCTTGATAAAACATACGAATTATGATAAACGATGATCTCGGAATATCTTGAGCGTCTGGGATCGTTTTAAAGAGACACCCGAGTAAATAAAATATCTTACAATAAAAAGATTTTTAATATAGAGGAGCTCGACCACGTCGCGGCTTTAGTGTTTGAGTTGCGATCTTGCAAGTGATGCATCTTTGGCAATGCCGTGTCACTGGATAGGTGACCAATTTACAATTCACTTATGATGATTTACACTACTGCCCTTAGCTTCCGTCCTTTTCGGTGACTGCTGTCCTAGTGTCGAGCGAGGAACACAATTCTCGCTCCACGTCCGACCACCGCTTCCCCTTCCATTCTAACCGTTTATTCATTTGTTTCTGCTCTATGGTTAACGTTCGTTGGGTGTTGCCATAATGAAATATTATCAGATATTAAAATTTACAATCTAAATAAGTGCTGTGAAATCGTTATAAATCCTACGGAAAATTACTTAAATCATGATACACGTTAGGCAGTTGTGTCCCGGACAATCTTCCCCTGGTTCCTGGGTGCCCAGGACTAAAACAACTCACTAAACTTCGTATATTTATTGAGAAAAAAACACCAACTCGCTACTACATCGTCTTTTTTTTTCTATATATACATACTGTCTTAATTCTATCATAGACAGCAATAAGACACATCGGTACAAAAAGGCTGAACATATTGTTCTGTTATGAACATATTGGGGGCCTAACTAAAAGTAAAAAAAAATAACAAATGTATTGACGCACAATGGCCTAAATTAAACAAGTATGTTGTAACAACAAAAATACAACTTTCAATCATAATCAATTGGCAGGAGACAAACTTTCACTATACTTGTCTTAACAATGAAACCCTTTACGGTCTTGACATGCAAGGCTCTGACTTTGCCATCCTTACCTGGTTGAACATCTACAATTCGACCCACCGGCCAACACAAAGGAGACACATTATCCTCTTTTAATAAAACTAAAGAACCTATCTTAACATTAGGAGATTCATTTCTCCACTTAGGTCTACTCTGCAGCATAACTAAATACTGCTTGTGCCATTGCTGCCAAAAATGTTGCTGCAATTGAACACATTGTTTCCAAAAACTTAATCGTCCAATATTAACATTTGTAAGATCCGTTTCCGGATAAGAAGATAACGACTCACCGGTAAGGAAGTGCCCAGGAGTAAGGTAGGTCATATCATCAGGATTTCTAGACATTGGAGTTAATGGCCTAGAATTCAAAATGCTTTCAATTTGTACCAATACTGTGTACAACTCCTCATAGGTGAGCACTACATTACCAATAACACGTTTCATATGATATTTTACACTCTTAATACCAGCTTCCCATAAACCACCAAAAACTGGGGAATAAGAAGGAATAAAATGGAAAGCTATTCTTTCTGAAGAGGTATAATTTAACACAGAGGTTTGGTGATTCATGGAATTCTGTAAATCATACAGTTCCTTAAGAACATTTTCAGCACCCTTATAATAAGCCGCGTTGTCACAATATATTTTAGTAGGTTTATTCCTACGAGATATGAACCTTTTTAAACACCCCAGAAACGTGTTAGTTGTCATGTCAGATGCTAATTCAACATGAACGGCTTTAGTTACAAAGCAAACGAAAATTACAACGTAAGCTTTAGTTATTACAGGGTTCCTAATACGAGTTTGCTTTACGTAGAAAGGGCCGGCATAATCTGTGCCAACTATTTGAAACGGCCGAGACATATTAACCCGATCAAGAGGCAAAGACCCCATCAATTGAGTTGCATTTTTTGCCTTCAAAATAAAACATTTGATACATTTATGCAAAACAGCTTTTATTTCTCTATTTGCATTCATAATCCAATATTGCTGATTTAAACTGCTTAGAAGCAAAGTATTACTAGCATGTTGCAACCTAAGATGTTCTTTGTGAATGATAATTCTTGTAATATGAGAACCCTTGGGCAAAATAATAGGATGCTTTTGGGAAAATGGCATGTCTGCATTTTGCAACCTGCCACCGACACGCAGCAAACCATGAGAATCCAAAAAAGGATTTAATTTACTTAAACTTGATTTTAAAGGCAAACTGCAATTTAATTTTTTGATGTCATCTTCAAAACAAACTCTTTGGTCACACTTTATTATAAGCCGCAAAGCAGAATTTAATTCATAAGGAAACAGATGTCCCTGCCTTTTTTCAGAATAATTATTTTTACAGTTGAAAACGAATCTAAGGATATAAGACACAATTCTAGTTAATTTACCAATATTAGAAAATTTTGACATGAAAGCATGAAACGAATTCGTTTCCACACATGTGGTGCAGATCTTTGACATGGGCTTCAGTTCTGGCAAACCATCCTTCAATATATCACAATTTATTGTTCCATGACAATAATCTTTATCTAATAAGTACGGAGGCCCATACCACCATAAACTGCATTTTTCTAAAGCCTTGGGTTCGATGCCTCGGGAAAGTAAATCAGCGGGATTAACATTAGTGTTTACATAACGCCATTCAAAATTTAAAGCCAGCTTATTAATTCTATCAACCCGATTACCAACATACATGTTAAGCTTAACAGGTAATATTTTTAACCAAGCCAACACAATCATTGAATCAGTATAGAGGTAAGTCTTTACCGTGTATTTTAAAGACAAGGCAGTGTGAACCTTCCGAGCCAGAATCGCCAGTAATAAGGCGCCATTTAACTCTAACTTCGGAATGCTTAAGCTTTTATTCTTGGGATTGATGCGAGATTTTGAACATAAAAGATTCACCAAAACTTCGTTATTAACATCTATCACTCTCAAGTACAAACAGCAGCCGTGGGCTAAATTTGAAGCATCGCAAAAACCTACAAGCTCCATGCTTCGCACCTGCTGAGTATTAATATTTCTGATTATAGATAAACAAGACATTTGTACTAAACTATTAGCAAATTCAATCCATTTTTTATTAAGTTCATCAGGCAAATAATCATCCCATTTAATATTTTCTAAATACCACACCTGTTGCATCAAGATTTTAGCCTGAACCAGAACAGGACCACAAAGACCCAAAGGGTCAAAAAACTTGCTGATAAAACTAAGCATTTGACGTTTAGTATACCTTGGCTGAACTTCCTTTACAGGACACTTCATATTTAATACATCAGCATTGACGTCATAAGTCAAACCGAGGGTTTTGACATATTCATTATTTTTATCAAAACTTCTACTATCTATTTGATGCAACTCCGATGGAACATCTTGTAAAATATCCTTGTGATTAGAGCACCATTTATGAAGAGACAAACTGGCCAGCTTCATAAGCTCAATCAACTGCTTTTTCATTTTAATAAGCTCATCAAGGTCATTCGTTCCGCATTGTATGTCATCAACATAACTTGTGTTCAAAAGCACAAAAGACGCTAAAGGATATTGATCCTTATACCTCTGAGCAAGCTCCACTAAACATCTAGTGGCTAAAAATGCCGAACTCTTTAAACCATAAGTTACAGTCTGTAACTGAACGCATTTCACCGATTGGTCCAGAGAATCACGCCACAAAATATTTTGTAAACAGCGATACTTTTCCTCAATGAGGATTTGCCGATACATAGCTTTAATATCACACAAGAGCACATATTTATAGGTTCTGAATAAAATCAGAATGTCGAAAAGGTCCCGTTGAACAACTGGGCCATTCAAAAGTATGTCATTTAAAGACATATTATTTTTTGTAGAGGCACCACCATCAAAAACGGCCCGAACAGGAGTCGTTTTACTATTGGGATTGATTACTGGATGATGGGGTAAAAACATTACTTTTCCAGAATTTAAGTCATACTTTGAAATGTCAAAATATTTTGCGTGTTCTTGCTCAATGTAATCATGTATAAATTTCTTATATTTATTATACAATTCTACGTCCCTTAGGAACCTTTTTTCTAAATTAAAAAATCGTTGCAAAGCACTGTCAAAGGAATTACCTAAATTCAAATTTTCAAGATCAACTTTTACAGGCAAGGCGACTGTAAACTTATAATTTTCCAGTTTGACAGATTCTTGAAAAATCTGTTCCGCTAACTGGTGCTCTGTACCAACCTCTTTTAAGACATCAGGTACCTTTTCACACTCCCAAAACTTGGACATAGTTTCGTCGATATTTAAAGAATCGTAGTGTGACAGTAAAGTAGACTTTACTGCCTTTTTTAAAGGGTTACCTTGAGCCGTAACACAAACATTACATGATGAAATCTTGCCAGCAGAAACTGGCAGCGTCCCGGCCACAACATAACCAAATTTGGTATTCACCAAGAAAGGACCTGAAGGCGTCAGCGGAAACGATTCACGTTGGAGGACCTGAAAGAATATGTCACATCCGAGTAACAGAGAAATTTCATCAGTTTCATTGAAAAGCTCATCCGCCAATTTGACATGAGAAGGAATATTAAATTGAGAGATATCAAATGTCTGCTGTGGAAGTGGGCAGGTGATATTTTTGGTCACACAGCAAGAAACATTGACTTTGAAGTCACTCACACCGGAATAGACAACAACCTCTGCCCTTTTAGAGACATTATTTGTGCCATCACAAACTCCCGTAACTAACACATCTGTTTTATAAACATAACTATTTACATGCTTTAACAAGTGTTCTGATATGAAGGAGATTTGACTAGCAGAATCTAAAAGAGCCCTGGCTTGTGTAACAGTACCATCACTGTTCACTAATCTTACCATGGCTGTCGGCAATAAAATGCTTTGGGACTGTGCTTTTACAGTTGTATTGGCAGTCACATGAGATGATTTGGCAGGCAACTCACTAACATCTAAATTGAAGTCCTTTTTTATATTCTGAATGGGAACTTTATTGGGCTTATCATTTGTCACATTATATTTAGCAGACAAATGCAATAAAGTATTGTGCGACTGATGACAGGTCGCACATTTCAGCTTCAACATGCACCGTCCTCTGTGACTATTTAGGCACAACTTACACAATTGATGTTTATCAACAAACACAAATCGCTCCTTAGGAGGAAGCATTTTAAATTGCATACATTCATAAATCCTATGACTGTCCTGGCAGTACTTACATGATACCCCAGAAGCAACTGCGGCATTAACCGAAGGCCTCATTGGCCTTTGAGGCTTCTCCTCAGCTGTGGCTTCCATAGCTATGGCACGCTTCTCCAAGAAGGTAAGAAATTCACTTAAAGTTGGTACTTGCTTCATTTCGCGTTCTAGGTGAAATCCGCGAATAGTGTATGAATCTACCTTTTTGGACAGGACATTAACTAAGATTGTGCCCCAATGTTCTACCTTTTCATTTAAATTTTTTAGTGCAACAAGGTGCACATTCACTGTGGACACAATATTGCGTAATGCAGGTGCTGTACATTTTGTACAATTTGGCAAGTCTAATATACTATTAACATGGAAATTTACAATTTGTGGTATATTATTATACCGGTCATCCAGCAACTTTAACGCTGCGTCGTAGGACTCATCCGTCAACAATAAATTTTTTATGAGGTCTAATGCCTCACCTGCAAGAAATGTGCGCAGATAATATAATTTTTCACACCGGCTTAAATTACTATCTGCATGGATCACAGATTTAAACATATTTACAAAAGGATAATAATCCATGATGGATGAACCATCAAATGTTCGAATATGAACAGTAGGTAGTTTTTTAAACTTTCCTACCTGGGATCCTGAGTTGGCTTGTTGCACACTGCCTTGTAAACGAGTGTTTATCAGCTCAAGGCAGTTGTCTCTTTTGTCTTCCACAACCTCATACTGTTCGGCATCGCTTGGGTCAAGGAATAATATCTCTCTATTATATTTTTCATAATCCTCAAAAGCTTTGATTAGCCGAAACTTTTTCTCACTAAGCGCTTGTATCGACGCGGAATCAAAATCGGCGGCTAAGCAAAACTTTTGAATTCGGCTTATAGACCCTTTAACGTAACCCCGAGAGGCTATTAATTCTGGCAATTGAGACATTTTTACACGTGAAATCCTATCCACAAATTTAAAATGACAACTATCCACTTTGTAATACAACAACCACAACTAGTAACTATATAAATATACACAAAACTAAAACTTAAAATAATATTATCTCGAAATTAAAGATATTTGACGTGTGACAGTTTCGCAGCGACGGCGACGTTCTTCGGGAACACGCTCAACTGCAGAACGCGTTTAATACTGCACCGACGAAGAAACCGCTGCACCAACGGCCCTCGCCTCTCACGAAAAACACCACTGCTTTATTCTTGCGTGCATACATCCGAACGCACAAACTGTAGTTATGAAATTTTTGTCATGTTCGAAACTTTGATGCCAAACCAAACGTCAAAAATTTAATTTTGATATTGAAATATTTACGTGTATATTTTATAATATTATAACTGAATTTTAAACCTTCCTTCTTATCAATTCAACTCTCTCCAACTTGTATCAACTCTCTTCTACAAAATCTTGTTATGAATATTTTCACATGAAAATTTTTCTTTTATTTTAACTGTCACTTCAATCTTGACCACATTTCAATTAATATTTATTATATTCTTGCATATTTTATACTCGAAGGACCATTTTTTATGTCCCGGACAATCTTCCCCTGGTTCCTGGGTGCCCAGGACTAAAACAACTCACTAAACTTCGTATATTTATTGAGAAAAAAACACCAACTCGCTACTACATCGTCTTTTTTTTTCTATATATACATACTGTCTTAATTCTATCATAGACAGCAATAAGACACATCGGTACAAAAAGGCTGAACATATTGTTCTGTTATGAACAAGTTGGTCTCGGTTGTTATTGTAAGATGGCAGTAATAAAAGACTCATCAAGTTGCATTGGGCCAGTGTGACCGACCGACAGTGTTATGACCCGATCTCTCAATGTTATATTCTTCATGTGAGAAGGCTTGATCCTAGATGTGGGACGTTTATAAACAGCAGATTATTGTTTTTAATTTTTTAATTTTGACTAGCTAGTAGTTTAGATGGAGAATAGTGTTGTCGTAGTATTTTAATGTTAACAGTTAAAGTAATAATACAATATATTATAACAACGATACAATAATAACCTTCTTTGGATTTTTTATTTAACTTGGGGTCTTATAGTTTAAGCAGCATTTATTTTGATTGATTGTACCACTACGACTGAATATATCAGCTAAAAACAATGGTTTCCTAAAATTCTTATTGAAAAACTACATAATATGTTTAAGGCATATTCGATTTCAGAGTGCTGACGATAAAGTTTTTATCAAAATTCAATCAAGAATCATTTTTAATACGTTTCCTTCTATTTAATTGTACCTATGTATCGTTGTTTCCCATTTCACCACTGAGTTCAAACAAATGAAGTTTTAATCTGAAAATTGATCTTTGTCATAACGAAGAGGCTTATTTTTGTATTGACAAAGGGCTGAAGAACGAAATCCTTATTGTTTTTAGAATTTCAAAGCACTTGTTCCGAAGTTCTGTTGGTTGGAGAACAATGGAATGGTTAAGACAAATTGTTGCGGTTAAGAATTATACTCACTGGTTAAATGTACAATTTGATTGTTCATCTCGATGTTTTACGTTTTGACAATTTTTGTGCTTTTTTTGGTACAGTTGAGGTCGCATTTTGTTGAATGATAATATATATAACAGCGGAGCTCGATGGCGCAGTGGTTAACGCACCCGGTCTGCGAGTGCTGAGGTTAAGCAACTTTCGTAAAGGCCGGTCATCGGATGGGTGACCAAAAATTTATCATCTCTAGCTCCTCCGTGCTTCGAAAGGCACGTTAAGCCGTTGGTCCCGGCTGCATTAGCAGTCGTTAACAACCACCAATCCGCACTGGGCCCGCGTGGTGGTTCATGGCCCGTTCTTCCTATCCATCCATAGGGAAGGCCTGTGCTCCAGCAGTGGGGACATAAATGAGCTGATGATGATGATATATAACAGATTAGTTGCTTATGCTAATTGCTAAGACTCGAAAACAACTTGCGATTAGTGTGCGTCAAGCAACGCAACGAAACTAACAATGCATTTATAAATAGCTTAATTTAATTTAACACAAAAAAACATTATGGGTTTCTTTAAAAAGTGCATTAGGACTGCATTGTGCAATTTAAATCACGTGCACGGGTCATTGTACATGCGTTAAAATAATGACAACGGTTTTATAGTCACATCGATATCTTTAGCTTTAAACTGTCAAAATTTTAATCGTTGATTACGGATTCATCCAATTTATGAAGCCTAAAATTAGCGTCTCAGTTCAATGACTTTATAAGTTTAAAATTAATACCACACATTGTTTTTGATTATGTTTTCTTCATTGGACATACTTAGGTGTAATTGTTTGCTCAACGCTCTTGAATGTATAACTTGTTAAGTAGAAACTTCTTTGGCAAGTGTAAGATTTTATAGTTGTATCTATTAAAATGTATTTAAAATGCTGTTTGTTTCCCAAATAAAGAATAAAAAAAATATAAAATAAACAAACGCCCATCAAACAAAACAAAATGCGACCCAATATTTGACGTCATTTTATTATTACACATGACACGTTCTTCTTCTGTATCTTATGCTTTGAATCACTAGATCAACTTAGCTTAAGCCTTAAATAAAAGAAGTTCAAGACATTAAAAACTTAAATAATCTAATAAACAATAATAGTGTACCTACCATTGTTGTAATAACCGGTGTAATGAAGAACTGATATTGCTCGTAGAATTGAAATTGCCACGTGCTAGTCCAACTCGCTTTTCTCGGCATTTTGAATAACGAGGTCCGGAAGTCGATCTCGTAGTGCAAACTTTTTAGATTATCGAACTCATGTAAACAACACTAATGCCACCTCCTTGGTAAGCATGCCTTTATTTACATTAAGACAAGTCCATTAATTTCAAGTAAGGCGCTTTCGCTGTCACCGATAACACGGCGGAGTGAACCGTACGTGTATCGATTTTTACTTGATTATTTTCATATGAGGAGCTCCGTTTCAGACTTTTACGACTGTATATGTCTTCTGAGGGCGATAACTTAGTCATTTTATGTTCACCCCTTCTTGCTTCAGTGTACTTACCGTGAGAACTTCACCGCGCGAGTCCCTACGGAAGGCCATAAACACGCATATCCTTTTCCATCTTCCATTTGAATACGTTGTTACCTATACATTCTTTTTGGTATTAGACTTTTTCATTAGGGCAGAGGAGGCGACGATCGCGAATGTTTTTAAACAAAGAAACAAAAGTGGTAATGTAACCTCTTTGGTCGGTTTATTAACCCGAGCCCCGCATGCCGTACGTCATGGTGTATGTTTGATATACGGAGCGGCGCGCACCGGTGCGATGCTACGTTGTATTCGGAGATTTATCGTCCCGGCGCGTTTCGCGACAAGCCTATCGCAGTGATATACAGACAGAAATGGAAGTTGTTTTCTAAAGTGTGCGCTTTTTAGATATTGTTTTTGGTATCGCTGAATTTAATCTCTATTTTCCATTCGATTCACCCTGTGAGTAATGGCCGACGGATGTAGTAGAGAACGTTCTACACACAAATATCAAAAGAAATTGTCCTTGGTTGAACTAAATGATTTAAATCTTTTCTCTTTCGGATTCGCTTTGTTTAAGCAGTGGTTTCTTTTGGGTATCGATATCTTGTATTTCATTTTATATACTCAAATTGTATTAAATGTGTTAAATTATACACACACATTAAAGGTATGTAGGTACGAGTATAATACCTTCGTAATTCTTCATATTAGATTATGTTTATCAACTTTAGTCAATAGTTAACTTAGACATCGAAAATTTAATATGTATTCTCAAAAACCAAATGGAAGTCGTAGCACTATGGTACGCTTGTATCGTACAAATAGTTAATTTGTTCGCCTCGTCCGTTATTCAATTCGGCCGGTTGGCAATGTCAATCATTAATTAGCAAACTTACCCGATCGCAAGAGGGTATCTTAAATTTTGAATTTCTTGGAACACAATCAAAGTTCCCGCTAAAGTGTACTAAAGTGAGTGGGAGCGAAGGCTCGGTTGTGTTCGGGAGTCGTAAGGGACAGAGGCCGCGCGTCACTTTATAGTTTTAATATCGTGCGGTCTGTACTTCCAGTTCCCGAGTTATAGCCCAAACACATTTTTCCTACAAATGTCTCCACCCAGGAAAACGTAACGTACGTAACGCACGAACGGTTAATAACCGCTTACTTTTCAGCCTCCTATTCAGGACCACTCGGCTTACCGAACTTCTATTAGTTTTTCTATTATCTCGCATCCCATTCCCACATCCCAAATGAGCAAAACAGGTTACATCTGTAACCGACAACTCGAGCCGTATCCGCTCAGTAATAACTGTTGCGGTTTCAATATCGGAGCTCTTGGAGCGCCATATTGTTTGCCGTCCGAAATAATTAAAAGCGCTTACAAAAAAACAACATTTGAAAGTAAATTGCAAAGAGAAGTTACCATCTGCAGGGACAAACAGGGGAGCGGTGGCTACCTGAGCAAACATTTTTAAGTAGGATTTTATTAGCGGTAGCTCCGCGTTCATGTAAGAGAGGACTTAGGTAGGCGTAAGTTATTTTCGTTTTATATTTGGTTGGATCCGCCCGAGGCGGGCTCCCTCGGGACAGATAATTATGTTACGTGCTGCGTCCGGCGCGTCAGTCGGGCGCAGGTGACCCGGGCTCCTCTAAAACCGAGGCGATTAACGGGCGTGCGCGTTTCTCGAGCGTGTAACAGGCGCGAACGCTGCGTTTTCGCAGCGTACAATCTGCATATTTATGATTGATTTTACCAAATTGTAAACAATATTTTCAGTATAAAAATATACAGTACGTATTAAAAAAGGTTGACATTGTTATACTTTAATCTCAAAGTAGTATTAAAGGAGTTGTTAAATAAGGAATAAATGAAATGAATAAATGAATTATTAATACAATACATAGGTATAAAATAATAAAAATAAGTAACAGTAGGATATGTTTTGTCAAATGCCATAATAATATTCTTAACCATTATTGTCCAGCAGTAGACTAACATAAATAACGATGATGATGATGCAGATGCGGCTGCTTTAGCAGCTGATGTTGATGATGATGATGGTAATGGTGATGATGACGATGATGATGATGTTGCGTAGATCAGTTTGTTGCTGACTTACAGCAAGCGTCACATAAGGCGCAGTACTCGCTACGCGTGCGTTGCATTTTATGCAGGTGGGCGTCAGGATACAATAATAACATACGGCAAATAATTTTCTCTCTTGACAAGTTGTTTGTTTTTCGTTATCTTTTATTTGTCAATAATAAGAATAAAATAATACATTTCTTAAAACACAAAACACCACAAGGGATGAAGATTTTAATTTTCATCTCTTATCAATTTAATTTAATTTTCATCCTTTATCAAGCCCCTTTATCAATATCTAAGACGTTATTTTTACTGACAGGCTTTGTAAAAGGGTCCCAGCCAATTAGATTTTACGACGTATAACAAAAGCGAATCGCTTGCGAGTTGCGACGAATGTGTCGCGTTCATGCCTTCCGTTGGTGAGTTTGGAGTGCTTGCGCAGCGTGCACACTGCGAATGCGCAGCGTCCGTGCCAGTTACACGCCCAAGAAACGCGCACGCCCGGCAAACGCCAGTGTGGGGCAGCCACACTAGAACAAAACAAGTGTCGGTTCTCACTTTGTAATACAACGCCGCCATTGGCTAAGTATTTACCCCTTGGTGGACTTTTCCTTTCATTCAAGAGACCCTCGCAATCTTTCCCGATGCCAGAGGTACATAAACATTGGAACGGTAAATGAAACTGCTCTTTTTGAAATAAACGCCGGTGGGCAACTGGAGCTTTGCAAAAGCGAAAACTCATAAACGCCTTCTTATTTACTTAGATCACGGCCAAAGAAATGTAAAAGAAAATATTTTTATATGTACTAGCGTGGACAGCAAGTGGCGTAAATAAAACTTTAATAAATTTTATAATTCCCACTGTGGTTATTTTTTTTTCGTTGAAGTGATTTTATTTAAACATCAGTCACCCGGATTGCGGACATCCGCGGGTTCGAGTCTAACGTAAGCCTGTAATTTTTTAAAATATTAATTTCATAAGAATTTTCATTAACCGGTAACAACGGACAATTTTCTTTACAGATAAATACCGTATGTCGTTAAGTCGAATTAAAAATACCTACAGCATACACAAAATCGTGGCCATTGAATATATTCTTATGAATAACTTGAAACCATAGAAATCCGATATAAAGCCAGAATAATAAAAATAAGATAAAAACTTCATTGTATTTAAAATTAACTCACTTAAAAGCATACTAACAACCACTCTTGAATATTACCTACATTATGTAGGCTACATACTATTAAGATAAAAGCTTGTTAACACTTTCTGTATTGTATTAAAATCTTTCTATAGAGTGATCCAACAACAAGATTAGCACTAAACCTCAATCTTGCCATTAAAACAAAGATTAAAACGTCTCAGTTACCTAATTTTGACATTTGACAAAAAAATTAAAATCAGGCTACTGTGACATAATTATTGACGTTCGTTTTAAAGTAACTGAATGGAGTAACAAAGAATTTAAACGGGGATTACCGCAAACTAATTAGTAAAAGGTTTCATACCTTCTTTATACCAGACGTTTCGATCGAGTTACAACGGTCGTGGTCACGGGCTGACTGCTGTCGCGATGTTGCGCCTCCGTTTGCGCGGCAGAGTCTTCATCCACCGTCACATTATTTTCCCAACTACCGCCACGCACAACACTAACAGTGTCCTTATTACGTATACAAGCCTTGTTTGGTTGTTTACTGACTGCGAAGAAAAACGTGGTTGTCTTCTTACAAAAACTGAATTTCACGCTGAAGATAGTTTATGAATGGAGTAAAGTAATTAAGTAAAAAAATTGTCTTTATGCTGTCCCACTGCTGGAACAATCGGTGTCTGGTGGTAATTTTTTTTAAGGCAATTTAGGCCCTTCTTGTTTTTATGACTGCAACTGTGTAATAGCAGCCGGTAACAACGGGCTAACCTGCTTTCTGAAGTACGAAGAAAAAATCGTGGTAAACAAAGTTTTGGCCACCCATCTAGAAAGCTTAACTTTTGCGATCGTTCAAAGGAACGCTTGACCGACCGACCTCCTAATTTACATTTTAAAGATAAAAAACTTAATTGAAAGCGTCTAAGAAGATTTTTTATACCGCCGCCGACTCAGACACTAAGATAATAGTCTGCAAGGCTCGAGGGTGACAATTTTGGCTAAACTTTTATGTTTATGAGGTAACGTGACTTGAACATTAAGTCCTGGTGAATCCTATTTGTTTCATGTAAATAAATCGCATCTTCGCTTTCTCCCTCTATCTCTATCTCTCAAAATACTGCTTGATTTCGACCTCTCCCTATGGTAATATACAGGGTGGCTCATTCAAATCGGTCAGTTTGGGAATGTCTGAAACTATAAGACATACGAAGATTTGTTCTTAGGAACCATGTCACCGATTTTGATAAAAAGAAAAACTGCATTCATACATTTGAAAAAAAACTGTACCCAGCTCGGGAATCGAACCCGGTTGTTTTGAAAAAATAAACTTACACTTTTTCTATTTAAATATCGATTGTGTAGGTCTTAAGCTGTAAATGTCTCTAAGAAACATGATGTCTAAAATGAATAAAATGCATTGTTTTGACATACTTTAATTTATCATAGTAGGTGTTCGAAGTGACCACCGTTACAATGTTTTTAAAATCATTTTAAAACCATGTGAAGAATTCGTTTCCAGGTACCTATATTTAAAATATCTTAATACGATACACGTATTTGGTCCAATATACATTTTGTACAACAAAGTTTTTCGACTAAAAGGCATTTATTTCGTCCAACGTGTACAAGTTCAATACTGTCTGTCTGTCTGTCAATTCAGAAATTTCAAGTATTTCAAGTATTTCAAGTATTTTAAGTATTTTATGTATTTCAAGTAATTCAAGTATTTTGAGTATTTCGAGTATTTCGAGTATTATGAGTATTTCGAGTATTTCGAGTACTTCGAGTACTTCGAGTACTTCGAGTACTTCGAGTACTTTGAGTACTTCAAGTACTTTGAGTACTTCGAGTACTTTAAATACTTGGAGTACTTGGAGTACTTGGAGTACTTCGAGTACTTCGAGTACTTCGAGTACTTGGAGTACTTCGAGTACTTGGAGTACTATGACCAAAGTACTTGAGTACTTGGAGTACTTTAAGTACTCGAAGTACTCCAAGTACTCGAAGTACTCCAAGTACTCCAAGTACTCGAAGTACTCGAAGTACTCGAATTACTCGAAGTACTCGAAGTACTCGAAGTACTCGAAGTACTCCAAGTATTTAAAGTACTCGAAGTACTCCAAGTACTCGAAGTACTCGAAGTACTCGAAATACTCGAAATACTCATAATACTCGAAATACTCGAAATACTCGAAATACTCGAAATACTTGAAATACTTGAAATACTTGGAATTGAAATTGAAATTGAAATTAATTCAAGTATTTTGAGTATTTCGAGTATTTCGAGTATTATGAGTATTTCGAGTATTTCGAGTACTTCGAGTACTTCGAGTACTTCGAGTACTTTGAGTACTTCGAGTACTTTGAGT